>CM068832.1:17213259-17813259 GCA_028554795.2 Sinohyriopsis cumingii | reverse complement strand
GTACGCCGTGTGGGAGTGTTACCTAAAGTGGGAAACGACATCAGTCAGACGTTGAGCAGAACGACCGCCAAGTATCCCATACGACGCGTGGAAGTGAAAACCTTCACCATTCCCAAGGGACAGCGATCCATGATCGAAGATCATCTGTTCCAAGGACAGTTACCCAAACGTTTGATCGTTGGTATCGTCGAGAATACAGCCTTCAACGGAGCTGCCGAAAAAAATCCTTTCTACTTTCAACACTTTGGCGTGTCCAAAATCGAAGTCAGTCGCGATGGCAAGACCTTGTGTACCCGACCTTTCGAACCTGACTTTACCAAGAAGAATTACTTGAGATCGTACTTGTCCCTGTACGAAGCCACCGGACAGTTAGGAACCAATACCAGTCACGGCATTACGTACGAGGATTATGCAGGAGGCTACGCTTTGTGGGCTTTCGATTTCACTCCAGACCAAGGCAGCGACGAGGGACATTTCCACCCTATAAAATCCGGCCAGATTCGTGTGGAAATTCAGTTTAAAGACCGAAACCCTGATGAAACGGTGAACGTCATCCTGTATGCAGAATTCGATAATACCATAGAAATCAACAGTTTGAGAGAAGTCATCCTAGATTACTAGAAACCATGGAAGACTGTTATCCCTCTTTACCTAGTGGAGAAACTTTTAGTGTTGCATTGTTGTTAAAAAATGTTAGAGTTGTTGTTTAGTGTTAAGTGATTTTTGAATAAAAAATGTTGTGTTTTGAGAAAATTGTTTGATGTTATATTGTTGGATTATTGTTAAAAATGTTAGAGTTGTTGTTTAGTGTTAAGTGATTTTTGAATAAAAAATGTTGTGTTTTGAAAAAAATGCCTTTGTCTTTTGTTTAGCTATAAGAATGTTGGATTGATGCTCTTTCATTTCTTACTATCCCTCTCATGACACTCACTAAATGTTGCGACTCAAAAACCGTGTGGGGGATGTTTTCCTTCACGTCCGCGCTTTGACTTTAAGAACCGGATTGTTTCCAGTCTAACCATCCATTGTCGACTCATCCTCCTAAGAAGATGTGCTCCAAACTAGCTAAACTCAACGAAGCCTACGTGAATTTGCATAGGGTCAGACACAGTCTGATACCGAAGCCAGAAGAAATAGAGAATGTGAGAATGTTAAAAATCACTGAAGACCTGATAGAAGAGCTCTTCAGAGAAGAAATGAACAGGGAAAAAGAAGAATGGACAGAGAAGTACAGACTTCAGAGACAGCAGCAACAACAACAACAAGAGCAGCAGCAGCAACCTGAAGCTGACAGAGGCTTTGTCGATTGTCGTATCGACACCAAAGAGTTCTTCTTCTCTTTCCGAAGAAGCAGACCTATCGCCAGAAAGTCTATCCTCAGAGGACATCGCATTCTTAGAAACTAAAAAGAATGCCATAGCAAACAAAAAAAAACCAGCCCTTTTCAGGGCTACCCATACTCTAGAAAAGAAATAACAATCGATTTGCCAATGTGTGTAGGTAGAGTAGTGTGAAAATAAACACTAACTCTTTTTTAAAAAAAATGTGAGGGTATGTGTTTGTGTGTTTGTGTTTGTAAGTGGTTAAGTAAGTTGGTATGGATAGTAGATTAAAATGATGTCTTTTTTTTTTTTTTTTTGGTGTTTGAGGTGTAAATTTGGGGTTAGATTGGATTGCTTTGCGTATGTGGATAGTCTATTGAAGTGATTTATGAAAAAATTTTAAAATAGTGATGGGTAGCATAAAAAGTGAGTGAGTGTTTCTTTTAGGTCGGCGCGTTGTTTTATGGTCATGATCTAGGTAAGATCAATTTTATGTTTTTAGGGGATGTTTTCCTTCACGTCCGCGCTTTCACTATAAATTGAAACTCGTTCGGCAGTCCAGCTACCCTTGTTGATTGATCAACACCAAAAATGAACACGAGACTGGAGAAACTGTTGGAACTTCATGTGCATCTGGAATATGCCAGGCGCATATTAAATGAACTGGCCGCGGAAGCCATTGTGTGGAGGAGGGAAGGATAAGAGAGGAGGAGGAAAGAAGAAACAAAGAAGAGGAGGAGATAAGATATAAAGAAGAAGAGGAAAGAAGATACAAAGAGGAGGAGAGAAGATACAAAGAAGAGGAGGAGGAGGAAAAGGAGAGAAGAAGAAGAAATTTCAGAATCCCAGAGAGCGAAAATTGGGATTCTGAAGCGACATATCCTGCCTCTGCTCTCTCCCCCAAAAAGGTAAAAAGTAACTGGGGGACAAGATGTGTATGTGGCGCCAGGCCTGGAAGGTGCCACCATTAACCAGGTGTCCATGAAGTTCCAAAAAAAACAGCCCTTTTCAGGGCTACCCAATACTCTAGAAAAGAAATAACGATCGATTTGCCAATGTGCGTAGGTAGAGTAGTGTGATTATAAACACTAACTCTTTTTTAAGATAGTGTGAGGGTATGTGTTTGTGTGTTGGTGCTTGTAAGAGCTCAGGTATGTTTGTGGGAATAGTAGATTATGGGTTTCTTTATTGTTTCTTAGCGTAGGTGAAGAGTATAGTTAGGGTTCTGTAAGCGCTCACGTACGATTGTGTGGATAGTAGATTATGGATTAGTTTATTATTCTTAGCGTATGTGTTTGTGTGTTTGTGTTTGTGTGTTTGTGTGTTTGTGTTTGTGTTTGTACCCGCTCACGTACGATTGTGTGAATAGTAGATTATGGATTTGTTTATTGTTGTTAGCGTATGTGTTTGTGTGTTTGTGTTTGTGTGTTTGTGTTTGTGTGTTTGTGTTTGTGTTTGTACCCGCTCACGTACGATTGTGTGAATAGTAGATTATGGATTTGTTTATTGTTCTTAGCGTATGTGTTTGTGTGTTTGTGTTTGTGTTTGTACCCGCTCACGTACGATTGTGTGAATAGTAGATTATGGATTTGTTTATTGTTCTTAGCGTATGTGTTTGTGTGTTTGTGTGTTTGTGTTTGTGTGTTTGTGTTTGTGTTTGTACCCGCTCACGTACGATTGTGTGAATAGCAGATTATGGATTTGTTTATTGTTCTTAGCGTATGTGAAGAGTATAGTTTGGGTTTTGTAAGCGCTCACGTAAGATTGTGTGGATAGTAGATTATGGATTTTGTTTATTGTTTCTTAGCGTATGTGGAGAGTATAGTTTGGGTTTTTATTATATGAAATGAGAAAGTATAGTTTGGGTTTTATTATATGAAATGAAAAAGTAGGGGGATGTTTTCCTTCACGTTCGCGCGTTGTTTGGTCATGATCTAGGTAAGATCAATTTTACGTTTTAGGGGGATGTTTTCCTTCACGTACGCGCTTTAAGTATAAGAACCCATAGTATTCGTCGTTCAAACCATTCTGCAAAGAATATAAAAAGAAGATGGCTTCTAACCAAATGGACAAAATACAAACATTACAAGACGTTTTAGACAACTTAGGAATGATGGAGCAGATGTTAATAAGACTGGTTGAAGACCATTATTCCTATAATCCCCATCGTGTAAAGTTGGAAATTAATAACTTAAAAAAGGTAAAGGACAAGATTAGTGATGTCATGAAAGAGATAAAGGAGGAGAAGGAGGATGAAGAGGAAAGAATAAGAATAAGCAAATGGAACGAAAAGATTGAAAAGAAGTAGAAAATGAGAAGAGGAAGAAAGAAGAGGAGGAAGAGAAGAAGAAAGAAGAGCAGGAGAAAAATAAAGAGAAGAAGAGAAAGAGTGTTGGAGATAAAATAAGAACTTGGTGGAGAAAAAGAAGAAATTAGATGCAGAAGAAGAAGAAAACCCAAAGGCCCTTTTCAGGGCCAGCCATATTTCTCGAAAAGAGATAGCCTTTCCATTGCCTACCCCTTTTTTTAAATTTAAATTTAAATTTAAATTTAAAAAAAAAAATCCCATATTCAATTCCCCTTGTCCCTAGACAAACCCAAACTCTATTCCCATGTTAATTTCCCCTTGTCGCTAGACAGACCCGCACTATAGTTCCATGTTAAATTCCCCTTGTCGCTAGAGTGACCCACGATTTTTCTCCATGTTAATTTCCCTTGACGCTAATCTGACCCACGATTTTTCTCCATGTTAATTTTCCCTTGACGCTAGAGTTGCCCAAGGGGTCTTGTAATGCTAATTCCCCTTGACGCTAGGGTGCCCCCATTTACTACTCACAACTTTATGTGAACCTAAAGATATAAATCTAATATCCCAAAACTAGTGTTCCTTACAATACCAAGCCCAGCCACAGTAATGCATGTTTTCTCACTATGCCGTTGTCTTAGCAAGGGTTAGAGATAAGGGATTTTAATTAATTTAATTGTTGTGGCTTATCAATGGGCATGAACTGGTCCTGGCTCAGTTAGCCCTGGAAAGACAAACAACATAACTGTTCCTGTTGATGGTCTTGGTTAAGAAATATCCATGATGCTGGGGTTGATGTACTGACCAACTGCCAATACTAACAGCTAGAATATGATATGCGCTAAGAGAGAAATTTTGCTGATAACTATATATGTATGTGTGTGTGCGTGCGTGTGTGTGTATGTGTGTGTGTGTTCTTTTCGCAGTCAGCATGACACATAACTGTTAACATTGTGTTATGGGCTAGGCCCGCAATAAATCGCTAGCCTGCGATGGGGATTGATGTTTGCGCTTGGGCATGATTTATTTTTAATTCAGATAACAGAGATATGGAGAGACGATTTAAGTAGCTGGTAATGCCAAAGTTCAAATAATCCTGAGAGAAATGTATGTCATTTGAAATAGGTCTCGTGAGTTTTTCCAGGATAGTTATTAAAAATTAATATATATATATATATATATATATATATATATATATATATATATATATATATATATATATATATATACATTCTTTACAGCACTGTATACAATGATTCAAGCAACCGCGGTCAAGACAATAACGGCCCAAGTATAATTGGGATAAACATATTTATAAACTTGTCAGTTTTTAATCCCTGTGTGATCCAATATATAACAATTCACTTGAGGTGGCTCATTAAATTATTTCGAATATTTTCCATATCGAACAATATGAAAATGAACTATTTAAATTGAACTTATTTTTTGGAAATAAATTCTAAATGAAAGTTGCTGCTGTGATAACATAATTTTTTTGTTATTTATGTTAACTGCTAAACCTCGAAGACGTACTAAATGAGGGTAATAATGGTGGTTGATTAAAGGCTTAAGGCACCGTGCATTTTATTATCTGATTGAATAGAAAGTTTGATATATGGATTTCATATTATTTATTTTTTGTGCATACAATATTAACACAAAGGTTGGCGTGTCGGCTACAAATATATACATGCTAAATGTGTGTGTGTGTGTGTGTTGGATTTTTAAAGTAGCTTTAAAAATTTTCAGTCATATCGCTACAGTGTTTGTAGTGTGGCAGTTTATAGTGATGTCTAGCACTGTCATGTCTGCGGCATGATGTCCCACCCAGTCACCTTATTCTTGCACCAAGCAGACCAGTCCTAACGCTAGCCCCTTAACGCTGAGCGCCTAACGAGGCAGCTGGTAGTACCATTTTTATATGTGTTTTGTATGATTCGGCCGGGATTCGAACCCGCGACTTCCCGCATCAGAAGCGGATGCTCTAACCATTAGGCCACCGGAGCGGTGCACGCTGAATTGTGTGATTATACAGTTGCATGTATGTGCTAGGGAAGAGTATCATGTGATACTTATTTCAAATATCGTTATGTTTCAGGAAAGGGAATTTTGGACATAGAAGACATAATGTTCCATGAACACTTGTATAGTTATATGTCTGGTCTCACGTTATATGGTCTACTAATTGTGATTCCGCGATTTTATTCATTGGTTATATGCTGTGACGTATAATATATGAAGTTGAAGTGATTTTCAATCGTGTTAAAAGAGTGTGTGTGTCAATCTCAAAGGATTGACAGAACCAGAGAGACATTTTGTCATCGACATCTTTGTATTCTTCTAAGCATATACTTATATATATATATATATATATATATATATATATATATATATATATATATATATATATATATATATATATATATATATATATATATATATATATACATATATATATTGTTTAGCAAATAATTATAATCATAAATAAATTCAGATCAACAGTGAAATTGTATCAAAATATTTCGATATCTCTCCTGGCCTAATTGTTACAGTAAAGTTATAACGAAACTGTTGGCTCATCTTGGGAATACCCTTGACACATGCAATGTGTGAACTAACTTAATGAAACCAGATTTGTGTTTTAAAAAGTCTCGTCTGCATGTGAGATTCACCGTAGAAGATTAATAAATAATGGGTATTCAGGTATGCAATATTTCAACGATCAATCTAAATGTCTGAGCATTACACAGCTGAAATGTTGGCCAAGTCGTCTTCTGTAGAATTTACAATATGCGCTGTTACTAATGATATCAATTGTAACACGTTACAAGGCAGCCTGTCTAACCACCAATTGTGCAGTTCGGCCCTTTCCATCTGCTGTGACAGTCGAAAAGATAAGAACCGTTTGTATTGCTACAATTACCATCATTTTGGCAAGGAGAACTGTCGCGTTCATTGATATCTGAAATTTGTACAATAATGAAGGTTTATTCAAGAGTATGTGATTCAATTGAGAGAGGAAACAAATGATATTATGCCAAGAAAGATTTGCGCATGATAGAACTATCATATTCACATATAACTGCAGTCTGATTAATACAAGAATATATGAATTCAAGCAATATTTTTCTTTAACCATGCATTACATGACATTTCAACTTAAATTATTAAATTTGAATTTTCATAAATAAAACAGAAATGACATTTTCATATAGTCACAAACATATCAAATTTCTTGTTGCAGAGATATTTTTATTGCTATCAAGACTTCCCAGATAAATATAGTAAAAGTGTTAGACTGCAGGAAACATAAAATCCGACTATAAGGCAAAGAATAGAGCATGCATTACAGCAGGAGTAATTGGGGAGAAAGAATATGATGAAAAATGACCAGTGGTGCAGTTCACTCCTTTCCAGCCAATCGCATACTCACATGAAGATCCTTCGATATTGATACAGTTACAATTACGTTTCGCCCCAAGAACAATCGCTTTCATCTACGTCTGCATTTTAATGTGTATAGAGCATTTTGATTCTACAAGGTTTTTATTACAATTTTCGAAACATTTATATCCATATTAAGATGGAAAAGTATTCTCTTCTTATATTTTAGAAACAAAAAAAAAACTTTTAAACACAAAAATGACTGCATTATTAACTGTGCATATTGGAGAAGAGTAATCAAATTAATCGTGCCTTAAATGAGATACAACTATTAGAGTTTCTTTTAGGTAAGTCTTTTATAGAGGATGAGTGTTCCAAAGAGGTGATTTGTAAAGTGTAATTGGAATGTTGTCGTTTCCATTACGGTTAAGAAACCATGTGAGGTCGCCTTCATCAAAAGCGCATCGCTTACCTGTTGACCAGGTGTGTCAAAGCCAGCATATTTGCCAGCGGCACGAGAAAATAATATTAGTATATATATATATATATATATATATATATATATATATATATATATATATATATGCGCGTAGATGTCAGACATTCATTTGCATCTCAAACGTAATGCTTCAACACATTACATTTGAAACAAGCTTCATCTTGATTTGCAGAATAATTAAATTACTTTATGATGCCACTGTTTGTTAACAGGTGTATTTTAAGAGAGAAGTGTGTCACTCCTGGAAAATAGGAATAGAAATACGAGTGCAAGAAGAAGAAATGATGTTATTTGTTCGGACGCAGTCACTGAACCTTTAATTTGTTACACAATAGTCCCTAGAAAGTTGTGTGCTTTTATACAATTAATAAAATGTATCAGTTTTATTGTAACCACTTATAATGCAAAGAGAAACTGTCCTTCCGAATAAACAGAATATTTGACTCAAACAATATATTTAGTCAACACTGAATGTTTATGCAAGTTCTGTATGATGTCACTTAGAGAGACTTTCTTCATATCATGCACGCAAGATGCATGTACCGCTATCCTGAGACATTTTTCACTGACAGGTCTAATGGATAGATTAATTTTGTCGAAAATGTGTGTGTGTGTGTGTGTGTGTGTGTGTGTGTGTGTGTGTGATTTGGCTTTTAAACATAGCCTCAAAAAGTTTTCAGTCATATCGCTAAGATGGCTGCAGTGTGGCAGGTTATAGTGATGTCTAGCACTAGGGCATCACACCACAGACATGTAGCATCATATCCCACCCAGCCATATTATCCTGATATCAGGCCGACCAGTCCTAACATTAAGCTCTTAATGCTGAGCGAACAGCGAGGCAGCTATTAGTACCATTTTTATGTCTTTGGTATGACTCGGCTGGGCTTTGAATCCGCGACCTCCCGTATTCCAGACGGACGCTCTAACCACTTTGGCCACCGGAGCGGCTAGTTGAAAAAGAAGTACATATTCTGATTACATGCCCGATAAGCAATCATCTTTTTCCTTTTGTATTGTATTTTTCCCGTTTCAAGTCACGCCCTATATCTGATCAGCAGATAAAGCCCGAAGAATCGAACGTGTTTGTTATCATTTCCTTTTTGTTGTTAACGTCTTACTTCAGAAATTATTTTGCTTACCTTCTCAAATCACGTTCTACAGCTTCTGACGTAATGATGTCCCTTTGTAGACCTGAACAGTGTTTTAAATTAGTGCCGTGGTATTTTTTGTGGTCTGTTTAACCTTCCCATTTTGTTTCTTATACTTAAGTTCACTGGGCCTTCATATTTTGCTTGTCTGAGCGATGTTTCCTTGTTATAAAATATCACCCTGTCTATATTGACTTCAACTGACAGAATCACATTGTAATGCATAAAACTGCACTGTAGGAAATAATATTGATATATTTATCGAATATTTTACACGTACTTCTGATTATCATGTCTACTGCATCGCTCTAAAATAATACATTTTCCCTGAACGTATGATTTGTAAACTAAAGATAAATAAATCCTTACTGGCCAGAGACCATCTGTCATCACGTTTTCCTAGGTTGCTGGGGTTTACTCTAAAATCGCATACCCTGGTCAAAGCAGACTGTTGCATTACATTAGCATCTTTACATTGATGTTTACTCGTACCGTTTCAAACAAAAGTAACGAACCTCATTACTGGGGAGCATAAGTTCGTAATTCAGTTAAACGTTTATGACTAAGATGCGAATTCGACGTTTCATTATGAATGAAACTGTTATAATTTGTATTAGCTTTTAAATTAAACGTGCTTGCGAATACCTTTTATGGTTTACGCATCCGGATCATAAGAAACTATGAATTCCAAAAAAAAATCCAACAAATCGCAAATATTCTAAAGAAATCAAAACACAAAATCTGTTAAGTATTTATATTTGTTTTTCTAGAGTGATTTAAGTGGCAACTTGATCACCATGTCCCTTGATATGTCATACTGAATCCATTACACATTGATGTTGGCGTCGTTACTGGTGCCAAGCTCTGTGGATGGTGATTTTCTAGATCCATCACCATATATGTCACCATTGATATCTGTTTATGGATTTATGTTCTCAATTGTTATTGTCTGTTTTTCCTGTGTCTCGATTTAACGCGTCATGCTTTCTTCCATAACAACTGTCTAAAGTTGTTAAAATCCTCTTTCTCTGCTTATTTGTTCTCCTGACATTCTTCCTTTTTTCTTATATTTTGACTTCTTTCTCTCCATTTCCATCTTTGTCTTAATATGTCACAGCATTATATGTCCTATTACAATTAGAGTTTTAGTAACCTTTTATTTATGCAGTTAGTGGCTTGACTGAAACAGTAAGGAATATATTTTTTTTTTGCTCCGGTAGTACAATTATGAGTGAATTTACTCTAAAGTGGCTCCAATAAGTTAGATATGGTCAAAGTTTTGCGATAGTGATGAAGAGACTTAATGATCACCCAAAGTAGCAAGTATGTAAATCTTCTGCTCGTTCACTCACTTGATAAGTTCTCTAAGAAAATATCAGGAGGAATGGAAGTCACTAGGAGCTGGTGAGATTTAAGATTATGGGAAATGAAGATTACATTTGGGACACTATGGGACTAGCGTATGGTGCCACGTTCGGGGATAGTAAGGGCTTGTGGATTTGAACAAGAGCCACTATTTTGGGAGGGTATGTGGCTTATAGCTGAGTAAAATCATTTGCGAGATAATAATGTGCGCAACAGTAGAAATATAATTTAAATTAATAATGAAAATATCATAGATAATATATGATGAGAACAACATAATTCTGAATGGCTCTGTATTGGCACTACTAACAGATGTGTTCGATGATGTATAACAGAATACTGCTGGATACGCGCTGCTTATATTTGCACGGAGGTGTTGAATTCCATGTCAACTCTTTGGCGTTGGGATAAAAATAAATACCAGTTCCTTGTAAACGTTGTGGTATTGATGTAAATAATAAATACCAGTGATATAAATAATATCGGGGCTCTAATGTACATTGGATGAAATGGTACAACTCCAATAAAAACATCTGCTTGTGAAGTTAAAGACAGTCAAACTGGTAAAACATGCTAAATGATCCAAATCATAGACATTTTTGATAATATTTTTTTTTAAATTGAAGAGTCTAATGAGTATGAATAATATAGAGCTATTAATTTACACCAAAAAAAATGACTCGTAACGCTAGAGAAAAATAACTTTTATCCACCGGAATATATCTGCTTTGTCCACGATTGCGTGTGAAGTTAAATGAGCTTTGTTCCAAAACTGAAGCATTCACGAGCAAGAATTATGCAGCCTAGTCGAGACTGAAATTCCTACACGTTCGTTCAACCATGGCAAATTGTTCCCGTGATAGTAACTCTTCATACAATTTACCATGTGATTTAATTGAACACTTCAGGGATGCCGAGATTAATTTCTAGCAGACAACACTGTGCATGTCCTTACCATGTGGCAATTTGAACAGCCGTATATTCAGATCAACTCAAGACGTACCCCCACATGTTAAAATACGAGGGAATAATATCATTTACGACATACGAATGACCGATAAATGTAGACAAAAAGTTGTATCGTTATTGGAGCCAAAGAAGCAACATATTCTCAGGATTAGATTTAGCAAGATAAAACGCTGATCAAGTGGTTGCCAGAGATAAATTGAAACCAATACGAGAGCAACGTCGTCGACATCAACAGGCTTTTGTGTTAGCTAATTTAACTCCACAACGAACGTTGACCGGAATTGACAAAATTCATTACTAAAATGCATATCCGGTAACCACAGCCGTGTACGGAATTTCCATTATGAAAGAACCACGTCGTAAACGCTTAGCGGAGATGCGCGATGGAGATTTCAACAGTGCAGCACTTCATAATGCTATGGTTGAAATACGTGTTTAAATAGCCAGTCTTTATCAAAATAAAAATAACCGGCGAGGTGCAGTACAACTAACGGACTCACATGGGATCATACACTAGCATTCCCTTTCAAGCGTGCTATAGAATGTTACGACGAAGATGTCGCCATCGCGAACTTTACCGCAAACGACTATGTATCTGTCTGGTTGCTTGAGAGAGATCCTATTTCAGAGTGAAAGAATCTGTTGATTTTGACGTCTGAAACATCTTGTACGGACTGAATTTATATATGTCGCACACATGTATTTTCCTGACGATAAGCAACACTACGTCGAAATCGCTAACTAATCTTGTACAACCATATCTAGTGCTGTAAGTACTTAGAGCGTCCGTCTCGGATGAGATATGTCGCGTGCTCTAACCTCGGCCGAGTCATACTAAATACTAATACAAATGATACTAGCAGCTGCCTCGCATTAAGAGGTTAGTGTTAGGAATGTTCGGGCCGGTGTCAGGATAATGTGACTGAGTGGACATCATTGAACGACATCACTATAAACTGCCACACTGCAGACATCGTAGCGATATGACTGAAAACTTGTTAAACGTACATTAAAAATCGAAAACACACAAATTGCACACACACAACCATATCAGTTGAGTCATTGATATGACGACAACAATTAGATAAATACATAACTGGTCGCCAACGCCAAAATCATTTCTCGAAGATGCCGAACAATCTTGCATAGAACACGATCATGGAGCTGTTTAGAACACATATTGCAATTAATTTCAGCTGCAGTAGACAACTTATCTCAACTTGATGTTACAAAGTTGTTAAAGAGATTGCTACCCATATCCATTTCTATGTCCAGCGAGGTTTCGGCATGTGTATTGGCGCTCAATTCAGTTCTAACTAGGAAATATCGAAGAAAAAGTAGCTCTAGCTTCAACTGAGAGCATTGTAACACGGGATCAGAACACACCAGTCTCGTGTTCCTACTTGTTTGATTTGACGCTAAAATGATGGCTCACTCTTCCGTAGAAAATTGATAGGCATATAATGAAATCACATATCAAACGCAAAAATCATATTTGATGCTGTTTCGTTGGTGTCGGCACTACACTAAGAAATTCTTGTCTGGGCTGTAATTCTTGAACCGGTTGGTATATTCGAATTATAACTGGTACAAATGTTACTTAATCTAGAACATATGTCGATCACAAACTCAGCGCCGTGCATCCAAGGTTACTGTCACAAAGTGGGTCAAAGGTAAAATCGTATCCGAACTTGAACTTCTTAACAGGCTGGTGTCTTCGAATAATAATTGCTACAGATGTTACTGACATTGTGACGCAGACGGGCATATACTGTCCCGTTATGCGGTGCATTTGTTTTTTTTTTTATTAGCTCAGCTGATCAACTGATCAGCTGATTAGGTGAGTTGTTAAGGATGGTCTGTTGTCCGTCCCTCAGCCAGTTTAGATTGTGTGCACCTTAGACGTTCCATTATACATCCAATCTTGATTAAATAAACTTGAAAACAACTTGTATTCCAACAATACATCGGTTCCTGACCTTAAACAGCAATATCCGTTTATATTAACCAGAATTATTCAACTTTGTTTAAAATTGTAATAGTTTATCTTCTGTTTATTTTGACCAATTTTAACCAGCAAGTTATTTTCCGAACACTTCAGCTCCTTTCTTGAATTAGCAATATTCTCATGCTTAGAGCAGTCATACGCCTTTTTGCATTATTTAGCCTTTTGTACACTCTAGACTTGAGCAGCAGGGACAACTTCTGAAAGCGGATAATGCAGGATATGCAATTGGAGGTCGAATTGGTGTTGTTGATAATGGTGTATTGGCGTTGTTTAACAGTGTCACATACATGATTGATGGAAAAAATATTGAATTATATTTCGAAAATGTTGACGTTGTCACGGCGATACTGCGCCTCGCAAGATATTCCAATGATTATCCAGAGTCCACTGGTCAATGATGTTAGCCAAAGATACCACTGATCAACCCTAGAATTAAAACATGAGAACGTATACCGCTGGAACTGAAGTCGCATCAATGTATGAAAATTTCAATCAACAAGTTTTGTCAGTCTCATTCTACTATAATCAACCTCAGCGGAGTACCATATTGCAGCATTTTAAGCGAGTTCGCCATCCGAAGCTCGAAATGACTCGATTTACGATAAACGGCCAACTGCCGGATTTTGATTTAACTGGATTTGCCAAGAAAGAATTATGTGAGGTCGCCAAAAACATTCATCCGGTTATTTCTGCTTGGTCGTCATTTTAACGACCTAGACCAGGATAATTATGCAAGGAATAAAACGCGGTTGGGCTCCAATAGTACTATCAAGCTTTATGCTTGATAAAATTAAACTGATATTTCTGACAGTAAACGAGGCGATAATTTCATATAGGCCACAAAAGGAGGTCTGGTTACCAAAACAAGACAAAAGGGAGAGAACTCATTTGCAAATGATATAGGTCGAAAAATAATTGGTAAATTTACACATGGTGCCTCATCTGGTAACAAACATCGTTGTACAATATTCATTATAGACAAAACAGAACTAGTTTTTATAATCGCCGATACAGTAAAATTAGGTGTATTTGTAGATCGGGGACATACAAATCTACCAAATGGAACTAAGTTAGGTATTATTGTTAAAAACTAGTATGGTGATTTAACGGTTTATTCATTTGAGATTTTCAATGCTCTCTTATACTTCAATAAACATTTTATCGATAATCATCATATTTCCTAATGATGCTGCTAGGGTCGCCACATATTTATTTTATATCAGCAGGTCAAAAATAGTCCATCTATTGGGGCTTTCGATATTGAATGCAGATAAGAAGGCAGCCTGGTGACATTGCAGCATAAAGGATGCGCAGATACACGCGAAAATGTCATGTTGACCTATCTTAAGTGTAGTAGACGTAGGGGCACTAGTGCCTTAATTTCCTAGCGAATCCATGATGTTGGTAATTGCGTATCTTAGAAATTACTTGTAATTATTGACACACACATCCACGGCGAGGTGCGACCGAATCTAGTCTGTAGATTGCAGACTTTCATGTAGATCTTACCACACTGGAAATATTATGTGTGGGTACTCTCCAAATAGGATCAGTTGGTCTTTTACTTTACCACCTTCAAGTTCATCATAATCAGGTTCATATGAATACCGGAACGTCACGTTACTGAGTAATAGTTTCTGTGAGGGAGAGTCTCGCCGAGTAGCCGTTATATGTTTCTTTGCGATAGCATCGATGGTTTTCATAGAAATTCCACGCGTCACTTCGTTGTTTATCGCAGCTATTATGCTTCTTGTCTTGCAAACCCATTCGCGAGATCGAGTATCAGTGACGGAAGGTAATCGCTGAACATGCAGATATCCAAACGATCGATCAGCAAGTGTTACCTTAAATCATTTAACGCTTTCCTGATTACGATGTATTGCGGTGTGTCAACGTCTGATTTTGACATTATATGTACGCATCAGTTATGATACTGCACCAAGAAATTCTTTACAAAGATCAGCCAATAATAACTTTGGCCATCGTAAAGGCCCACGCCAATAAATTCGTGCAAACTCGGCTGCCACTTTAGTTGCTGTTTTAGTTGATAATGGTTTCGCTTCTTTGTATCTACTCGCAACATCGACGACTGTCAACGCGTATTTGTATGTGCGGCTTTGTCGTTTACGTGCTGTGCCATTTATAATAGTGCCGTAGGGTAAAAACAAAATGTCTGCCTGCTGAACTTTGTCGGGATTGCTAGCATCAAACCGTCCACATTTAATCGTTGTAGGTGGCTGCAGATAAATTTGTCATATTGTCTGTTGAGACAACCAATCTGCGGCGACATCAGGCTTGACACCTGCGGCATCAGCTAGTTTGCTAATCGGCGCTGTGCCTTTCCAGTATCCTCTTGGACTATAATAAATTGATTACATTATAATAATTATCGGACAATTAATTGCTAGACACCCACAGCTAATTTACCACTCATCGCCAATCTTATCAGCCATTTGGCCATCGTCTCACTTATATTTTTATTTCTTTTATCAACTTCAGCGGGTGAATCAACCTGGTATGAGCGATATGTCGTTGCTGGTGATCGTTGTTTTAAAAAGTTATGTCATGAGCATGGTACGCTTGATTAATCTCATTCACTGGATATTCACCAGTTTTTGTTCAGTTTTCCTCGTCAGGTCTCATATGAAGTCGGGGCCACAATAACTATATCCCGGAAGATGTTTTCATCGAATACTTAGCCAATGGAGCTCCTGGTCACTTCCCAAGTGTTGCAGCGGTATCACCACCGGTAGTTTAAGACGACACAAATTTGTATTTTTTATGCCACATTTTACGCACATATATGTAAGTGGCCGCCGACGATTCTTAGTGCTATTGTTTTTCATCCACTGGTATCGGTGATTGTCTTGCATCGAACGCAACATAAACTATTGGTTATATATACAATATATAAATAACATGAACGTGAATGACATTTCAGCCAACAGGAACAAGAGCCAGTCAGGCATCATCTAGGGTTACCGAAATATGTTTGTGCCATTATCATTGGTCCGGCTGGGTCTGGCGAAACTGAATTGCTACTCATCCTGATAATGAGATTGCTCAAATGGGACAAACTTTATTCAGTGGCGTCATCCGCAGACGACCAGAAATGTTTTAGTGTACGTAATGAATTCAATGAAGCTATAACATATTCCTTGGAACGAGAGCTTTTCTCAGTGCAGTTGTCGTTGAATTTATCATTGACATCGGTGATGCTACCTCCGTCGAAGACCTAGACGGCGATATACATAATCTAGTGGTTTACGACGATGTCGTGCTTGACAGACAAACAAATCCAGCCAGAATATTTTCACGAGGCATTCATAAAATGCAGATTTCATCTACGTTACACAGCGGTTCGCTCAAATCTTTAAAGCGATCAGAGATAACTGTAATATTTGTTTATCTTTAAGGGCGTTGATACACATACACTGCGAAATTTTCATCAGATTTGGTGCCCAAGTGATATGAACATATGTCAGTTTAAAACTTCTTTGAACATGCTCGGAAAATCCCACATCAATTCATTTCAATAAATTTACACGATCAAGAGAACGATGTCGATTTTGACTCAAGATAATCTATGGTTGAGCAACCTTTCCACGCCGTGGTACTTTTTCTTTAACCACGGACACATAAGATTCGGTTTTTAAATCGTTAAGCTATCGATTAGCCCTTTTTGTGACATTTGTTTGCAAGCACATTTCTGATCTTCTTATAAGCTTTATTTTTACGAACCCTATAAAAAGTGGTCTTCGCATTATCTCTACTCAGCCTCCCGGGCCTTGTATGGCCAATGTTGTTATAAACCTTATATTGACAAAAGAAGGTCTTGCATATTTGGGTTATTCAGCCTCTCTCCCTGCAGTCTCCCTGACCTTGCATTGCCAATTTTGTTAAACGCATTATTTATATGAAATAAGGTCTCGAAGGTTTGGTCTGTTCAGCCTCCTTGGTGTTTTTTTGATGATAAATCCAATCTTCGTCATACTTGAATATAACTTCAAACAAAATATATCTATATTGTCTACTGCAACTGATTATATACACAAGAGTTTTGCCATTTCATCTGTCCGAGATTGCCGTCTTTAATCATTTATGCAGCATGGGAATTCCATTTTCATACAGTCTTTTCCATAGTTAGCAGCAACTTTCAGTATATAATGAACAAAAGAGACATTGTCTATAAGCCATTATCTTAATAATGGACTCAGTGTATACAATTCTTGCTCGTTTCTTGAACCAGCCATATCCGTTTATATTTACCAGAATTATGTCCCATTGCATTTATTTGAAATTTTCATTTGTAGCATAGTATGGACCATTTTATTTTTTTATAAGATTCTGATTAAGTCTGGCCAGGAATAATATTGTTGTGCTAGCACTGTTTCTTCATATACACTAGTAATCCATTTTCACATAAAAAGTAGGTCGGCAGGTGTGTTGAAAGGAAATCATTATTCCTGTTCAAGACAGTTGGCTACTGAGTAGCAAAATTCGTTTTGTCTAATTTTGATATCAGATTGCTTCGTGTTGATAATGATCAATTTCGTTAAATATAGGTCACCGGGACAAATTTATAAATGAACCCAAGCAAATCGGTAGAACCAATGGATACTCCGTGAAAACTGTTCTTGACAAGATCACTCCCCCCTTTGGTAAACATCTTCGGATGAATGTGATCGTTAGTCAAATTGTACAATCTTCCACTGTGATCCACCTAAGCAATTACTGTAAGCAATTATTTAATAATAATAATAATAATAATAATAATAGTAATAGTAATAATAATAATGACTTTGTATAGCGCCTAATCTTTAGAAGCTCTAAGCTCTTTGCAACATTAAACAATACCTATAACATAAGAAACATATATAATGATATTATTACGAAATAAAAAACACCATGAAATTAGAAAACAAAAAAACATGCTGAAAATATTTAAGGTAGGGATCATTATTAGGTCATTAAGTTTGTTCTTGCAGTCGAAAAAAGTGAGCTTTAAGAGCACCCTTGAATGGGATCACTGTGCCTTTGTGTCTACGTTCAGTGGGCAATTCATTCCACGTTGCTGTGCCCTGGTATGCAAAAGAACGTTGTCCATATGACTTCGTCTTCGTAGTGGGAATAATGAGTAGAGCAAGTAAGAGGAGCGTAAGTATCTCAGATAGAGAAATTATGCAAATACAAAAAGGGACAGATATACAAATTATCTTTACAGTTCCGAAAGATACAATGGGTTTTACGAACCCCAAAATTAGCCCACGGCTAAAAGATTATATATAAGGAGATACACTCCGTCATCAGCACACTTTATTTCAGCTCCACGGCTGCTACAGTTCAGCTTCACAGCTGCTACGGTTAATTTATGTGGTTGGCTTTTACATCTTGCACCACGTCGACCCAGATCACTCCGATAACTTTGAATGCTCTGGTCACTCTTGACACTCGAGACACTCTGGACAGCTCTACACAGGTCTAGACACTCCAGACACTCTGGACAGCTCTACACACTCCGGACAGCTGAAAATATATCCAATACCGTGTGCTATACATGACATGGGCATATAAGGTAAAACGCAATGATGTTATACACGGTTAAGTTATACAGATTACATTACCGGCACAATAATTACAAAACAACAAGTTCAGAAATAAACTGTACTAAGCATTTCTTAAAGATCTAGCCTTATATTATTAATATAAATCCCTTGCTAATTCGCAAACAAGAATATAAATATGTGCATTATATTGCGTAAACTAATGCTATACAGCAAACATATAAAAATAGACATGGTAGTACAATAGTTATATTTTATATACAAGAAATAAATAAACTTACATACCTCTACAGCTGAAGATGTGCAAGTCCTTATAGTAGACCGCTGACTGTAAAGCGTTTTACCTACAGTGATGTATTTATACACAGATATCGTCTGTGCACTGAAGGCATTCGGTTCTTCCCATCGAAAGCACTTCGCACGTGCGGCATAGGATGAATCGAACTCTCTGTTTCGAAATACAACGCAATACGCATAAATCACCATCGGGTATCGTTGTATACAAAAAACGAAACCCGAGTACGTGTATTTAATGAATAATAGAATTTATACAATTCCTTGTTGAACCCAGGTACTATTTACAATTTATAATTTTCGAGTAACATACAACGTGAGTGTCAAATATCAACGACAGTAGTAAACATAACGGAATGTTAAACTCTTTGACAAGTACACACATACACAAACACGCACATATATAGTATGTACGCTGTATCATTGATATACCACGATATGTTTAAGGCTTGCCCAGTTTCCTTTTAAAAAAAAAATTATACAACGAATGCTATACCAAAGACTGAGCGTGCATAATAAACATGTATTTTATTTATATAACATAAAGTACATGCCTACATATTTGCTCTTGTTTGGAGTTAAGATTGACTAGATAGGTGTAGAGAGGTGTATTTCTGATGTTAAATCATGGATGACATGTAACAAGCTGCAGTGAAATGATGATAAAACAGAGGCCATTCTGATTACAACACAAAGACTTTCTCATTCACATCATTTACCTCAAACAATAAATATCAGTAACACCAACATTAAATTCAGACAGTCATTACTGGCTTTAGGTGGAAATTAGCAGACGCAGTTAGGATAAACTAGGAGGGTTGGAGCTACCCAGGGGTGCGGACTCGTGTCTTAACTGGTGTTATATTGTTACAGGTTAGAACCCCCATCATTTGATTCATTGATGGATACTCCTAATTTTCTTTGTAACGAACCCCTGTGTAGTAAACAGTGTGCTGTCCATTATGTGTTTCAAAATGCGAGACATTATTCTGGACTACACATGATTTTAAACGATACATAATAGATGATACTCTTTCTCTCTAAGCTTAGACGAAACTGTATCACCTTTTGTATTGATATAAGTAATATCAACGCTTGTTATCGGATCCATGTTGATACTTGCTCCCCGATAGGTCGGAATAATTTTCGCTCTATCTGCTCCAACCGTTTTTAACAGGTTCAACGTAAACATCTTCACCGTTAAAGTATACATTTTAGGGCGAATTCTTAAACCAAGATGGAACTAAGTGTTAAAGACAAAGTTATTTTAATTTACTTCTTTCATGATAATTACTGTGTTCAATGACTCACGAAGACCGTGATTGCTTCAAAAGGTTGTCATCGGTTAAACGGACTTAATTAGTTAAACAACATTTGTCTACATTTTTCTGAAGGTATCTGTCAGACTCATTCCCATGAACGGATAGAGAGATAAATATATTCATTCTTTGTTGACACCCAACCGGTGCAGTGCAAAACTATAAGCTCCCTTGCAAGACAATTGTATCGTATGAGTGTATATATCTGGCCTTTCAAAACAATTTTAAGTATTCTTTTATGCATTATAATAACTACGTAAATTACATGAATTTAACTATTAATATGACAAAATACGTATTGTGGTTGATTGTGGTTACAAATTGTGCTCTTTGGTTGTCTCCCTTTTGAGCCTCCGTCACGGATAGTGAGCTCACGAGCATGATATGATATCAGTACAACTTCAAAATCAAATTTGAGCGTTTGTGTAACAACTTTCTTAAGAGTTTCACAATGAGCATATTGTAAAAACCTGTTAGGTAAATATATGTATAAATATTTAACCTTTCGTACTTAGTTCATTCATTTCCACTTATTATCCAGGTATTTCTTTCACTGGAAAGGCATTGTATCAAGACAAACTATGCCAAAGGAGTAAGAATACATTAGGAAGGCATTTTGTTCCGTATCATGTCAGATTATACAAACAATTGCATTGTTTGAAATAAGATATGTGACGTAATTTTTGACCGTTTCGGTGGTCTAAGTGGTTAGACCGTCTGGTCGCAGGTTCGGGTCATACCAAAGACATACAAATTGTACTAGCGGCTGCCTTCCGGTGTCAGGATAATGTGACTGGGTGGGACATGATGCCACATGTATGCGGCATGAAATCCCAGAGCTAGACATCACTATAAACGACCACGCTGCTGACATCGAAACGATCTGACTAAAACATTTTTTTAAAAGCTACGTTAAAATTCCAAATCACACACACACGTAATTTTGTTCCTTTTGTCCTAAATGGTTAAAAATACCTGGCCAGTTATACGTGTATTTAGTTTTCGAGTAACATATAACGTGCGTGTCAAATATCGACGACAGCAGTAAACATAACGGAATGTTAAACTCTTTTACGAGCACACACACACACACACACACACACACACACACACACACACATAGTATGAACGATGTATCATTGATATACCACGATAGGTTTAACGTTTGCCGAGTTTCCTTTTAATGAAAATTTATACAACGAATGCTATATCAAAGATTTAGCGTATATAATATACATATATTTTATTTATATAACACACAAGTACATGCATACATATTTGCCCTTTGTTCGGAGTTAAGATTGACTACAGACAACTGTGTATTGACCGAGTGAATGAATCCTTCACATCCCTGCCCAGTGTGTCTGCTACAAAATGTAGCTCTGTGCTTTTGTGATTATTCACAAGTTTCTTTTTGGAGATTCTATTTTTATTCAGATTGATTAAATAAATATAAAACACACTTATAAATATAAGACACATAATATGAAAAGGAAAGATGGTTTTGATAAAGGAAGTGGAGCAATACAAACACATGGTTAACTTCTTGAACACTGAACTGTCAGCCATTCACGAACCGGCGAATGTGTGGAAATTAGCAACAAGAGGTAGTGAACATATGTTTAGCGTATTTACAGTTGATCGAAGTCATTATTCTGTTTTGTTTAACATTACTACCGACCACAAAATTGATTTTATCTATATTGTCCTTTGCATGACACGAGCTAAAATCCATCATGCAGTCTATACATCCTCTATGCTCTTTCTTCATGGATTTCGCACGTATCTTATGATGATCCAGAGAGAGAGAGAGAGAGAGAGAGAGAGAGATCAGGGGTTAAAAGGAGAATATGATAGGGGCATTTTTGTTATTGTTAAACCTTGTGTTTTTTCTGTTGGTTGATTAGTCTGCATGCATGAACAACCAAGGCAGTGATCGGTGGGGTCATGAGGTGGCCTTTGGGCATTTTCATATTTAGTTAATAATAATCGATATTTAGATATTATTATATGTTTAAGAAACAAAACAAAAGCAAGAAGAACAAGATAACAACAACAACAATGTACTTCAAATGTGAATGGAACGTATTTACCTAAGTGGATATTCAAAAAAGTATGACCTTCTGCATTGAATATTTTAGAGAAAAGATGAAACACCATTTTATTGATTCATGATCTATTCATTTATAATAGACGGTAATTTGTATCATGTGCATTTTAAATAATGTGATTTCCTGAGATGAATACATTTGCCTTTGCGGTATAACAACTTGTAAACAAAGGTCCGTTATCTGTCTCTTAATACCTCTGTGTTTTGTATTTTGAACCCAGATACTTACATTGCCTGCTTGAAACGGTTGAATATATGTCACACAACGCTGTGTATGATGTAGAGAAACAGTTTTCAAATTTGTATGCGGACTCTGTGCTAGCTAGGAAGTCGACAATATTTGGATCATTCATTATTTATGGACGATGTCGCGGTATTGTAAATTTGAAAGTGTAAGTGTACTCAGTGTGCTCTTCCATCGTTATATGGTATAATAATACTTTCAAAATTCGCAGTTGGGTTGGTGATCTCTGTAGGCATATTACTGAACATCAATAAGATGGCACAAGACCCAAATAGAAACATTTATCCGTATACGTTAATTGGAGTCGTACATAAGTTTTGGGAAAACAGCTTACTATATTCATTGCAGTCTGGTCGAAGGAGAAATACAAAATATGACATGTTAAATGATAATGACTTGGTGACCTTCACGACTATTAAATTGAAGTAAATCATGTATGTTGTGTGAGATTTTACAAAAAACAAACTAAATAGTTTGCAAGCACAATTATTATGTCTACATTCTACAAACGCCTTATCTTTTCAGGTACGTGCGACTGTAGACGAATCACTTATGAGAGAAACACGTCAGAAATGTCTAGTTTAAAAACTGGAGGTATGTAATGTATAATGTATCCATTTAGTCAGCTTTCTGCATGATTTATTAATCAACGTGTGTTTACATCATTATAGCTTGAGATGAAAACACATATATATCTTGTCCTGACAAACTGGAGATCCAAACGTTATTCACAGCTGGGAAAAGCTAGTGGCTATATAGTGGAGTAATCTTATATAGCACGAATTTAAGGATATATATATATATATATATATATATATATATATATATATATATATATATATATATATATATATATATATATATATATATATATATATATATATTTGTGTGTGTCTTTTGTGCGTGTATCATAAGGCATCAGTCATATATGAGATATGTTTAGTAAAGAGAGTCTTTTGTAAACCGTTCAGTCGTCTAAAACTTGCATGTAATTGATTAACTAGAAACATTTACTCCATTTTCGTCACGGATTGTTCATTCGTGATGTTTCATTTTGGTCCAATAACATTACTTATTAATGAAAAAACTGTTTGGTTGTGGTTTTGTGGGATATATTGAAGAAAGCTTTGAGATAAGGTCATTTAAATTCTTTTTTTTGTTGACATTATTGATAAGAAAGGATATCTATCTTGATTTCCTCCATTTTTCATCTGAACATTATTAAAGACCTTTTTATTCTTTAATTTAATTTTGAGAATGACAGTTTTAGCATGTAGTTAAAAAGGTGGTGAATATGGAAGTTTATTTTTGAATTGATTGGATGTAATAAATGAAGTCTTTGTTTAAAAAACATAAAATAAATTCCATGCAGTATTCGTATCTTGCAATAGAGAACTACACTATCAAAGCTCTGTTTCAATTGAAACCTTATGCATTTCTACAATACGTAAAACATGACATACATTTAGAGGCAAATACATTTTGGTGTCTTTGTGATTGGGCTATTCTCGATGTGATTTTATTTCCATGGGGTAACCTGTATGTAATATTCGAACTTGATCTTGTTTCCTGACAGAGACAGAGCTGTATTCATCGTTTGACAGTCAGGTTAGTCGAATGCAATTGGTTACATAAAAAGAAATACATATTAAAATTGTTGATCAAAGAAGATTCAAAACTGATGATGAATGATTTGTTGAAAGAGTTTCAATCCGTTGCAGTAATTTTAGAATGGACAGGTGGATGGGTAGATATGATAGGATTAGAAAAGTGTATGCATGTGTGTGTGATTTGGATTTTTAATGTAGCTCTAACAAATGTTCAGTCATATCGCTACGATGTCTGCAGTTTGGTAGTTTATAGTGATGTCTAGCACTGGGGCATCATGCCGCAGACATGTAGCATGATCACCCACCCTGTCACATTATCCTGACACCAGGCCGACGAGTTCTAACACTAACCTCTTTATGGTGAGCGCCTATCGAGGCAGCTGTTAGTACCATTTTTGGTATGACTTGGCCGGGGTTCGAACCAGCGACTTCCCTTATTGGACGACTTGGCCACCGGAGCGGTCAGAAAAATGTAATTGATGATTAATTTTAATCCGTGGGGAAGTTGTTCTTCATCAATTTGCATTGCCTCCATGAAAACTGATTTCAGCTCAAAACGCACATCATACACATATGTCGATTTAAAATTAAGCTACAGAACTGTTCATACTAAGGTTCCACATCAAAAGTACCTATTTATAGGTTTCAAATTGTTAATTTCGGAAGCGCAGCTTGGGCCCTACAAGTTTTCAGGATAAAGGTGATTAATAAAGTCAATAATGAAAAAATGGTACCAGCTGCTGGTGCCATGACGTATCGGCTTGTTCTTTCCCATGGATCCATCAGCTGCGTGGAGAGGGGGGATCATCTGCATGGGCAACAGCTGATTCTCCATATCACCCTGCCCAGGCTTGCTCCCTGGAGAGGACACTCCAGCTTCGCTACATAGCGTCGACACAACACGGGGAGCAGCATTTTACCGGTTATAAGTCACCGCTCGATTGGCGTAGAGCCAGACGCCAGGGGTTGCTTCTGACGGTGGGAGAGACCAACATGTTTCACTGGACAGCTACCGCCCGCCTCAAACTGGGCAGTCCCCAGCCAATAAGGTGCCGTCCCGCCATAGTTCGCCTGCCTTGCTGGGTGCGTAAGGCTTAAGGTACGCGAGTACCTGACAAGAGGACTGCAAGTACTGCACCAAGAAATAACAAAATACAAATAAAAAAGAAGACTTCAATCCTCAAGCTAGGTACCTGGAATGTCCGGACCATGCTGACTGGGCGTTCAGATGATCTCCAGACAATCAGTGATGTTCTTAAGACTTCAGTCATCAATGACGAACTTGCAAGGCTCCAGGTCGACATCGCCTCACTACAGGAGACACGACTACCAGATTCTGGGTCCCTCAGAGAAAAGAACTACACATTCTTCTGGCAAGGAAAGAGTGCAGATAAAGCTAGACAGTTTGGTGTTGGATTCGCTGTCAGGAACACTCTGCTGGGGATAATAGAACCCTGCCAACAAGGAAATGGAAGACTGCTATCCCTCCTCCTCCACACCTCAAACGGGCCTGTCAACCTGATCAGCGTTTATGCTCCCACATTAAGATCCTCCACAGATACCAAGGATGAGTTTTATGATGAGTTAAACTCGCTCATCAACAAAATTCCCAAGGAGGAGAACTTGATTTTAATGGGCGACTTCAATGCTAGGGTGGGTGCCGATTATGACTCTTGGCCCTCCTGTTTTGGCAAGTTTGGCGTTGGGAAGATGAATGTGAATGGGCAGCGCCTTCTAGAGATGTGCTCGTACCACGAACTCAGCATCACCAATTCATTCTTTCAGACAAAGCCACAGCACAAAGTGTCTTGGAGGCATCCCCGGTCTAAACACTGGCACCAGCTGGACTTGATCATTGCAAGACGGTCAACCATGAAGGGTGTGCTTCTTACCCGTACCTTCCACAGTGTTGACTGCGACACCGATCACTCGCTGGTGTGCTGCAAAATGAAGCTTCAGCCAAAGAAGATCCACCGCTCTAGGCAAGAGGGTCAACCACGCATTGATGTGAGCAAGACATCATATCCATACAAGGCTGAGGAATTCACCTATGCTCTTTCCAAGACGTTTGACTCAGAACCCCCCAACGGCAGTGCCAAAGAAAGATGAGATCACATCAGAGAGACTGTATACAGCACAGCCACACGGATCTTTGGTAAGAAGCAATCAAAGAACAATGACTGGTTTGAGGCTAACTCTGCCATACTCATGCCAGCCATAGAAGAG
Organism: Sinohyriopsis cumingii; assembly: GCA_028554795.2. NCBI lineage: Eukaryota > Metazoa > Mollusca > Bivalvia > Unionida > Unionidae > Sinohyriopsis > Sinohyriopsis cumingii. The sequence goes on along the minus strand of CM068832.1, from coordinate 17,786,889 downwards.
CGTCGCAGTGCTCAACTGCAATACAAGCGATCCCCCTGTCAGAAGACTCTACAGGCATACAGGTCTACCAGAAGCGAAGTGCAGAGATTAGCACGGCAGTGTGCCAGTGAATATTGGCTTCAGCTTTGTCAGAGTATCCAGTCAGCAGCAGATATTGGAAACATCAGAGGCATGTACGATGGCATAAGGAAAGCAATGGGTCCCACGAAGAAACTGACAACATCACTGAAGTCTGCCACAGGCGATACCATCCACAACAAGGGAAAGCAGATGGAGCGTTGGGTGGAATGCTACTCCGAACTGTACTCCAAAGAGAACTACGTGACCAATGATGCCATCAACGCCATTGAAAACCTCCCTCTCGTGTCCGAACTGGATGAGAAACCTACTGAAGACGAACTAAAGAAGGCCTTAGAGAAACTGTCCCTAGGTAAATCCCCAGGGAAGGATGGCATCACAGCAGAACTCATCAAGTGTGGATGTAGCGTGCTGCTCACACACCTGCACGATCTCCTCTGCCAGTGCTGGGACGAGGGTGCAGTCCCTCAGGACATGAGAGATGCTAACATCATAACCCTGTACAAGAACAAGGGCGACAGGAGCGACTGCACCAACCACAGGGGCATATCACTTCTCAGCATCGTGGGAAAAGTTTTCGCACCCGTCATCCTGAACAGACTGCAGACGCTTGCTGACAGAGTTTACCCAGAGTCGCAGTGCGGGTTCTGCGCAGAGAGCTCCACAATTGACATAATCTTCTCTGTCAGGCAACTGCAGAAAAAATGCAGAGAACAACACAGACCCCTCTTCCTGCCCTTTATAGACCTCACAAGGCATTCGATCTGGTCAGTAGAGACGGACTCTTTACAATTCTGGCGAAAATTGGTTGCGCTCCAAAGCTGCTAAGCATGATCCAGTCCTTCCACGATGACATGAAAGGCACAGTGCAGTACGATGGTTCCATATCCGACCCCTTTGACATCCGCAGTGGAGTTAAACAGGGCTGTGTCCATCCCCCCACGCTCTTCGACATCTTCTTCTCAGTCCTGCTAAAGCACGCCTTTGGGACGTCCACAGAAAGGATTTACCTGCACACACGATCAGACAGCAGACTGTTCAACCTGGCACGACTGAAGGCAAAGAGCAAAGTGCGTGAAATAACCATCAGGGACATGCTCTTCGCAGACGATGCTGCTCTAGTCACCCACACAGAAGCTGAGCTTCAGCGCCTGATGGCCTGCTTTGCTAAAGCATGCGATGAGTTTGGGTTAACCATAAGCCTAAAGAAAACAAACGTGATGGTTCAGGACGCGGACACCCCAAGCATCATCATCAACAACTACGAACTTGAGGTGGTGAGTCAGTTCTCGTACCTCGGCTCTACCATCACCAACAACCTCTCGCTCGATGCTGAACTCAACAAGCGGATCGGAAAGGCATCAACAACTCTCTGCAGGTTGTCGCAGAGAGTGTGGAACAACAGCATGCTGACCATGAACACTAAGATCACCGTGTACCGTGCATGCGTGCTAAGCACTCTCATGTATGCCAGTGAAACCTGGACTCTGTACGCCTCACAAGAGAAAAGACTGAGCGCCTTTCACATGCGATGCCTTCGACGCATACTGGGGATCACCTGGAGCGATCGAGTAACAAACAATGAGGTGCTCGAGCGTGCCAAGATTCCCAGCATGATCACACTCCTCCGCCAACGCCGCATCAGATGGCTGAGCCATGTACGTCGGATGGTTGACGGACGGATCCTAAAGACATTCTTTATTCGGAACTCGCCTCTGGCAAAAGGTCGATCGGACGGCCACATCTCCGCTTCAAGGATGTCTGTAAGCATGACATGACAGCCCTTGATATCGATGTCAGCACCTGGGAAGTGCTCGCTCTAGACAGATCAAGCTGGCGACATGCTCTGATCACTGGTCTGAAAGCCGGAGAGGACAAGCAACGCTTGCTAGCTGATGAAAGACGATCGCAGAGGAAGAAGCAGCAGCTCCAACCAAGACCTGACACAACCTTCAAGTGCAGCAAGTGCAGCAGGGACCGGCACTCCCGCATTGGACTACTTTGCCACAGCAAACGCTTCACAACCACCAACCAGGACATCTCTCATGGGCGCAGTTCCATCGTCTCTCCAGACTAACGGATGGCAGCTAACTTATGAAAAAATATTAAATGTTTAACTCCTTACGTGACTGTGAAGACTGATACGAAAATGTTTCGTTCAGTGTCTTGATAATTCATAAGAAGCCATAATAATAGCTCTGCCATAAATGTATTACTGACAGTATGTTAATGTTAATGAGTAGCTCCAGAGCAGTTCAGTTAGGAATATCAACAGGTAAGCTGTGTGCCTTTGTGTGTGCATAGCGATCGCCTTTGAAAATACTTGCGAAGAGGAGAAACTTTCAATGACCTTAAATTGAGTATAGAGTTATACTCTGTTTTCCAGCCTCAACGTATTCCTGCTAAAGTGATGTTGAAGTCTCAATAGTGTTCCATCTTGCAACATAAGAAGTCAGAAAGTAATAATAATAATAATGATAATAATAATAATAATAATAATGGTCATGAAGACAAATAACTATGTCAACAATTTATTTCATCTATATCAAGTATATTTAATAGTGTTTCAATCCCTCTCTTCTTCTGTCAGAAAGAAGTGACATATGCATGGCTCGAGACGCTGGTATGGTCTCTGTCAAGGCATACATATCTTGTTCTTGTATTTTTTGGTCAATGCAAGGACCAGGTAATTCAAACGTACTGTTGTTGCGTTATCATTATTTGAATATGATCTATCAAATGAACACGAACTGGCTTTTTGGCGTAAAGGTTCCAAAAGTGAAATTCAATATTGGCAGTGCTTTAGAGCAGAACATGTGTTACAAGGACACCAAGCAGATTATTATGAAAAGTCCAACAAAAACTATTGTTCAAAACATTGTACATTCAGCAAAGACATTACGCACCAGAAGTACTTTTAGTAAACAACGGCAGAATTAGATTAGCCAAACCTTTCACAACAAAAGTTATGAAAAGAGCAAGAAAATAATCGCTGGGTTATTGTGAATGACACATATTTTCAGTTAGGGCTTCATGTTCTACCGTCTAAGTTTCGTTTAAAAAAAAATATATCACTGCTTTCCATTTTATTTCGTTTATTGATACGAGTCAACCTTACACGAGGCTGAAATAAAATTTAAAAATAAACACGTGTAAGATTTCATGCTGGACAGTAAAGCCTACATCGGTAAGATAAAACAATGTCAATTATTAAATTAAGATCAGAAGCAATTATATTTCATTATTTTGGTATCGTTAAAGAAAGCTGAAAATATACTCAAATCGACGTTCTAAAACTGGCAGTTACTTATTTCAAAGCATTAAAGACTTTCTACATTGTTTATATGTATTTTAGGAAAGTATAGCCTTTTGTACACTATTGACTGAAAACGTTCTTCATGACTGTCTTATTTTTGTGATAATTCCTGTAATTTCAGTCGACCCGGATCCGAATGCACCAACTTATCGAGTACCCAGTCAATCCTATTGGGCTGAATTAGCTCAAAAGGAACTCGATGAAGGTATTGTAGTACTCATATCATGAAGCAGTAGTTTACTCATTAATATTTATCGGGTTATTTTGCCTTACCACCAATAATAGCCCTAAAATGGTATAGTTTTCATTCAACACCCTTGCAAGTGCGGATTCTATCTGGCTAGTTTATGTATTACCTCAATATCCACAAATGGCAACTCATGGGTCGTAAATCAATTATGTCTATTTCCCAACAACGCATTGTAATTCAAGCCTTACTGCACCTGTTAATTGCATAGATTTCACTGTAATGGGGAGTACTTTAGAGGTTACGACACCGATATATGTCAACAATGTGTTGTTGTCACAGACGTTACGATTGTGTACGCAAACACCCACAATACAACGAGCACGTATCTTGCGCCGCCATTTTGAGTCCTTAACAAACCTTTATCAACACTAGTCATCACGTATATTCAAGATAATAATCATATTTAAATGTCGATTAGGATATTTACTTAATCGAAATGATGCATATATTATACTTGAAATTATATGCCCCTATAGCACGAAAATAAAAATAAAGCTATGTTACCTGGACTATATCGAACGACAGAAGAGTGAAGTTAAAGATATTGCTATCAAATATAAATGCAGTTATATTTTTTTGATACAAACAGACAATATTGTCTTTTTAAAAATATTTTCTGTGATGTCCCTAAGCTTGTTATCTTGAAAGAGTATTTTTGGACAATGATCTTCGGGATACAGTAACAGTTACAGTAACAGTTACAGTAACAGTTACTGAAATAAAATTTCATAGGATGTGTATTATGCCAGATTTTCATGTACAAAGGCTCTTCGCAAACATGTGCATGTGCCAAGGACTGCTGACAAACCAGTTTTAATAAGCATAATCAAGTATTGTATTTGTGGTGAAGATTATGGACGTAGGATGATACTGAATGTAAGCGATAACCGTGAAAAGAAATTTCGTCTTAAGTGTATTAAAACGAAACATTTACCAAGCGGAGCATGACTTTGTACCGAATGTCAAAACCGATTATTTTTTAAATGTTTTTAAACATATGAAATAGATATTAACAATTGGTTTTTTAACTTGAACTATAATTAAATGATTGATTTCAGCCCATGTTAATTGAAAATCATTACACGTTTCTACTTGTTCGTTTATCCGTTTGTTTATGCGTCTGTTTATTGATGAACCTATTAGTTTATGAAAGAATAACAAAAATGGTTGAAATTTAAATGTTTTACTTGAATAAAATGGAGAAAAGTCACGCATTTGGTCTCGAGCAGTTGATATGCACAACAGAATGTGATGTTATACTATATCCTTGCGCACAAAATGAGACAGGCCTTCATACTTATGTGGGATGAACAATGTTGTTAGGAGCCGGTTTGTGTGGCAAGAGAATCAAAATGGCGGACATGGATAGTCTGTAAACTTTGTATATACTGTATTTATCTGACCTAAATGAGAAAAATGAAAATGTATAATGCAAACTGAATATTTGTGAGTGCATTTTCTTATTTTCGTACCTGAATCAACTTATACTCATGTTTTGTGGGGTTTTTCTTTTGCTCTTTTCGAGGGTTGTGCTGGTTATTCAGCGCACGAAATGTTTTCAGTCAATGTGGTCTTATTTCTCGCATGCTTGAACTGTTTCATATCACTTGTAGCAATATATTTTTGTTTAAAAGTTTGATAACAGCAGTGCTTAAAGAGCCATTGAGTTAAAAGGTCATGTAACATAACATATGAATAACAGCATGTCGTTATGCAATTGCTAAATTTGTGATCGTGTAATGAAGTATACAGATAAAACAAAGAAATGAGAGTAGACCACTTGCCTAATGTGTATGAGATCATACTTTGAAAGATGTATGGATTTCTGAGCGATCTCCACCAGGTGTTTATATTAGCGAATAATTTCAGTTCTGAGTCATGCCTAGCTGCAGGTAACGCAAACAGGCACTTTCCTTTGCCTAATGATTATATCTGGTGCATGTGAAAGGTTTTGCATATCAGTATTACACGGTATGTGCAGGGATTATACGTGGTACTTAGAAATGAAAATTACGTTTCACCGCATTTTAACTCAAGAGGAAACATATGGTAAAATAAACATCGTCGTTCATTTATTGTAGAATACTTGCATATAAAAGCCTTCCTTGTGTGACTGGATGTTTTCCCTGTGGTGTTGAACCCATATAAAAAGATGGGTTACGTCTGCCCAACATTGTATTATCTGAGCAGGCTTGTGTTGCTTTCATTTATTACTATTACATATGACTTCCAGACTCCCCTCCTCAATATACTCATACAGTAAATCTAAAGGAAGGAAGTATGTATCAATACAAATTCAGATATATTCAGTTGTAATTTACGAAGTTAATTGCTCTGTCAGATGCGATTACCGGCATTATATGATTTCCGTGGAAAAAGTAGTGTTGATAATGATGTTATATTTGGAGAAAGCTTCTGAAAAATAACATTAATTTTCCCAGAAGAGAATTGTTCAAGAATCTTGTACCATTATTTATACTTTCGTAATTGTGAGAACGATTTAGCTCTTTATCGCTCTACTCTCCAGCTTTAGTCAACCCGATCGGCGACATACATACTGTGCTTTGTGTAGATATATCAGACAGCGTTAGCCAAGGATCAGCATGGGAACAAACTCAACAGTTCTTTAATGATTTTATTACAGGTAAGTACTTGAGTGTATTATCATTGTTTGTTTTTTATGCTTAACTATTTTTATTGAATAAAGTGTAATTATCCCTGTTATTTTCATTGTCTAGTCACTTACTTATCCTCAAGATGTTTTATGTCTAATGCCTGTTAGTATTTGTACTATTCGTCAGTCTGGTACTCTTTCTTTGAAAGTGTCTGGCATTTTAAGATGGCAGTTCGGATTTGGAGGCAACATCAGACCGAAAGTATGTAAATTCTGTACATGAAGAAATTATTTCCTTTCATACTGTAGGCAATTTGGGCCCCAATGTTCGTTCTCTTAACAGACATATCGGGCAACTACACTCTTATCTCCGGTGGAGTGTTGATTTCAACTTTAGGTTTCGTTGGACTTCGGGGATTTTGAAATAACATTCTGTACTTGCCTCACCAGAAACTCGATCTTCTTTGATCTACCGTCTTCACAGGTTGAAAGTGCACAAAGATAAAAGTAATACAGAAAGACTAAGATAGAGGGCTAGAGTCACACATATAGAAAAGGGAGAGAGTACAATAAAAGTACACTTAGTAAAGCATGAGCGAATGATATGAAGAAACGACAACAGAAACCCCCAAAAAAGGAAATTAGAGAATATGTGTGAGTTTGCATATGTGTGAATTTATGAAAGGAGAAAAAACTTACTTTTAAATAGTCACGATTTAAGAATGTAAGATATATGCAGCCAAACCTAGCAATAACGGCGACTCATTTGAAAATGCAAACAGACCGATGCGCACAGGTGATGGCTGTACATTGCTTAACATTTAACATTGTTTTATGAATAACTACAATGCACTGAATATAGTTATTATTATTATTATTATTATTATTAGATTATTCTTTTATATGAATATACAACAAAATCAATTTGTATATGGTGTTGTCTTTTAACTATATTTTCCACAGCAAGAATACGGTATCCCCGCTCAATTTAATCCGTCATAGAAATAAAATCATGACTGACTTAAAAATATAAACCGATCTATGTTTGATAAAGCAATATAAACAATATGTGCAATAGTCAGTCGCCAACTCACCTAGTTTGAAAGACAATCGGATTATGTGACAAGCCTGAGATGAACAGAACATAAAAATAAACCGTATCTTGCTATTCGTTGTGACCCATGAACCAAAATTTTCCTTTGCTTCACAGACACCTTTTAAATACGGAATGACCCCGGATTCTAACTGAAAGGGATGTAACTCGTATATATTCTCAAAGGCAAAACATTGTTCCTTCAAGGATAGCTTTAATTGACAGGCAAATATACAAAAGATATCAATCTGTATACAACACATAGTCATAAAGGTGTCTTTCATTTCTGTTGCAATAAAAGAAATACTTTTTTCACCATCCAGTAACCTGATTCAGTCATCTCCTATAGGCCTCCTTTTCGAAGCTGACTTGTTGACACCTTTGAGTTAGACTGACGATGTGACTGGAGTACGTTAAGTACATTCGAGATATGAAACGCTTTAACATATATTCACATATGCCACAATGCCTTTCTCGTCAGTCAAAAGAAGTGTTTAATTGGCATGCCTGTAACGGACACTGCTGATGTTCTCAGTGACCACTGATACACAAGGTAAAGCCATTGTTTGGTTAGGAAACACGTTGTTCCTTGCCGCTGATGGACAGTAACCATTAAATACAGAGCATGTACACAGAACAATTGCCTGGGGGAAATTAGAATGACCCGTTTTTGAAGAGGTGACGTGTAAGTGGCAGGTATTGTATATAGAGTGCGGGCAGTTGTAAATAATTACTAATGTTCTCCTTTACTGACAATACTCCCACTCGTGTGCAAGAATGTAAATATGAGGAGAGTTATATAGACTGGCAAACATTTCTAAAGACGCATATACGTTCTTAACGACCAAGATCCACACATACAAATAAAGGATGAGGGAGAGTTATGTGATAATCATTAATAACCATCATTACAATTAACCCTTCACCTTTACAAATAAAACGGATGAGAGAAAGTAGGGACATGTATTAGTCACTGGCTCATCAAGTGATTGATGATTTAGAAAAGAAACTTGTAAAAGTTCTCGCTAACAAAAACTAATACTCAAAGTCCGAAACTACGGGGCTTAACTATGACTGATTATAAAATATATCGTTTAGGCTGAAAATGGTACTAAATTCCTGAAACTGTCACGGACTCCAGTGGATTAAAAAAAAATATGGCTTAGTGCTAAAATTCCGAAACTCTCATATATTTTAAGGGACACTAAAAATGATCCGAAAAAATATGCAAAATGTATGGCTTAGCTGAAAAATAGCAAAATTTATAATTTAACACTGAAGTTAGCAGAAACTTAAGTAAATCCCTTAAACATGTAAAAAGTTTTTAAATTTTTTTTAACAAATTGCTATAAAAATGAAAACTCAAAGAAATAAAAGTTAAACTTTTTAAAAAATAAGAATTTCATTTAATTTTATTGAAGACTGAGCACTTTTTTAAAGTTAAATGGTTAAGTTTGAATGCGTGAAGAAACGTTTAAAATATAAAATATTCACATAACAAAATATTAATTGGAGTTGCCAGTATTAGGTATGGTTATTTGGAGTTAAAAAATGTTTAATTTATTAGCATATGCTTTTTGATGCGTCCTTCGTTGGAGTACCCTGCCACGTCCGCCATCATCGTTATTGTTGTAGCTGCTTTTTCAGCGGCTGATGACGATGATGATGGTGGTGATGATTTAGCTTTTTTGGGAGCAAAACAAGCCTATTTCTCTGAGAGGTTGATGTAGATATTTTGTCTAGCACTCTCATCTCGTTATCCTGGTCATCCAGGAGTTGATATCTTTTATCAACTGACATGTGCCGAATTATGAATAGGTGTTGCAGTACTATTTGACTATATAATCTATATAGACTTCATCCCATTTCCATGATTTCATATGTACTTGTGTTGCATTTTAAATTACCTACCTTTAATTGTAATTATGAGTGATTGCAATTATAAAACAATTTGCCTCATGCAAACGAATGCATTTGCTTTTGCGAGCACTATGGATAATAAGGGTGCATGCGTTTTTGGTGATAACGATCATCACAAATTCGCATTCGATCATCCTTTTCCTTCATAAGGGTTGGTGTATGTATGTGTGTTAGTGACCATCATTTAATTTCTTTTTTCCGTTTTGTTTTGTGATTGCTTTTAGTCAGGACCATTTAGTATTATAAGCGTTTAGTTCTGTTCATTTATTTATAACAGCAGTTCAACATATCCAAACTTACCGACACCTCCAGTATAACCTTTAGTGTAGGTAATTCATTATATATAAATAGATATATGCACATAGCCACCAGGCAGCATTCTGTCCAAAGGAAATTCCTTCGTCTGCGTTTTTCTGTTAAAGCTTGAGTTTTGAGTGGTGACAGTAGGTTATTATCTGTCTGAATTTGCCCCTACTTTGCAGCATATCCTTGCATGATCTATTTGTAGATGTATGTGCTTTTCAGTAGATGTGGTTTGGGCAGTAATAATGGCCATTGATTAGTATATGTGAATGCTGTTAAAAACACATTGTGCTGGATATTATGTGTGGGTGATGGTCAGTTAGTAGTCGTATATACGTAGTCAGTAGATGTAGGTACTGTTCAACAACACTGTATATTGTAAGTGTGATTTTTGGAGAGTAACACTGAGCATTATATAATAATAATGGGAGTTGGTCATTAGTTGTGGGTGACGGTCAGGAGTATATATGCTGGTCAGTGGATGTCGTTGCTTGTTAACTATGTATTTGTTAGTAAACATGTATGCTGGTTAGAATCACTACGTATTAATTGCAAAGCGCGGGTATTATATAGGAGCTATTAGTGATGGTCACTAAGGCTATTGGGCAGTAGGTGCAGATGATGGTCAGTATATGCGTTCGTGATGGTTAGTCAGACAGCATGTTGGTTAGCAAGTGTTGGTGTTGGTCAATAGATGATTAGGTACTAGTCAGACAACCAGAATGAGTAAGTGTTTGTATTTGTCTGTAGGTGATTGGGAGATGGTCATACAAACAACGTGCTAGTCTTTAAGTATTGCTTTAAAATTTGATTTGCCTTTATACCAAACATTCCACCATTTAAACCCGAAGGAAATGTTAGCATTCCACATGTCCATAGAGTCCCAAATATATACGCAAGACCAATACAATTTTTAAGGACAATGGAAAATGTCATATTAACAACTAATGTTACCCCATTATCAAGTTAAGATGGTGCATTTTCATTTTGAGCATAGCTTAGTATTTGCCAACACCACCAAGTTTAAAATTCTCTTTTTCATATCTTCAGGGTTAGATGAAGCCAGAAGTGAGTCAGATATGAATGTTGAAAACGTTGCATTATCTGTATTCGGTGGTGAAGTAAAGGTTGTCCTGCGTCTTACAACTGACTATACCCTTCTAACGCAGGCATTTGGTAAGTAAAGAAAATTTGCCTGCATGTAGTTGTCTTATAAATAATACTATCTTGTCTGAATTTTTCGTCATAATTAATACATCTTTGTGGTACTTGGATCATTTATCTTTTGTTTTAAAGACCCCACATAGAAGTTCCGGATCTCGTAAGTAGTAACCATTTTCGTTTTGTCCGTTTGCTAGTCCATCCACCTATCTGTCTTTTAAACATTTTGTAACCAGCTGATGTACTTGTTATACCTCAATGATGTTTGATAGGTTAAAACTCTAATCGACGTGACCATTACAAAGGTTGCCCCTTTGTAAATGCACTTTTAATCAGTTTTGAACACTTAAAAAAGCAAGTACCTGGTATGCCTTTCCCAGTTCTTGTTTACTTTTACTTGTCTACTTTATATTTTATACGGCCGCGACGTCATCCGTAACATTAATTCAGTATAAAATGAGTACAGAAAGCTTTTATCATCCCATCATATTTGGTGGAATATCTGAATTCAAGGCAAGGAAATAATCTGAAAATAATGCAAGGAAAGATATATCAAACGATGAAATTCCATGCGCAAAATATTCAAGTGAACTGAGTTTTAAAAAAGTTACTGTTTTTAACTCAATTTGTCATTAGGCAAATTGGACGGTTGGTTCTCCTCCGTGTCCTTATTGTTTAGTTCATGGCGTGTTGTCCATCCACATTGCTGTTGTTAAAGTCTTTCCAAGAACCACAGAAAACATTTCAATAACTTAAAGAGAATCTTCGTCCCTTTTTTAACAAATTGTAATCAAGAAATATACCCTAGAACTTACGTTAGAGTTATAGAATCCTCACAAATAACTATTCATTTCCTATCATTACCTTAAAATAAAAAGATATAAAAACGATGAAAATGATATAATGAGATTACCCGAACCGTTGCAGCTCCTTCTAAAGTTGTTTGACAACCTCCACAAAAGAGCAACATTTTTCGAGAAAAATTATCTTTGGTGTTAAATGAGATTTACATCTAAAAAAATAGAATTTCAAGAGAGATCCCTAAATCGTTTTAAATATTGAAATATACTTCGATATGCCTGGTAAGGATAAGCATTTTCTCTTGGAGAGAGAGTGAGAAAGAGAGATTTTCGTACAAAAAAGCTTAATAATAGATTTACTTTTTCCTAAATTACCATTTTAAAAGCCATTGATGATCCAATTCTGACTGTATCTTATAAGTTAATGTTTTAATTAAAATGAATGCACACATCGGCTTAAAATATATGTATATTTAGGTCTAATAATAACAAAGGAATAAATGAATGAATGAATGAATAAATATTTGAATGAACTTATGTAGAAACATGTACACAAACAATAAATAAATGCAACAAAAAATAAACAGTTGTGATAATGATGAAATATGTGAATCTACACATTAATTACAGTTTAATAAATCAATTATTGGATAACATGGTAGCTTCTTTAGGTGCTTTTTTATATACAAACGAACAGTTTCTTTCATTGCAATAATGAAATGAATTTTAAATGGGTGTTTTATTTACTGCATTTATTGACCAAACAATAGCATAAATGTCTTTTAAGCCGCTTAGAGACCTTAGAGACAATAAACCACCTCTTTATTTTATTTAATCTACTATATTTGGTGTTTGTGTCTGTGTTTTTCATACATATTGATATCAGCAGAGAAATGTCATTCATGCTTGATCCATCGGAGCGTGATTTTTGTTTACCGACAATTTATCTACGGGGTATGGATTGATAGGTTTCTCCTCGAGTTAAACTTCGCAGGTTCTCACAGGTATTTCATTTCTATGTTGAATTTGGGCATGCACGTAGATAATGCAAAAGTTCTCTAGTTTTATCAGCCGTGTTATGACTGATTGTAGGACATGTTCTGTCAAAGCTACGTTTGTTATATGGTAGATAACTCTGTAACACTTTGAAAAAGTAAGTTTCAATTTTTTCTATAGGACGCCAGAGCCAATTTCGATTGAATTTAGAAGGATATGGAGAAGTACAAAAAATGTAATTCCTTGGACAATTGACAAATTGCAGGCAGGGTCTTGAGGTTTTAGGGCGGCTTGAAGTTAAAAACAACAATAGTCAAAACATTTAATACTTAGATACTAAAGTTTTGACTAATTTGTTCGCTTTCAGACCGATTTGAAACAAAATCATCAGAAATATGCTTTATCACATAGTCCTAAATTGTTATTTAGTCATTATGATGTTTTCAAATGTTACTAAATGCACCGAATTGTACTTCATTCGTTTAGGAAATAAATGGAAAAAATCCACTAGGTGATGTAAAATTACTCATGCCACATTTCCTTCTGAATTATTCAAGTATTAAAAAGCAGATGAGCTAAGTGCAGTCCTTTCATCCCGTCCCGTACCCTTTTATCCCTGATTTTATTAGTCAGTTCATTTTGTTTTTATGAAAACTATGTATACCAATCATGAAATCTTGATGTAAAAAAAAAAACATACAAACACACTTTGCCACTGACCTGATGCAGCTTTTAAATCTTAGAATATTGTTCAGACGAGAGAAATATTTGTTTTATATGCAGAAAACATATTTTGTTACGTATAAGACATTCAATATTTAAACAAAACAAAACAAAACACTCTTTCAATTTCGATGATTATGATGCATTGAAAAGATATATGGCAACGGATTATATGAAAATTTACAAAATGAATTAATCAAAGCAGTACAGTGTATGTAACGTGAACATTTGATTAAGTTGTTGGAATTATGTAATTTTATATGGGTGAATGACATCAATATATGTTTTGTATTTACTTTCAGATAAGAACATTAAACCATGAATATTCATGACCAGATAATGAAACTTTTAATTTGTAACAATATAACCGGGATGGGGTCAGATTATAACAAAGATTAATGATGGTAAAAAATACAATGTTTATTTATGAACTATTTAATGAAAAAGACTGATCTGTGAGCCAAAATGAATCCAATTATTGGATATTTAACACAATATGGACGAATCTGCAATTTAAATGAAACGTGAACTGATATGCAATCGAAAACCTTAAATAGTAAAACAAAATACAATGATTAATGATTCAAAGTGATTCCACACAAACAACGGAAAAAAATGATTCACGTAAACATTGACAATTTCCATACGAAAATGATATAGTTCACTCTGATAGTGAAATATGACGAGTTTTACTCAAATAGTGAAATGTGATATGATACATGGGGACATATCACTTGCAGAGTCGAAAACAAATCCGAAAGGGCTTTTCAGCCCCAGTGCTATGTCGAATGGTTGAGGAGCCGCCACGAACGGTCTGCCCCTCCTGGTCTGCCTAAAAAGCAGTAAAATCTCTTAATTTCTGGAGACCCGTTGGTCCAGAAGCCTTGGCTCTTCACCACGTGAAGACCTGTATCTTTTTCCGGGCCATCGTCACCCCCGACATTTGCTTCCAGATAATGGAATTTTTAATCCGACAAATAAAATAATAACTGTAGATAAATTTGAAATAATTTGTATAAACTTAAGTGTTTCACATAATTATGATGAGATATGTCTAGGAGACGAGAATCTACCAGCCGTTGCTACTCAGCAAGGATAAATTTAACAAACTAGTATATAAGATGTTTGTTTAATTAAAGTTGAAGAGTTTAGATTTTAAAGAGAATTGAGTACTAGACTGCATGTAATATATGTTTTAGATGATAACATAGGAAATATAGATTCTATAACGTAGACTGAATGTAATGTTTAACACACAAAAAATGCTTAGTTGAACAAGAATATGATAAAATCATGCAATAGGATTCCGGGAAAATTGTGTCAGATTTAAAAGCTAAACTATGCAGTTGGCGTGGATGGCGCATGGTTGACACACACAATATGGTGAAGAAAACTGATATTTACTAATTCAATATATTCATTAAATATCGAGATTAAATAATAAAACTAATGATGTTAATACAGACACAAATATAAATAATTTAAATATGAACGATGAACACAAACAACCAAGTGTTTATATTACTTTCTCTGTTCCAATATATCTATTTCGATTAATTCTTCATTTATAGTACAGACTGTTTGATGTTCGTTGTACTCTTTTGGTAAATAGAAGCAAACCTGTAGGTACAATTGCAAGGAACTGACAAAATAATCTAGTAATTAAAAATTATGATATTATCAGCTATTAAAGAAATGTTTCAGCTTTTGTCAAAGTTAGGCTATTGCACTTGCAGTTATTCCTGTCAATGCTGCTGCTTTCGTAGCTCAATGAAGTAAATATTCAACAGCATTTTAAACTCCTTTCTTGGATGCACAATTGAATGCATTATTATTGCTGCTTGCACATTCACTCCCGTCTCTGCCGCCTCCACTGTAGTCTCTAGCAGACTACTTCGGGCTTATTGTTAATCCTTTACCAAAGTTTGCTATTGCTATACCACGATTTGTCATAGCAATAGCTCAATAGCTGAAGAGACAGTAACAATTCTTACGTTATGTTTCGTAAACAGTTGTTTTCACTTTGCACATGGTGATAGCTCTTCTCTAAGATACACACACACACACACACACACACATATATATATATATATATATATATATATATATATATATATATATATATATATATATATATATATATATATATATATATATATTATAGATAGATAGATAGATAGATAGATAGATAGATGGTGTTGGTCCAAAAACAAATGGGCGCCACTTATATTGCCAAAATAAAACACGTCTTGAAATTCTGTACTTTGCTATTTCTTCTTAGCAAATTGTGACGAATACGGCGTGTTCATTTTAACAATAGATGTGATATTCATTTGGTTCTTACCAGAAATAACGCAATTACATGTATATCTGCCTCTGATGGTCGACCAAATTGTCTGTCTATAAAAGTTTATTTATAGCTTCTTTTGCTAAAGGAATGATGTTAGCGACATGGGAAATTCACAAAAGGGACTTTTTATGCAGTTGGTCTAAATAAAAAATGGCGCCAATTAGTCCTCCAATATCATGCACAATCTACTTGTTCTCAACAGATGGTCATGACATGTCGTTGCCACTAACATATATCTTATCAGGAATATTTTCTCCGAAGTAAAAATATACTGCGGTTTCAACTAAATTTGTTTTAAATTTTAAGGATTGTTTTCTGCAGCTTTTTTGTATGTACCAACTAAAACTAAAAATTTATTTCATCTTTACTTTTTATCCTTTATCATGTAGTACCTAATGTTTGCATTTGTTTGAAAGGGTTTAACACTTTACATTTCTTTAGTGTAACTTTTGATATTTTACATTTTGGAACGTTATTTTAAATTGGTAGCATAAAGGTCTAAGGTCAAAACCTTTTATCCCCAGTGACTGATACTACTCATACTAATATATTTTCTTCCCAAAATTCATTTTACAATATATAATTGTTTCTGTTATGAAATGAGGCTTACAAGAGTTCCTAAATGGATGCTGTATTATTTTACTGCTGCTTCTTCTCATGAATGGATTGTCGTATCGACGTAGATTTTCCACTGAAACGCTATGGAGGAATGTTAGAGGATTTAAATAAAAGAGGTGCTCATCTTACTCCTATTGTTGACCTACATTAGTCATCCCGAAAATCATATTTCAATGCGCTCCTTCCAGTGCTTGTCATTAAACATATTTTGCAATATTTAGTTGGTTCAGAATAATATAGTGCACAATGTGCCATCAACTTATCCAGGCCACGAAGGAGTTTTTAAGGCCAAGCCTGCTTGACTTTGAGGCTAGTCAAAGGTCATAATTTGCATTATGTACTTCAATAACCTTATGAACACAGCTTCACCGCTCTGAGATATATTTCAAGGTTAAATATCTTGCGTAATGTTTCTTTCTGTAATGGTGAATGTCATAAAGAATTATACATTTATGAATATTCATCAAAGCATATTTCTGGACATATCTAGAGAATCTATTCAATGATACCATTTCAAAAGTGTCCATTTCACCAGGCATTAATTACAGATTTAATCAAACTTAGCACGCAAATATATTTCGACATTGTCTCAGATCCAGTCATCTTCTGTCCAAGATCTCAGATACACGGTCAAATACCATGACAAATCTTGTGCAGAGCGCTCACAGGTATATTGTCACCATATTTGTTTAAGTATGTAAGATTAAATAGTTTTGTTACTGAATTTAGTATATTGGAGCCATTCAGCAAGTTCATGGTCTAGTTAGACATAAGTTAAAATGGTGTTAAACCATTTAGAAAATGCTATCAGTACTCTTCCAGAAAGGATGCTAAGAATGAGTTGTCGTTTAAAATATACGTTATGTAATGTCTACTTGGAATGAAATGAAAACTGTGTTGCACCGACATCCATTATTGCAAAATTCATGTTATTTATATTGTTTATGTATGGCCGTGTGTACCCATAGCGAGTTTTCAGAAAAGCACATTATATGATGTCTAGCTGGTTATAAACAAAAATAGTGCCGATGCGACATGTAATATAGCTACCAAGACAGCGATCATGAAAATGGTTTTAATCACTACCCTTCCTGAATTGATGGCGATATCGACTAGTGGTTTGTAATGGAGGACTTATTACGATTTTTGTTTGACCATCAATGAAAATTGTTTCGATGTGACATCCGACATGGATGTTGTGCTGTCGATATTGACTATATTTTCAATGGTACTCTTCGATAAACGCCAATGGCACCACCATTGGCACTCCTATGATGCCTTATGTGTTCTTAATGACACATGTGCCAATTTGATATACAATATTATGGTAGGAAACTTAAACATATGTTATTGCTACTACTTATAAACCGATGATCTCATTGACATGTAGTTTTATTAAAATACTTTTGATGATGTTTGTTTATTGCTAATGAAAATGATACTGGTTTGGCATCCAAATTGAGCACCGTGTTAAACATTTTATAATCGCCACTTTTTCTGAAGCTATGGTGCTATTGACATGTGGTTTTCGTTATAAGCATTCCCATAATATGTAGATGATCGTAAGACAAACTAACGCTGACTAGATCTATATTATGGTTATCATATTCACCAATTCAGAGCTATAACACTTGAAGGGGTGGTCATATCGACATATGGTTTCAGTACGATAAATGTCACACACATACACGCACACACGGAAATATATGGCTTCCTTTATGTTCACTCTCAAAATCGGTTATGGCAACTTCATTTCAACGAACTGACACATTATTTCACTTATGCATTATTACAATATTAAGCTGGCTCTGGAACAAAATGAAGACCAGGATGGTACCCATTGGGGGTCATCTTAAGTATATTTCCATCACTACTCCACGTGCAAGAATCGGAAACATTAACTTGTGGGTTTTCACCAAATTCCGCTTATATTATCATTTGCTTCTTGATGAAGAGAATGCAGATCCATTGAACAAATATCGGCACTATTGAAACCAGCTTTGACCCGTAAGTAATTGTAGTGGCTAATACGAATCAACCTAGCCAATGGCAATTGCTAGGATTATTGTATTTTATTCAACATTGTAGTCCAGTGTTTTGTTCATATGCAAATAAATTCTCCCAAAGTTTTTAGTTACCATGCTCTCCATATTACATTTTGAAGATAAGCACTCTGACATTGATCTTGAATGAACATGTGTTGACTCTGGTTGTGAACCAGATAAGACAAATATACATTAATGAGGTTTTATCAAACCGAGGTTTTCAATACATATCAGGAACACATGTAATTGTGCCAGTTCAGTATGTTGTATTTTCCACAGCTATACATAGGGTCAAGAGAACTTAGTAAACAGGTCTGTTTTATTCAGAAGCAATAATATCACTTATGTAAATCGGGTTAGATGAAATAGATATTCAAGGAAATTCATTTTGGTCAGAAGGTCTTCTGTTTCTTCCAGGGACTACACATTTTATTTTGTTTTAAAAAGTAATTGAAAACCGTGAGTTTTGCTAACTCGTGTGTTTTAAACAATATGTCTGAGAATACTTTAAATTCTGGCCTAAAATTTGGTTTGGTTGTCAGTTTAATATCTGTCTTTGTTTTAATCTCTTAAACTTCTGCATAAATTTTAACTTTGCAAGTGAATGTTTCTTCAAGGAAATTCATTTTGGTCAGAAGGTCTTATGTTTCTTCCAGGGACTACACATTTTATTTTGTTTTAAAAAGTAATTGAAAACCGTGAGTTTTGCTAACTCGTGTGTTTTAAACAATATGTCTGAGAATGCTTTAAATTCTTGCCTAAAATTTGGTTTGGTTGTCAGTTTAAATATCTGTCTTTGTTTTAATCTCTTAAACTTCTGCATAAATTTTAACTTTGCAAGTGAATGTTTCTTAAAATGATAGGTGCAATACATCTAGTGTTCTCATTTAAATGTAGGCGAGGATAAACTGTTTGATATTTCTAGTGTTCTTATGTAATTTAATCTAAGAGAAACTGTTTGATAGTTCCACATTAAGTTAAATATAATCGAATGAGAGGCAATTATACGGGCTGTTATACAATCTCTTTATATCCTCTAATGAACATCTACTTTTATTGGAATTTTCTGCTTTAAAATTTATTTTTGGTAGTCAGTATTACAATGAGATTCACAAAACGCTAAATCATATAGTAGATTCGTATGGTTAGAACAAGACTGACCTTTCCATAGTAATGAACTTTAACCTTTGAAAGAAAGTGACAGTTTTATCATTCGAGTTCCTGAACTGCTTATAGCATGTTTATGGATGAGTATGTTTACGTTACAGTTGAAGATATAATGTGTTATGATACTAAGTATATCTTTTCTTGTGAAGGTGCGTTACGGCTCGGAGGTCCGTCTCCTTTGTTTGGTGGTTTGCTAATGGCTTTAGCAGGAGTCTTAAGTAAGTAAAGATAATTCAGTTCAATCTGGGAAACTAAAGTAAAATTTTTGCAGTTTTGGTAGTCTGTTGCAAACACTAATTTCAGGTATAAACATTCGAAAGATACGAAAGATACGAATATGTTTATTTGCATACAATCTTTCAACTAAATAATTGTTACAGTGTAAAGAATTTACATATTTCCAACATATTTGTACCCTTTTACGAGTTCCTTTTCCATTAGTGAGAACTGTGAATAGTGGATCAAAGTAATTGAATATCGAATGTCATAACGTATAAATAAAGAGGCTACCCTGTCATGACTCGACTAACTCTACCTTCGTTATCCAGCCATTTCCAGTCACACGTCGTTTAAGTACTTTTCGCCAGACATATGCTATGCTGATTTCCCTTATGTTTTACCTTTTTTTTCTCCACTGGCATTCAGTATCTATTCTGGTGATATAACAGTATACAGAATTGTACCAGCTTTGTTTTGAGTGATATTACATACAACATTATTTGCCAACACAGATCCGCTGTAGTGTGTTCGGCGTTCAGTCAAACGGTGTATGTTGAGACCATGGCTTATATAAGCAGAAGCAAGAGAAAAGAGTCAAGTTACTAACGAACGGCAGCATACCTGACTCACATTTTGTTTCAGAACATAAATGACAATTAAATATGCTCCCCGTGTATCCGAAAGTTTGACTTCTCCTGAAATAATATTGAACTTCGGTGATAATTTGCCTAGAAATGAAACAGTCAACCACTGATCAATTTAAAAGCCTTGATTGACTGGGGAGCACAAAACAACGTTTAATGGTTTTATGGCATTGTCAATAATGGAGGCACAATGACTTAAAATACAAAAGCAAAATTAATGCGAAATAAATAAATACATACACAGAAGCCGCTAATACAACGGCACCTGTCTCACTTGCAAATATGAATATTATTACCTCCATTCGAAAAAAATTGAATTAGTTCACTTGTAAAAGTACATATTCAACTGTCTTAGAGAAATCATATTCAACTGTATGGAATCCAAAACCATGCAAATGCATAACTTTGTACTATGCAACGTTGCTTTAGATTGCGAAAGGAAATAAATAAAAGTCTAACAGACAGTTATCGAACTTGATAATGATTGATCCTTGTTTCTTGATTCATTATATGCTCATTTTTGTCTCTGTTAATTTTAGATTGTCAGAATCATGCAATATTTTACGATATTGCAAACCTCTATATTTCATTGACGTCCACGACACGTGTGCCTAATAGTGTATTATTAACTACTTTGCAAACAAATCATGCTCACTCATGTAGTAGACGCTTTACATTTTCGTTGATTCACTTTGTTTCCGAATGAACTAAAACAGATGTTTTGTGGATTGCCACATACCAGCTGCTTTGCAATATTCAGCGTTAATGTTTTTGATACAATTTTTAACAAACTATAAACGCCAGACAGGTAAAACAATTGTTGGGACCCTACAGATAACATGCAAGTGAGAAGGCATAAATGTGTCTTTCTTAGTTGGTAATAAGAATGGCAAAAATGTACTTAGAGTTTTACATTATCAATTTCCTCATAATGTACTTCTTAGTTCTGCAGATTCCTTGTCATGTGTTCTATAGCTTGATTAACCATTTCCAAATTGTACTGTAATTTCGACTACATTCCATGTGCAATTACATCCTTTTTACTGCATTCAAAATCAAATAAACATTATATTTCATAGCGTCTTTTTATAATTACAATTGAAAGACTTCATATTTTCCCACATTATGATTCAAACATTCAATGACAAAACAGAAACAAGCTTGCAGATGTCAACACGTTGTTCCATCTCTACTGAAATCAGATGTACTTCATGTAGAATGGACACAGATAAATCCAGTAATTCTCACAAAATTTAGTAGAATCGACAAAACTACCAAAATCTCTTCATTCCAGACTAAATGGGAAAGTTGTTGCAATGCACATTTATTCACAGTATGAATCTAAACTTCAATTTTAAGTGGACCAAAACGCCATTTACTTTCGAAAGTGATGTCTAGCGCACGACTAAGTTCAAATTTATCTGGGTGTAGTTACATGCGCATTGATAATGTTGTTGTGTACTGATGAATATGCGCTTACGTATTTAGTTTGAAATAGATCATAAATTCAATTACATTGTTTCTTGTAGTGTATTTTTGTTTATATAATTAAGCCTCAGGTAGAATAAGAAAATGAGCATATAATAAAAAGGTTATTGCATTTGTATGGGAAATATGAACTTGTTTATTCGGATGGATATACTGCACTCCCATGGTCGTGGTGCATATCCATCCGAAAAAGTCCTTCATATTTTCCGGCACAAATGCAGTAACCTATAATATTTATATAATAAGACTGTTATTGCTTAAGACATTTGAATATATGGTATTGTAAAAAGACAACATCTAAACCTCAGCAGCTCAAAATGCTTATTACTATCCCTTTCCATTGTTGTATTCGAACGCTTAAATAAAAGGTACAACTAATGTGTTATTCCAACGGTCACTTGCCCAAATGATTTTCGTAAAGTGTATAAATAAACACATAGGCTGAAGACAGGCATTAATAGTTTGAATCTAATTGCGTAGAGGGGGTATGCATCGATAGAGAGAAAATACAAAATGGACTGAATTGTGTTTGAAGGAAGAAAATGTATGGCAGTAGATTAAAAATTGATATTAACTATTTTCCAGATATAACAAGTCCCAGTTGCAATGAGATAAAAATTCCGCCACGGATTATACTCATCACAGATGGCCACCCAACAAATTCTCTCGTCGTCTCTGGCCCCGACGTTTGCTATTCAGAGCCAATGGTGAAAGCATCTGGAGTTCAGATAAATAATAATGATAATAATAATAATAATAATAATAATAATAATAATAATAATGAGGACTTTGTATAGCGCCTAATATTTAGAAAATCTAAGCACTATACAACATTAGACAACATCCATAAGATAAAAACATATATAATGATATGATTACAAAAACAAACACCATGAAATTAGAAAACATTAAAAAACATGCTGAGAATATTTAAGGTAAGAAACATTATTAGGTCTTTAAGTTTGTTCTTGCAGTCGAAATAAGTGAGTTTTGAGAGCACTCTTGAATGGGATGACTGTGTATTTGTGTCAGTTCAGTGGGGCAATTCATTCCACGTTGCTGGGCCCTGGTATGCAAAAGAACGCTGTCCATATGACTTTGTTTTCATAGAGGGACTAATGAGTATACGATTGTCAGAAGAGAAGGATATGTATCTTGCTGGTGTGTACACATGGGTCAGGTATGTTGGACTAGAGTCCGACAGTGAAACGTAGCACATAGAACAAATTTTGTGTTTGATTCTGGATCAAATGGATAGCCAGTGTATGGTATAGAGTAGCTGGGAGGTTTGCTCTGCTCCTGGTACTCTAAGTATGATCCAAGCAGCTGTTTTGAACTGTTTGAAGTTTATTGAGTAGATATTGAGATGAACCAGACATAACTGAGTTTCAATAGTCCAGTCTTGAAAGTACTAATGAACACACAAGTGTTTTGGTGGCATCAACTGAAATATATTTGCGAATGGAGCTGGTGCGTCTCAGCTCAAGATATGCAGCTTTGCATATGTTCATGACATGTTGGTGCAATGTGAGAGTACAGTCCAGAGTAACACCTAGGTTTCGTACTGATTCTATGAATTTAATGTTGGTGTTGCTGATATTTATTGTTTGAGGTAAAGCATGTGAATGAAAAACTCTTTGTCTTGTAATCAGAATGGCCTCAGTTTTAGCATCATTCATCTGCAGCTTGTTACATGTCATCCATGATTTCACATCAGGAATGCATCATAAAATGTTCTGTGTTTCAGATTTATGGGAAGTTCACAAACTAAACTGATTTATTCATCGTTCTGCGGCATTCAAAATTTAGTAGTTTCTTCATCATTTCCGTTTTAATTCATTTCCATTCTAAAAAAGGCTTCACTCTTAAATTAGAATACTATGTAAATAAATTCAGATCATTACTATGCTATTCCACGTTAGATAGAAATGCTTATCTTACGTGCAGAAATGCCTGTTTTGTTTTAATTATCATAAGGCAAATACATAGACAAAAGGATAATAAAGTCTACTTCATTTAAGTATATCCGTTTACAATATATTGTATTTCAGCTGTTATCGTGTTTTAAAAATTTAGTTCAAGCTTTTATTCTTTTAATATATAATCCATTTTTGTAATTGATCAACTATTTTGGAATCGTGTCAATGGCGAGAGTATTGCTATCTGTATATATATATATATATATATATATATATATATATATATATATATATATATATATATATATATATACATCGATCGTTTGAAGGCTTCTTGTTCTAGTGCTCTAGGTCGTTTCATGCGAAATACTGTATAAGGTACACATTCACACACAATGCACTCACAGACATACATACACACACACCTGCTCACACTTTTTCACACACAAAGGCACACACACACAAACACACACATAAAATGTGCAATGAAATCATCATGAGTAAAACATACACCCCAGGAAGATCAGGCACAAGTTTGTATTTCTTTTACAATTTACGGTTCAATAATGAATCGGTTTAACAATAATGCTAATGAAAAGCGATGCAAACCTATCAAATTAACCAGCAAATGTAAGATACAAGTATGCCAGGAAAAAGTGAAATGCATAAATATAGGTTATTATAAACTTCATTTGTAATATTTTCTCTATTTTCCAAGGAGCAAGGTGTTGTTTTATTAGCAGTGTCCAATATTTCATCTAAAAGGATTCGACTACATTGTGTACCCGTTGGAGATGCAAATGTGGTGAGTACAACTGTTTTAAGGAAGTTTCTAAATAATACAGCAGTTATATTGTACCTATATAAGCGGAGTAGGGGTATTGTATTTTGGAAAGGTTTTCAGAATGGTTGTATCATGCTAGTACAACGACAGCTCCTAAAACTACGTGCAGGAAAGTCATGATTTTTTTATTTAGTCATAGATTATGCGATACATATTAAGCGAGGTCGGTAGAAGTGTATACTTTAGTTTGTCCGTTTGCCTACACTTAGGTTAATTCTGCACGCTTTGTTCATGCTACTAATAATGCCACCATATTTACTTCGTTACATTTACTCTTCAGTGATCTCAGGAAGAAGTAAGATTCGTCATCGAATTATAACATTAGTTGAAAGTTTATGACACAAACTTTCAGGCTGATATCCTGATGTTTCCGAAGCATAACTAAACGTATTAGCTTCTATGGCAATCAAGTTCATTTTGCAATTTTGTTGATAATACTTGGAATGAGTTTGACTTTTCCGTTCATACTAATATATAATTAATTGATGTTTACAAATATATAGCTCGAAAACCGGAACTGTTTATCATCATAAGATATCATTAAAAATATGATTTACAATCCTTAAGTTATCATGGTACATGGATACTGCAGTTTTTCGCAGCAACATCCCATTTGTTATAACAGAGTAAAATAACATTGGTGGGCAACACTGCTGATGAAGTATCGTATACATTTTATTCAGATAATTTACATGATCGTTTGGTTTGATTCTTTTGATTGTCGGATAATTCAAATTCCTTCTCAGGAATGTATTTCTTGCAGTAATCGGTTTAGTTGAAGGCAAACTATGCTGGCGATTTTGTATTTGTTGATTTAAATTTTCAGGACTGGTTATCTTGTGTTATATGGAACCGTAACACTTTAAAGGTTATTAAAGTGCCTTGTGTAACAGTACCCTACGTTTGGCGATCTAACTAGGTCTGATACTTGGAAGTCACACTGTACAGCTATACATTCTTTAGCAGCTTTTAATAAGCAATGCATTTTGTAACATCATGGTTGTTTATTGTTTTAATTTCAATTACTGAGACAAGACCCTAAAATGAAAACACAAAATGACCATGGCTATGGACACATTGTCCGACTTAAATATTTTAATCCTAGACAATATGAGTAATTTCTAATTTTGCTATTTAGTTTACAGTTAACATATATGTGGCTCAGTGCAATATCTGATTAAATCATGTATCTTTTAGCCATTCCTGGAGAAGATTTCAGCCCAATCCCATGGCAAGGTTCACTCCTACAATGATGGACGAATGCTGGCCAGAAGAACCTTATATACCGTAAGCGTCACAGCAGCACCCCAAAGGAAATGTTGCAATAATTAGAATATATATATATATATATATATATATATATATATATATATATATATATATATATATATATATATATATATATATATATATATATATATATATATATATATATATATATATATATATATATATATATATATATGTATATATATATATATATATATATATATATATATATATATATATATATATATATATATATATGCAGAATTTATTTCATTTACATAATTATAGGCACTGAGTTGAATTGAAATATCAAAATCACTAGACTTACCATTACTAACTCTTGGTTTGTTACATCACACTTTATCTGCTACCACATCTGAATAGTTGTCAGGATAGACTAAAAGTCAGTGTTGGTTGCGGCCTGAATTTATATGTTGCTTTCCTGTCAGAGTATACATGGTATTACGTTTGGGATGTCTCTATGTTCCATATTAAAACAGGTATCATATCTTTTTGTCATGACCTAATGATGTCCTAAAACTACTATCTGATATTAGCTAACACTGAGATCAGTAGAGATATAAGTCTCAGAAATCTTAAGACCAAGAACTTAGGAATAACTTTCATTTTATGTAAAACCATCATATCCCAGCTTTTTCTTTAGGAAAATGCAAAACTATAAGACCGCTTTGCGCAGCTTAGAGATCAACCGCTATCATTTTGCAAAATTTTATGCAAACACGCTAAGAAGGTCAGGGTTATAATCAAATGTGAGGAAAAAATTGCCTGTTAATATGGTACACGTGCAAAACGTTGTCGTGTAAACAACCACTGTTAATTATTCAATTAATTGGTCAAATGTATGAAGCTCGAATGAAAAATCTTGAGTTGAGATCCTTTCCATTCTGATGGCTACTTATCCAAATTTACATATATCCTAAGATAACTTTACTCAAGGATTATGAAAAATGTACTGAACTTTAACAAATCAATGGGAGTACATAGCTGATCCCTTGTGATTTGCACTGCAGTGGAGCAAGTTTATGATATGTTGTTTGTTTTATCAGCTCTTTCGGTAAACAAACATCAACTTATCTACCATGTTAGCGCAGAGGAAAATCAGCAAATTGCTTTTTTTTCAATTAAAATCTATTTTTGTGTCATTCCCTGGCATATGTTATTAGAAAAGAATCAAGTAGGATCAACGTTTTGTTACTTTCATTTAAGTGAAATTTACGTCATGGTTAATTAAATTCTCTATATTGATCATGGCATCATCAATATATAACTTTGACCCTTTATTAAAACAACTCATCTAATGTCTTGTACTAAATAAGCATGATCGACCATTTTTGTGTTCTTCTTTAAAGCTGTTTTAGATAACTAACATGCATAACACGGAGGTTGTCATTGAGTGATTTAATGTTTATTAATGTCGTTTTTTGTCATATATTGGAGGGACGAATTCTTTAATTGCAGTTTCGAGCTGGTCATGTTATAAAATCTTGGCAACAACTGAATGACATTAGCAGGCCTTATGATATAGAACTCTCACTGGAGGATGCGGTATGTACTGACTGAGATCTCAACATGGATGGGGGTGCCAGTTAATATAAATTCATATTCAGTAGCACTCTGAAAATGTAAAATATGATACAGGAATGGGAAGGTATAAATATGATACTGGAATGGGAAGGTACAAATATGAAACAGGAATGGGAAGGTACAAATATGATACAGGAATGGGAAGGTACAACTATGATACCTGAATGTGAAGATACAAAATATGACACAGGAATGGGAAGGTATAAATATGATACAGGAATGGGAAGGTACAACTACGATACAGGAATGAGAAGGTTAAAATGTGATACATGAATGGGAAGGTACAAATATGATACAGGAATGGAAAGGTACAAATATGATACAGGAATGGGAGCGTACAAATATGATACAGGAATGGGAAGGTACAATAAGGTACAAGAATGACAAGATACAACTATGATACAGGAATGGAAAGGTACAACTATGGTACATGGATAGGAAGGTACAACTATGATACAGGAATGGGAAGGGACAAATATGATACAGGAATGGGAAGGTAAAAGTATGATACAGGAATGGGAAGGTACAACTATGATACAGGAATGGGAAAGTACAACTATGATACGGGTATGGGAAGGTTCAAATATGATACAGGAATGGATAGGCACAATATGATACAATAATGGGATGGTACAAATATGATACAGGAATGGGACGGTACAATTATGGTACGGGAATGAGAAGGTTCAACTATGATACAAGAATGGGAAGGTACAAATATGATACAGGAATGGGAAGGTACAACTATGATACAGGAATGGGAAGTTACAATTCTGATACAGGAATGGGAAGGTACAAATAGGGTACAGGAATGGAAAGGTACAACTATGATACATAAATGGAAAGGTACAAATATGACAAGAATGGAAAAGTACAATATGATACAGGAATGGGACGGTACAAATATAATACAGGAATGGGAAGGTACACAAGTTTCATGATCAGTGATTTAAATAGTTGTACCTTTCTGACGTTTTTATTAGAATCTAAATCAAGAATGTGGTTTTGCTCAACCCTTTAACTTCTAGTATCTAACATAATAGTATGCTACATATGAAACCACGTTACATTTTACATACTACAGATTAATCCTTATTTTCCTTTATATATAGTTTATGTTTCAAGCGAGAAATAAAGTTCGATGTTTACCAGGCCCGATAAGATGGCCGTAATATATGAAACATTAATAGATTTATATACTCTAAGCATCCGATCCTTAGAGTTTTTTGTTACACAAATTTCTTATAAAAATAAAAGTCTTTCTTGTGTGTTTCGTTCCAGATGAAATCCAACTTGCTGATAGCATCTTCCCCGGCAGAAGAACAGGTATCTTCTCAGGCATATGACACACATAGCCACAAAGAGACTATGGTCATAAATGGCAGAATCAACCGTTCTAGCCCAATGGAATTGTTTCTATTAATACATAATACGTGTGACCATTTACCATCTACTTTGTTTCTTCCCAGAACTCGAGATCTACACTATCTACCTTTATCAAGCTTGATAAATAGCTTGCACTTTGGTCAGCAAAGGTGGCACAATCAGCTAACTCAGTTCCCAAAATCAGTGCTATTAATATGTTGACCTCATTCCTAAATATTCATGGGTGACGCATATAATACGCTTACTTTCTTGTACTTGACCTAAGATAGCATTTTCAAATGATGGATGTAACATACAACTCGCCTCCTTTATGATATATTTAACCATCTAAATGTCGACTATATAAATCCGTCCTGTCAAGATATCTCAGTTTACATCCAACAATTTCAGTGCAGGACAACCACAAAATGAAAATGGATTTAGGCTCAAGTCTATTGTTGCTTAGAATTTACCCATACAAATATTCCATCTGAAACAAATACCGTAATTTTTCCAGATACCTATTTTTTCATGCAATCAGCGACCTTTATTCTTATAAATGCGGTTCTTACTATACTACCGAACATCAGTTCCGGTGTAGTCTGTAATAATAATTTGTCTAATTTGTTTTTCCAAAGAAATGATTTTTCCCTTGATAATTATATCCCTCTTTGCCTTACTTTTCCCGTATAAATAGGAATACTCGCACTCACTCACACACACACACACACACACACACACACACACACACACACACACACACACACACACACACACATACACATATAATCCTGAATGCCATGTACAAGTCAAGCTCAACTATAGAAAGTGTTCTAATTCATCTGCTCATGCATGTGTCAACCATTGGTTGCTCAAATATCCCGCTTATCTGATAATATATGATGGACGTGTATATATAATAAGTTCTATTTTGTTTGATGGCTGAAGGTCTTGAGAGATGGAATCTCCGTTTCTGATTTGAAAGAAAGTATAAAATACCGCTTTGGCTAACATTGCATTACATTTGTTTCTTCATGGAGCAGTATCGATTTTTCCAGACACGTGAGCTTTAAATGGAAAGGTGGAAGTGGGAGGAGATTGATCATGGTAGTATAACATCAGATGGGTGTACAGTTTAGCCCACTTTGATTCATGGAGTAGCAACGTTGTTGTTAGGCACTGGGAGCTCTTTGCGGTGGGTTTATGTGGGAGGGGCGAACACTATAATGAAAAGCAGGCAGGCGTTTCTCAACAACACCAGTTTTAGATAGGTATGTCTGTGGTATGATGAAAATAGTCCTGAACAGTTTGAAACTGAAGCGGGAAGATGGCGTTGGGGAAAACTCCTCAAGCGACGCAGGCTTAACCTTTGAAATATCTTTCCACTATTCAGACCAGGATGTTGGGAATTACATTCAGCCACCAAATACATTCGAGATACTGTTTTCGGTTACCATAAACATTTATCAGACTCGCCAAAGAAGAATGAACTTAATGCCCTTACCTTATAGTATGCTGATATTCTATCCATCCTCCATTTAGTTAGTATCTCGGAGGAAAAATGTATGGGGCGTACACATATACCTGAGGATCAATAGGAAACAGTTCAATTCAGACGAGCTGCTCATTTGTCAGTTAAAGCACATAGGCAGGAGGAGCTCTCTGGTCCTGGAGATTGGGCACTATAGATAATTTTGCGGAGAGAAGGCCTCTGCTTGACCTCAGCATATAGCAGAGCTTCGATATAGCGATTTTGTTTCAAGTCGTATTAATTGGTGTATTCTTCGAGTTAAATGGATTACGACTGGATAATGGTGAACAGGTCTACGTCACAACTTCAATATATGATCTAGCCTGAACAAGGTCGGAAACTTTAATGCAGTTATATATAATGGTGAAGCGATTACAAACTTATATTGATTTAAGACTACAGTCGATTAATGAACATCTACAGGTTCATCATTAAATACGTCACCATATAATAATACCTTAGGAGTACTACTACTATTTTACAAATCCATCCCACCCAGACACTACTTTTAGCTAAAGGGAACTAAACATTGTCTGCCGACCTATGTGGGGGCCTTGTACAATGAATTTTACCTTATTTCTAAACCTGGTCGCAAAGGCTAAGGACTTTTCGGTTACTACTTCTGGTCGTCCCAAGAATCACATTCTTGTCACGAGAGACCTCGCATAAGTCAGAATGTACATGGAAGATATACCGTTACAAGTTCGAGGCGGTTTTGCACTTCTAATGAAATTATACTCTATGTATATTTCCAAATTTATAGGATCCTGTTCCCGAAAGTTCTGCCTTTAAAATTTGCTAATACTGTGTCGTCGTCACACACTTAGGTTATTACGCAGGAGCCTAAGGGACTTCACATTCAGTTGGTGGTATAATTATTTTGTACGTGTAAGTTTCTAGCGCTTATAAAACCTCTTAATTTATGTGCAATTCCATTACGAACAAGGCGTCACCATCAGTGTATTTTGCTTGTACAGGCGGTCTGTGGGCCGTTTCTCCTACAGATAATTACCTCTTGATGGACATTGTTACACCTACTTTAACTGTGCCTCTAGTCCCTTTGATGTGAACGCTTTGTGGTGTGTAATGTAGACACTTGTGAACATTTATGCATTGCTTCCGCTCAACTTTATATACACGATTTACTTAGTCGCATCCTGGTCTTTGATGTTTCTATAGGCGACACTTGAGTGATGTTTATCTGCATAATCATTATATCATATGTAAAGAGCGCTTAGTCACTCGCATCGGTAGCCAATGCGATTTCACAAGGTTCGGGTTGCAATATTCGTAACTGTGCATGTCTTTATGCCCTTAAGAAATTCCTTATTTATGACTATTTCCGTAATTTCTGGTACATACATGTGCGTTTCCTTCACCACGGCATCCTTAGCCTTTGAATGAACTGCTTCAATGATTCCACTGTACATGCCGTCCTTGACCTTCGCCACAGGTAGCAGTGTAATCGAGATCGTCTTCTATCACTATTTTCCAAGTAACCATCATTTGTTATAGCTCTGCACCCACACTGTATTTAATCATCACTCGTGCATTCCCTCAGGTGTATATGTCTCCTCAATACAGACCTTTCAGATGGCATTGTATTATATTTTGCCTGCATGATTCATTGCCTTTTTAGCCTGTCTGTTTTAAATTTCTGGGTCAACCTTTTAAGATTTAGCTCTTCACGGACAATATGATCTAAAAGACATACAGGTCCACGATTTTATACATTTTGCTCTATTTGTCTTACAGATTTGATCTGTGGGCAAAGCACAAACCTCACCCACCAAAACATATACAAACAACTTAGGGTGAAGACGTCAGCAGTCCTCATGCTGACCTTTTCTCAGTGTGAAAAGAAAGATAAATCAACTTACACATCAGCCACATATGACCTATTTCCATTGCGACCAGCTCAGGGACCATGGAGGGCCAAAACATCAATATATGGGCACAATCACTGACAGCAAAGCTGTCAGTACGTCGAACCCTACGTTTGCAGACATCTACAGGGACCCATATAAACCTCATAGCTCCTCAAGGCACTCATTCGGCACTATGTCACGAATAATTCCTCATTTCAAAATTTTCTACACTTTGCCACGCGTTGAGACGCTTTATTCAGTTACTGTCTCGATGTCACGGATTTTAATTCAGGGAGTTCTATGACTTTTGTGAGAGACAGACCCCGTCACTCTTTGCAAGTTTAGTCTCAAGCATTACAGGGGACCTTAGCTCATGCAGCCAAGGTGATGTTGTTTGTTCTCCAGTGCTGTCATCTATTCTACAGTATCCAATGACACAGGAAGATTCAGGCTTCAGAGCACCCATTGAGGATGTTTACCCCTCTGAGGCACGGAGGGTTGCCCTCCTCCTCCTACCATGTAAACAACCTGGAACAGAGCTCCGTAAAATGTTGATGTTACGACTGAGTCCGATTTGAATTACTTGCAAAGTGGAGAAGAGTTACAGACATTCTGACCCGTCTTCGTTATCTGTTCGTCTGCTGATCTACCTTTGCTACGCCAGTCTTTCATTTGAAAACCCAACAAGTGATAATCGCCACTTTTTTGGATGACGAAGCCACATTGCATTCATATGGACCTGTTGGCCTTTGATGACACTCGGTAGTTAGTGCGCAATATCCTTTCCGTGGCGTTTTTGTTGGACTTGCGTGTATATGGTTATCTTCCAACAGGCGGAACATAAGTTATCTTCGCCAACATCAAACACATCAGGGCATGCATGGGAGTCTGTTTCAAGAATGTATCGAGTACTGAATAGAACTTCTGAACACACGTTGTTCAATGCCGTAACAGGAGCTAGAAATTTAAAATTGGCATAACGCGCCTCAGTGCTGTCTTCCTGCATGTTCATGACGGACCACCATAAGTCAAAGCTAAGAAGACAACTTTTATCCTCTAACCTTCTGTTTAATGGCCAGATTGAAGTCCGCATACAAGCAGCCCAGGAGACCAATTCCCACGTAACCATAGACACAGCGCCGATTCAAGGATAATACTGGAAATCAACAAAGGGACTCTAGTGCACTCATAGGATATGAACCCCTCAAAATCTACCAATCAAGGATCCAGCCAGCAAAAACCACATTTATCGCATACCAAAGCGGATATAGCACAATGAGGGTCATATCGTTAGTTCCAGATTTGGTCCTAAAGGCAAACGTCACTCTACGTCTGGTCATAGACCTAAGCGCCCTCATTCAATTCATTCATGCCTCTTGGTTCCTATTGGAAACACTTTATCGTATTTTAAGTGCAATCCATGAAGTACACAATGACAGCAGCGTGGACTTAAACGGCGCATATCTTTCATGTCCCTACTCACAGGGCCTCCAGGACGATTATGTTATTCGCTTCCAACATTGTTACCAGTTATGGTAAAAATGAAAGGAAGCATGCCAATGCATAGCATTTAGAAATAAAAAGAAAAATTTACAATATAATCTTGAATTCTCTTTCAAAATCAGTTGCATATTAATCTAACTTGCGTTTGGGGGCATTCTCATGTGTTATCATAATTTAAATGACTTCAACACTAATTTCAAGCGATGGGACGAAAATATATCCCCTTGACTTGCATATGGGTCGAACAGGCCAGGGCTGTGATGACCTATGATTAAGGATAATTATTTTCTAAGGAAGTACTCGCTGTGCAATGTCATTTTAAAGTTGTTTGTGGGCTGTGTAAGTTCGTGTTATTTCGTCTCACCGTAGAGCAAGTTTGGTCAAAATTTTATAAGCGTAATGCTTGTCAGGAATTATTACTGCCAGAGGACCTGCAGGACAATGTCAGAATTTTGTGGGATCGGAAGCTACATTATGCCCTATGGATTCCATTTTATGTTTAAATGTGTTGACTGTCAAATTTAACATTCTATTTAAGACGCAATGCTATTGCCTTTTGACGAACCGGTTGCATTGTTTAACAACTAGCATGATGCAAAGAAGTTT
The DNA here is from genome assembly GCA_028554795.2 of Sinohyriopsis cumingii. Classification (NCBI taxonomy): domain Eukaryota; kingdom Metazoa; phylum Mollusca; class Bivalvia; order Unionida; family Unionidae; genus Sinohyriopsis; species Sinohyriopsis cumingii. Next base: position 17,752,594 of record CM068832.1, on the reverse strand, counting down.
GAAAATGTGTACAATTTGTAATGACTGTAGTTGCAAATCACACAACATTTGTGTTAATCCACACACACTGTGGTCCAAAGTGTGACCGTAGAATTTAATCGAAGAAGATTCACGAACCATTCACTAAAAATATTCTTGAGTTGCGAATAAAATAAACTTGACTCCATTCTTAATACTTCTGACCAAGAACTGGTAAAACAAAGATATTGCATATGAACATGGATGCTGCTTTGATATGGTTGAAACTATTTGTAGATATAATTGTTTATTAATACTAACTTGGATATTTTAACAATGAGAAACTCTTAAGCGTACATCAAGTTGAATTTAAACTGTGGGTTGTCGTTTCTTGATGTATCTAACCTTTGCTCAGACATACTATATTGGCAAGAATATGATCGTTACAGATACACCAAAATCAAGTGTCTGTTTTAAATAGGCTAACATACTAATGTTGCTGCTGCTACTACTATTACTACTACTACTAAAACTAATATGAAAATATTCATACAAATCTTCTCCATCACCTTCTATCCACACATGTATTAAAAGAACTTAGTTTCTTTTAGGCCTGGCTTAGACAGGAAAATGACAATTAATAGTTTTGTTTATGAATTATTATCCAAGAATTGCATCATATGTTATAGTAACGTTGGCATCATACTCTAATTCATTTTGAAACATTGCTGCTTTACGATAATATGAAGATATCACATGGCAAACCATACACTTGTCTTGTTTTCATTGGCTTTAAAATGCGAGAAATTCAGAACGATACTATATCCTACTAAGATACAAGAAATATCATTTATAAATATACTGGCTCGATGTATTGGCCCTGTGACGTCAATGAAATCAGCGCAACACAGTCATTAATGTTTTCGTTTTAGGAGGAGATATTGAAAATCGCCCGTGAGGCTCTCGAATCAAAGGTTAAAGATGATGATGATAATGATGCTGACATCGACAAGGATCATTATGAACGTGATGACTCAGATGTTTCATTACCATCCCTGGGTACAAGGGTCCGACATGGCCCAGACTGGGACAAAGACTTGCAGGATAACGATGGACCAGGAACAATAGTTGGTCATCATAAAGACCAAAAACGTAAGAATGTGAAATCATATTTGCATCCACTGTGTGATAAAAATATGTTCGTGTGCTCCATATATATATATATATATATATATATATATATATATATATATATATATATATATATATATATATATATATATATATATAATGAGCTATGGATGCTCATATGGTTCGGCAAACTGTGTTAAAATATTATTTTTTCCCCGGCATAATGAGTGTTATTACATATGTGTGTATTTTGTCATATGTGTGTGTGTCTGTGTATGTGTGTTTTTGTCTGTGTGTGTGTGTGTGTGTCTGTTTGTTCCATATCTTGATTACATCACAGATTGGAACTCTAATGGACTTTTTTGAGTCCTGAAACAAAAGGAACATCTTTGTAAGACCAATGCTTTGGTTTTGCCAACGAAGCAAACATTGGATATATTTTGGCATAATATAGTGCATTTTTTATAATGCAGTTAAGAATGTTATTATATTAGGTTAGCGAATACATGTCTTTGGGAAATGAAACTGGTTCTCTCGATGTGACATGTGAGCATACTGAGTCTCCTAATGTGCCAGTAGACAGTACATAATATATTTTGTCATGTTGCTTCTAAAACAGAAATACGTAGGATGAATTACGAACAATACAATGTAGACGCAGATCAAGAAGTTTCATCATGGATTTGAAGTGACATATAAGTTTAATTTCCACCTATTTATATTAATGTCACTAGCATGAAATCAGAGAGTAATAGGTATAAATTTGATTGCATTATAGAAAAATAATTGGTTGAGTTAAAAAATATGTGAAATGAATCTCCAATGAGATGCAGAGTACTTGTAGGAAATGTTTCCTAGTGACATTCAGTATGTTATAATTAGGTGCTTAGTTGCATCAAATGATTGACTTCTTTTTTTCCCCAGAGGTAAAGGTAGAATGGGACAAGACTAGACACTCTGGCTTTTATCGTTACGGCGACATGGGGCAGTATGGTGTTGTACTTATCGATAATGAGCCTCGAGTCTTGCAGTCTGAGTTGATAGCGACTGGATGCCTTGTGAGACGAGGTAAGACATTATTTTTTTACTTTGCCTGATTTGTATATCGTTGTTCTTATCAGATGTTGGCAGAATTTATATTTTGAAAAGTTACACTTTGAAGGATTAATAATATCGTATCAGCCTTCATCATAAATATAAATGAATTTAAATGTTCACGAGTTTTAAAAAAGTGAATAGGGTATGAAAATTAGCATACTTTCTCCGTGGGTCCGATTTAATAATGATATGTCAGTATAATGCACTCATAAATCAGACAACTTAGTCTGAACAAGCACAAACATCATTCCTAACTACGGATAAAATGCCTAATGAAACTAATGTAAATTATACCTTTTAGAATAATGTCTGAATATTCTAAGTCATATGCAGAAAAGCATAACTAGCCCACTGTTTATTCTGAGACTAAAACACATTCGAATGCTTTTATCTGTGTACACAGTGCTCCTTGGCTTTGTCTTAGGTCATTATCTAGTTCATGTTACAATGATTCCTGTCAATAGAGTCCACGTGCTTGATCCGGCCAGAATATGGTGGCACCGACAAGTTTGAGTTAAAAAATGATTCCTCTTGGATTGTCACTCCTCTAACTCAGCCAGCAGCTGGCAAATTCGTGCAAACAATTGACAGTTTTAGTATTAGAGAGCTGTTATATAATGGGTTTTATGGTATCAATCTGATGAATAGTATTTTGATTTCTAAATTCTTTAAAACTTTACATTTAGTGCAACATACCGATGATGTAACCTTAATCCATATAGAGAGATAACAAATCTGATCATCTTTATTGTTATACATTCCTTCATGTGTCACTTTGATAATGATTGACTATTATTACCACCCATAATTATTTTGATTACTAAAGCCAATGGCTGAGTTGGTGAATATTGTTCACCCCGATAGCGGGACATCAGGTTGCCAAAATATGAGAAAGGTATGTTAGCTTCTCTATCAAGGACATGACAAAGCCATGAAATAGTTGTAGACTAAACTAGTTTTTCATATTTCTTCTCATGATAAATCTCAGAATATTTCCATTTATTGGCTGACATTTCATCTACTGATCAGCTAATTTCGTCTATTCGGGATTTAGATGCCTGACCATATAAACGGGATTAGATGGTTTTCTATAATCAGCAGTGCATACTAGAATTTAAATATTGAAAGGGCAACGTCCGGGCATCTCATATGTGAACACAGTTTCAGTTTTACTACCCTCAGATTTCCAGGGGAATCTAATCGTCTAATTTTAATCTTTTCCCTTGGAACTCCAAATACTTTTGACAGCTTCAATCACCTTGCTATGGCGATTAATTATCCAACATACCTGCACCATTAAAAACAACTATTAATCATTTTGTCGCATTAAATCGGTTATTATATATATCTCACTGAAGGACAAAGCCTATTTGTGAATGCACTCTTGCGTTACAAACAAACATTGCTTTAAAACTATCACCTCCTGAGGGGAAATGTACTTAATCTTGGTCTTGAACCTTTCTGACTGAATTAGATGCATTGACAGCATTCTGGCAAGTAACGTTTAAACTTAGCCTACCAAACTGTGTATTTGTTCAGGAAAAGACTGGAAGTATGCCAATCAAGATGGGACACCTGGTGCAATAGGAGTTGTGCTCAAGGTCTAAGAAGACGGAATCGTTGTGGTATGTTAAACAAAACTTATTTTACTGTTCCATTTCTGGATATGCCTCTGTATCAAAGGAACAAAGTACTAAATAAAGTTCTGTTGAATGGTTTTGTGTGCTATTTATTAAATGTGGAAAATGTTCAAGCGATTTTTAGCAACAGCTAAGCAGTCAAAATAACAGTAATTAATATTGATAATGGATCCACTATATTGCAGAAAACATTGCATTGCCATGCAACTTTACTAAGCAAATACAAAGTAATCTTTGAAGTGAGACAAATGTTTGCAAGGACATGAGTCGCGTATTGCATACACATTTCGATATGATTAAGTTTTTTCGTGGCATCAGTGGAAGACAAAATTGTTAAATATTTAAACATAATACAACATAAACTAAATCACCTATATTTTAGTAGGTGAGGTCGGTAAAGAATACATTAAAGGTGAAACGGAAGTAGCTATAAATAGTTTTCAGATAGAATATTTGGTGAAAAATTAAGGCGTACATTTCAGGTTCGCTGGCCAAACAAATCTAAGAATTACTATAGATATGGTGCACTGGGATGTTTCGATCTAGAGATATGGTAAGTTATGACCTAATATTGCAATATTGAATTCTATGTTATTTGTTTCACAAGTAAAATGGAAAATTGATTTAACAGTATTGAGGATTTTCATGACCTATTGTAAACAATAGTTAATGCATACAAAAATAATGAATTCTTATGGCGAACTTGGATTACATAAATGTCATCTCCTTTCTAAACTTATTTTGTGAGATGAAAATCTTACCCATTCCTGCTTTGTAATAGTTTCAGAAATTGAAATAGTTAATGTTTTCATTTTGTATTATGTCATGCAAGCACTAATATCGGGTATTCACTGGCAGGCATATATTCTTACAATTGTTCTCTTTCCTTGTACAGTCATCCAGAAGAAAATCCTGCTGAAAGCATAAAAAGTATAGCGAATCATCCTGAGTACCCGTTAGGACCGGGCACTTTTATTAGCCAGGCAAGTTTGAAACATGATCTATAGAATGGAGATTTTTAACCAGCACTTATATTTGTAAGGTTTAATATGTATCCAACATGATAGAATTATTAAGACAGCAAAAAGTACTATATAATGGAATATTTATGCTAAGTACTATTTCTAAAATTTGAACACAGTAACTGGCCTTCACACGCAACCATATCCTGATGAGACTTTAGTTAACCCACTTTCGATAGTTCATTATATAATTGACAATATTTATTAACGCCGATTCCTCATCTTCCAAACCTTGGTTCTAACATTATAACTTCACAAGTATGATCGGGTTTATTGTGTGAAATGCGAAAAAAATATTACTGAATATCACGTCCTTCGTATCAATCCACCGTGAATCCATGACTTACAAATGACGTTGTCTCCATATGAAGTCTTCCAAAATAATCTTGATAGCACACTTAAGGAAAGCATGCGGATATTAGAATGCGGGCCTTAAGACACGTATGTAAGAGTGTAAAATTCTTGGACTCGCACTACACTACCAGACCCAGTCTCGTTAAACCTGTAACGTCTACAGCCTGTGGGTATAGATGGTGCCCACACTTGCGACTTGTCGTCTCATCACTGGGTGCACTGTTAATTTCGTGGGGCTGTGGTAATTTTATATTGTTACGACTCTAGGTAATAAACTATACAACATAAAGAAGCGAAATCGTCACGATTAATAATGTCAAAGAGTGATGTATTTCCCTACGTTATAAAGTGAACATTATAAAGACATTAAGTACATTGTAAACTAAATCCCAAATAAAAACGAATGTCCTTTCACAAGTCTAAAATCACAGACAGTTCTGAATGAATTCCAATAACCTTTAGTGTCCTGATATAATTCAGAATGGCCTTGTATGAATGAGTTCTCGATGATTGCAAAATAATGTGTTATGCTAAAGAACACATAGTAGTTCTAATGAATAAGTGAAATAAATAAAAAATTTCTCTTATATATTATTTTCTAGCACGACTATAAACTCTCATCTTGGATTCTCAAAGACTGGTCACAAATTATTTATTCAACAATTTCATATATACATTTTCGCTTGACTTAGATATGAGTCATTCTCATTGAAAAATCCAACTAAATTATAAACAAATGTGATTTTAGAACATTCCTAACTCATAAAAACATATTTAATAACCTACAATCATGAATAAAAGATAGGCTTGTAAGGATCCTACTTCTAAATGACCATTATCTTAAATTACAGTCTAAGATTATGGAAAAAGTTGAGCACATAAAACAGATTTAAATAACAATATGAATAATATATATCTGTGAATTCGCTTGGGTTATCAATGACTCATTTTTCATCTTATGCCAGACTCCAAAGAACCTAGATGTCAAGCCCCAGGGTCATCCTTATCCTGCAGATATTTTGTCACTGGCATTTAATATAAAAAGCTTTGATGTTTATATATGTTTTATATATATATATATATATATATATATATATATATATATATATATATATATATATATATATATATATATATATATACATTCTGATCATGAAGTCAAGCTTATGTATGTGCTCAACGTTGACCTAATCGTCTTTATCTCAGCAGGGCTAAAACATTAACCTAAATTTGAGGTCTAAGGCCCGTACTCGACATTCTGAATCTACCTACATTCCAGCAAAATCCTCTGTGGCTATCGTTTGAATTAAATCAAATATATGTAACCACGTAGATTAAATTCAAGATAGAGAAGAAAAATGCATCAGTGGGATATCATATTAAAATATACACATTTCTGCAACATGGAAGGACTAATGAAGGTTACAATTTCCCATTAAACCCAAGAGGTTAACTCATCGGGGCACTGGTTTAAATCAGGAAGTGCGGGAATACTGGTCGTATTCATGCAGAATTGTACTTCAAATGTTTCAAGTTTTGTCTGAATCTGTCCGAATGCCCCGATATTGAAATAGGCCATTTGTGATCATATAATTTGTAAGCGCTATACTAGTCATTTAGTAAAGTCAAGTAACTGGAACAGCTTTTGATATCTTTCAAACAAATTAGGCAGAGTACATTATTAGGCTTTGTGGGATTTTGAGTGAAGATGGATTGCAGCTCGTAATGCATCACCGCTCTATTGATAGTGGCATATACAGGCATTAAATTAAGACTTAAGTTCCAGGTTGGGAACTATTCGTTTTGTTCTTTAAATACGTTGCCCATAATACCTTTGGAAAATTACTACCTTGCAAATCTAGCCCCTCCAGATACTCCTCTTAGCTAAAAGGAGCTATCTGCCGGACTATGTGGTGCTAGGATGGATTGCTCTCCCCTTAAGCATAAGACTTCGCAGCAAAGTCACGAGAGACCTCGCAAAACCAGAAGATATAATAATATTGGTTGGCGGACTTCATTACTTCTAGGGAAAGTATACCCCATCTATATTTCCAACTTTGTTCCCTCTATCGCAACATCGTACTGCCTTTACCATTTGCTTACATTTTGTCGTGGTCATCCATTTAGATAGCTGTCCGTGGAGGCTAAGCGACTTCATATTAAATTTAGGCTAAAATTATTTTGTATGTGCAGATCTCTAGCGCTTAAAAAACTCCTAACATATATGTAGTTCAGTTAGGAACGGGTTCATATCGGAGTCTTCCTGTTCCAAGGCATTCATAGCACCCGATGCCCAATTTCAATGTGTTTTGCTTGTACAGGCGGTCTCTGGGCCTATTGTCCTTCAGATATGTGACTCATGATGGATATTGTCGCACTTACTTTGTACATATCAATAACGGTGCCACAGGTCCCTTTTATATGAAGTTTTATGTGAAGTTTTTGTGTGTAATGTAGACACTTGTGTTTATTTATGTATTGCTGGTCAGATAGCATAGGTGGAATTTATATACATGTTTGCTCAGACAAGTCTTTCTTCTGCATGTTTCTATAGGAGACACTAAAGTCATATATATCTGCATAAGCATTCCATCATTTTGGAAGACACTTAGTCACTTGTACTCGTAGTCTATGCGAATTCACAGGATAGGATGCGGCTACAAACCTCTTCCTATCCCATCAAAGTTGTGCCATTACAACTTGCTCAAACTACTCCGGCACCGAGGGCACCATCAAATGAATCAGCATTTTTGGCAACTCAGTCTACCTCACCTCCTCGGGATTCAAATTTATTCCTAGTACGGAACACCGACGGACAGAGCTAACAAACAGCTAAGTTCCCTCACACTCATCAGACATTCGGACAGGTTACATGGATCAAACATCCCATACCCTGTCCCAACTGACGATTCTAATGATATCCTCCCCACATGGATGTAACATTTCCGTTGCGACTGGCCTAGGCCATATGACGGGCTGTATCACTACCAACCCAGCTTCCGGTACGTCAAAACCCAACCATGGCAGACCCGTGTAGGGACCAGTTTAACCATCATTCTGCCTCAAGACAGTCATTCGCACGATGCAATGAATATCTCCTCATGCCACAAGAGATGGCGCTTCACAATTTCTGTACACTCTGCCACGAGAGGAGACTCTTTACTCGGTGAATGTTTTGATGTTGAGGTTTCAGTGTGTTCTACGTGTTTAGTGGGCGACAGACTTCATCACTCTTCGCCAGCTAAGTCTCAACCATTACATGGTTAGAGTGTCCGCCTCGGATGTGGAAGGTCATGGGTTAGATCCCCGATCAAGTCATACCAAAGACTTACAAGAATTATACTAACAGCTGCCTCTCTTGGCGCTCAGCATTAAGAGGTTAGTGTGAGGACTGGTCAGCCTGGTATCAGAATAATGTGACTGGGTGGGACATCATGCTACATGTCTGCGGTATGATGGCCCAGTGCTAGACATCACTATAAACTGCCACGTCGCAGACATCGTAGCAGTATGACTGAAAACGTGTTAAAGATACGTTAAAATTCCAAATCATATCACATCACATTACAGGGGACCTTAGCCTCGCCTCGTGCAACCTAGATGATGTTGCTTGTTCTCTAGTGCTCTCATATATTCTACACTATTGGATGGCACGGGAAGATTCAGCCTTTCTAGCTCCCAATGAAAACGTGTTCCACCTTCGACTTCCAGAGTGATGTCCAACTCCTTCTAGTCCATCAGTACCTGGACCAGATCTTCAGTAGATGTTGATCTTACTACGGAAAGAAAGAGTCCGACATAATTACATCTGCAATCTGGGAGAGATACATCTATTTTGAACCTCCTTCATCATCAGTTTGTCAGCCGGTCTACCTTTGCCTTACACCGGTCTTCACCTGGGAATCCATCCGTTGACAGTGATATTTCCGCTCGGGAGATGACTAAGCCACACTCCATGCATATGGACCGATGGACTTCGATAAAACTAGGCAGTTAGTGCACAATATTGTTGCTGTGGCTTTGATGTTAGATTTTCGTCCATGTGACTAACTTCCAACAGCCGGAACTCATCTTATCTTCTTCTCTCCTTATACCAAAGAGCATGCATGGCAATCTGTTTTACAAATGATTTGAGTACTGAATAGAGCCGCTCAACACATTTGGCCAATGCCACAGCTACAAATTTACAAGTTAATCCTCTAACATTCTGTTTAACGGCCAGATTGAAGTCCGCAAACAGGCCACCCTGGATACCGATTTTCCACTTGACCATAGACACAGCGCCGATTCAATGATAGTACTTGAAATCGACAAAGGGACCCTAGTGCCACTCATAGGATATGAACGTCTCAAAGTCGACGAATCTAGGATCCAGCCAGCGAAATCCACAATTCTCGCATACCCAATTCTCGCATACCCAAGCCCCGAGAGGGTCCTATTATTCATTTCAGACTTTACTTGGTCCTTAAGGCAAACACAGTTATGTGTCCGGTCGTCGACCTAAGCGCTCTCAATCAGTTCATTCATTCTCCTAGTTTCTGAATGGAAAAACTGGCCCATTCTGAGTGCCATCCATGAGATAGACTTCGCCATCAGCGTGTACCTAAACGGAGCATTCTTTCATGTCCCCGTTTCTGCGATTCGCCTTCAACAATGTATACCATTTCAGGGCATTTTGATTGGGGCTCAATATCAACCCATGGGTCTTCATTCATCTGATGAATCGAGTAATGACCCATCACTGGACCGTTTCTGTTGCGGAAGCATCAATTTACCTGGAAGACATCCTGCAGAAACATCAATGAGTTAGATCTAACAAGACATGTTACCAAGCTGGACCTCTAGTCAAGAAGAAAAAAATCCGACATGGTACTATCTCAACAATTTGTTCACGGAGATATGGTGTTCAATTGACAGGAAACATTTAAACTCCGTTTGTGTCGCGCATTGAAATCTGAATCATGGTAGCAACTTTACTTTCGAGGAAACTTCTGTCTACAATGGAATTCTTTCGCCTACTTCATGGTCCTAGGTCGCCTTCCTATTCTCCAACTGCAGATGATTATTCTGCCCAAATGGAGACCTAAGGTTTGCCCACTGAACCATTATCTCACCATCTGCACACAGCTGGGGTACCATCTGCATAATTCGGAAACCTAACTTGGCTCACGGCTGAAATACATCTACAAGTACACTTGCCCGAAATGAAATTCTGCGCCATTTCAAGTACAGAAGGCTGAGTAACCCACCAACAACTATCCTTTCGGGAAGATATCGGTTCATTCTCTCCTCAGGAACGACATCATCATAATAATAACTTCTAGAGATGACGCCCAATGTGGAAGCCTTTCACTGGTGCCAGGAAAATTTACATAGCAAGGGAGTTCTTATTCTGTCCGAAAGCTATACAATAGTGACTTATCTCAAATGTCAAGGAGGAACTAGATTCCAAGACCTTTGCGTCCTGGTTTGGGACTTTCTAAAAAGGTGTTGTCAACAACAAATCCACATACAAGTTGATCATATCCCAGGACTCATAACCTACTAACCGAGTCTTTGTCCCTGAACGAGCATTATCATTTATATACATACCCGATGTGATCAACCTTTGATGGAATTGTTTGCGACCAATTGGAATATCAAATCCAAAATCTTTTTACCTCCAGACCGTGATTCAAAGCCTGGGCAGTCGACTCTCTATGAATAGAGTGGAAACGGCCTGGCTGCATACGCCTACCCTACAACACATCTGGTTCTGAAAGTGATACAGAAAACAAGAGAATCAGAGTGTCGCCTCACTGCACCACTCATATGTTAGAAGTCATGAAGGAACGATCTAATCAATCTCACAACAGATACTCTTCGGATATTTCGGATTTTTCCTCATCTACTCAAACAACCACGGCGCCAGTTATTTCTTTCCTACTCAGATCGACGAAACCTGCATGTAAGGATCATATAAAAACAGGCCCTCAGAAATAAATAATATTTACAACTAGTCGTGGAGAGAATCACTCTGGCAAGTATGCCATATACTCTGAAAGCATAGGAAGGCACGGGGGTACTTTTTCACCCAATGATGTACAAACGAATACATCATACGTCTCGAGGCATATATACCGCAAATAAGTAAACTCCTCTGAGTCTTAGAAGAAGGTTTATACCGAATACGATGCAAGGTAACCGCCCTACGATCGCTGACACCTTTCGTCATCATTTAAGAGGGGATATCGGACAAAATGACGTATCCGATCTATTCGCTAACTTTGGGTATACGCGGCTGTAAACAGTAACCCGATACCTAATGTGGAACCAGTTTTGGGTATTAACCAGGCCGAACAAGACACCTTTTGAAACAATTTGTTTTAAAGTACATCTCTGGCGTACCTTTGCTACAATACCTACTTCCTCATGGTATTAGGTACTGCATGAAGAATGAGCGAAATACATGCCCTATCAGCAGACCCAAATTACATATAGTTCTGATAAGATCGGGCAGCCTTAATTATGATGGCATCCTCTATCAATGCCAGGAACCACCTTCCTTCCACGATTAACCAGACTTTCGTCATGAATTCTCTGTCTCGCATGGACACATCACATCACATCACAAGACCCATTTCGGGATTTGAAGTGGTATCTTAATAGCTCAGAGCCGAGAGGTAAATCGCGCTTCTTTCTAGCTCTCAAGATGCTACGTTGGATATATCAACACATACTTCCTCATGAAGTATTAATTGGGTTATTCTCTCAGCATATAGGGAAATCATCCCAGCTCAAATAAATGTATTACTTATCTCCATTCATGTGGTTAGAGCAGTTGCCAGAAGACTAGCATTCGGCCAGAACTTTCAATAACCTACATCATCTAGGCTGTGTGACGTAGATCGGAATCCATATTCTTCAGCTTTTATCTGCGAGATCTGTACAGTAGGATTTATATTGGCAGCTTTTTAAGACTCATCTTTCATGTCTTCCGCTGAATTTACTGGGGTAGGGGAAGGGAATGTTTTCATATTTGAAGCCTCGCCCAGACAGATGGAGTCTCCATCAGTATGTCGTCCTAGAAACTGTATCGCATACCTTAAGGGACCGGAGATAGTATATTTAGGGTAAGGGGCTGTACCTCCGTCCACATGTTTAACTATTCTCCTAAGGTATTTTGATTGAGTAATGTATTTAAAGAATAATCCAATTTATCTTAGTAACATGTTTCTTCGAGAATAGTCACCCAATCATAATAAACGTGCACGTTCTCTGCCTCCCTTCAGTTACGTCGTTTGTCATCCGTCACCATTGCAACATTCAACATCTCTTCTGTTATTAAATCTCTGGTTCAGTTTGATAAAATATGCTAGGATTGTTTCTATGCCCATGCTGTACAGTCTATTTATGTCCTGGATAGCCAGCAACATATTGAATTACTTAGTAACCAGTGGCAAGGACTTAATGGGTTTAATTATCTCTGGAAGGGCTTTAAAACTGTTAGCATAACTTTGTAGTGATCTTTCTTAAGACACGACTTACTCAAGTTTTTGCATGGAAATTCCCAAGGCAATGATGTGACCACTACAACAAATATCACTCCCTTTCTGGGAGTACACCCTCGTTCTTAAGCACAAGTTGGTTGTTTATAATACTTGAGTGGTCATTGTGTGATTTTAAAAATAACAATACAAAATGTCTTGGAAAATAATCATATATTTCAATTTCTGGGATCAAAAACGTGCCCTCAATAGGCCCAAATTATGATGGTCAAATTTGTTTCTACAAATCAAATACAAATATATCGAATTATACAGACTAAAAAATGATCTACTCATTTAATGTTGTGGGAGACAATGCGTTCAATCGACAAAATTGCATTTCAGGAATCACAAGCACAACATGATTCAATACAGAAGTACCACACTGAATGTCTAAGATTGCCTCCCCTTGGAACGCGGGTACGACGTGGTGTTGGCTGGAATAAGGGCCAGGAAGATCACAATGGACCTGGGACAATCATTGGTCACAATGAAGACAAGAGTCGTAAGTTGATTAATTTACAAGTAAAACGGAGCTTGTTTCATGAACCTATGAACTGACGTCATCAACGCTTTACTTTAGTTACCACTGAACCTTGGTCATCATGAATCTTTAAGTGCACTTGATTGTCTTAGATGTCTTACAAGGTTGGATTCTGTAAATCTTGCTTGTACCTACATTAATACAAATAAAAAAATCATTGATATGGCAAGTTAGCGATAATCACTTGCCCTTATTTGGTTATATCTTTAGTTCATTTTCTCCGAAATACAACATTTGCTAGTATTTGTCGCATACCTTAATCTTTTGATGTTACAGTATTTACATCAGTGCGAATATCAGTGCAAATATCATTATGTACAATAAGCAATTAAATGATTCAGCGAAAGAACTAGTTTATCACAATGACTGTACTGAGATAGAGAAGATTCAATCAACCTATATTCCGTTGAAATCAACACAGGCCAAACAATCCTATACCCTTCCTAGTTAACGATCAATTTAACATACATTAGCTTTTCCAGACATGGCTGCTCAAGACTACCGAGGCAGATTGTTTTATTTTATAATTCTTTTGCAAGGCAATAGCGACATATGTGTTGTAGTGATACTAACATTGGTTCATAAATATGTATCCAATAATTCTTTGAATATATGCAGTGTGAAACTATCCTTATTCTGAACATTTTTCGCAGTCGCAAAGGAAAAGAAATGTTCTTGCTATGAATATGTAAGGTGCTTTAATTCATATCTAATCTTAAAACTGATTCAGATATCTTCATTATGACATACACATTTCATAGAACTTAAGAGTGCGAATATATAGTGAGAGAGAGAGAGAGAGAGAGAGAGAGAGAGACAGACAGAGATGGGGAAAGAGTCATTAACACACTTAAGTTCATGAAAATTTATAATCTAACACGTCTATATATAATTAGCAAGGTATAGCTTCATGAATAAAACTCTGAAGTTAATTAATGCTGAAATTGTTATTGGCTGGGGAATACGTAAGTAGCAATTGTTTGATTTTCACTGCGTTTTAATGACCTAGAACTTTGATATCATGTCTCCGTCGTACATCATGTGTCCGTCAACAATTGTTGTTATTGGTTGATTTTTTTTGTTTTGTTTTGTTCCTTTTAAAAAAAGCACCTTCTCAAATTCCACAAGACGAGCTTTGTCCATATTTGGCAACGACAGTCCCAAAATTAAGGAATCTTTATAAATTTATCCCTAATAAATCTTAGTCATGACCACTGTTACTAAGCATTTATAACGAAACCTTACACAACATTTCACAAAAATATTTGAACTGAATTTATGTAATATTGGCAGATAGCATCCTAGCATCAAGGCGCTTTGTTCAATAAATCCGTTATTAGATGTGGCAACCGCAAAAAAAAAAATAAAAAAAAAATAGAAAAACGCATACGCTGTCTCTCAGTAATTTCTACATTTACTTTCAATTTCGTTTCAAAACTCATCATGCCGATTTCAACCAACATAGTGCAGAGCATCTATTTATAAATATGTTTCAGCTTGGTGCACATGAAGCCTATCACAGTCAGATATGGTCATAACTAGAAAGCACTTTCTTCAAGGCCGCTTTACGGAATTTCTTTAGGTGTGCTGGCATTAGGTCCTTCCATATTTTCAAATTTTCAAAATGATGCAGATCTACCCATTCCATATTGTCACAGAATACAAATATATTTCTTTTCCAAAACATAATTCGAAAGAGCCCGAGTCATCGTTAAATATGGCCAAGCTTGCTTAAAATGGAAAAGCTTTTAAGCCTCTTCTTCTCAGCAGGCACTCAACATAATGTGACCAGATGCCAATCTGCTATTCACAACTGATGCTAGAACTAGACGATTCTTAAGAGAGTGGTTTTATTATAATATGGATTGGACCGATCAGGAAATATAAATTCTGACGAAACAATCTCTTGTTTATATGAAGTGTGTTATGCAAAATATATGGTGACCATTTTATTACCAGTGAAGTGTTTTAAGTCTGTCCTAATTCATTTAATGCAAATTTACGTTTGTCGAATGAGCTTTAGGCAGATAGGAACAGAACTGCATTTTTCTCTATTAAAAAATCAATAATAATGTATATAGCAGCATGAAGCCAGCTAAACAACGCATTCATTTTCACGTTCTTGATTATATTTGGAGTTTCCATTCGGTGTCAGGACCCCATCCCACACCGTTATGCTGACCAGGTTACACCCCTCATTATCCTTAAGAGGCTACACAGCAGCAGCCACAACATATCGCACTCTCAAGGAGGCTGCCTGGCCAAATAGCCCAGCTATGAAAAACTAACCACGAACCAAACTCAAGTTTTTCAAAATGGAACTTGTGAGCCCCCCCACTCACCCATATATACGCTGACAAAAAAGTCACAATGGCCCCGGTCGAAAAAACACTACATCGGCAAGAATACAATGGCTATCAGATATTGAAACGTACGGCAAAGATAAAAAGTTCCGAAAGGAAACATAACGGATATCAGCTAATAAACCATACTGCTAAGGTTCTCACTGGACAGTTTATCTGGTGAAGTTTCATCCAACAATGACCTATTGCAGAAAAATGAGAATAATTTTACACTGCAGATACAAATAAAAACAAACTAATGATTTTTTGTAGAAAGCATACATGTGAGATTTTGACTGCGGCAATCAGGTTAATTCCTGATGCAACAAGGCAGCTAAAAGAATCAGTATGTGCCTTATGCATGAATAAAGTCCACTCGTACTATAACAAATTAGCATATAATTCATCACCCCTCAACCATGTAGATCATTAGATATTTACCTATATAAGCCAAGTCAGCTGCTCATTTGCAGCCAAAGTTACGCATTTGATTTCCAATGCTCGTCTAACTGTAACAGGCAGTCACCAACAAGCCAACCCATTTCCAATCCTAACTCAAAGTAAATCTAAGCCACATTACTGTAAATTACATCATGAGTAGATATGTATGTAAAAGCATTAAATTAAGGCACTCATCATTAAATAAGGAAAATATACTAAGTATGTACTCAAAATATTGCTAAACTGAATAAGTATGTGCAATACTTCAATTAAATCAACCTGCATGCAACTTATCAGGATTGTGATGTTCATTAGCAGAATGGATCAAAAGGAATACCTGATAGCTCTGACAGTGTTAACTCGCTTCTTCTACTATGATTAAATGCTATCAAATCTATAGGAAATGTATGTTTGGAATACCTAACTATGAAATTTTCAAGACATGGAGGTAATAAGGAAATGATTTATGACACAGTGAATCACATTTGACAAAACTGTAAAAATGACACAGGTTCTTAAGGTCTCACTGGACAGTTTATTTGGTGAATTTTCATCCGACATAGACCTATTGCAGAAAAATGAGAATAGTGTTACACTGAAGATAGAAATAGAAACAAACTAATTATTTTTGTAGAAAGCATACATGTGAGATTTTGACTGCAGCAATCGGGTTAATTCCTAATGCAACTGGTGGTTTTTATACTGAACCAACACTGCCACCAACCTTTAAATTTTACGTTCATTTTTAACTGCAAAGAGCTATTTTAAATATTTTCCTGTGACAAGGCAGCTAAAAGAATCAGTATGTGCCTTATGCATGAATAAAGTCCATTAGTACTATAACAAATTAGCATATATTTCATCACCCCTTAACCATGTAGATTTGTAGAGATTTACCTCTGTAGCAGACACACGTAAATATGTAAGCAAAGTCGGCTGCTTATTTGCAGCCCAAGTTACGTGTTTGATCTCCAATGCTCGTCTAACTGTGACAGCCAGCACCAACAAGCCAATCCATTTCCACGCCTAACTCAAAGTAAATCTAAGCCACGTTACATATTTAGCTTTTGTGTGAATTTATAAATGCTAGGCTTGTGATAATTAGGTTCATGCCTTCTGCCTTAAAAATTAGGGAGGTGTCAAAATAAGAAACTATACAGTGAGACCTAAGCGGTCATTGATCTAGATAAAATGTCCTACATGGTATATCTCACAACCCCGCACCCCTAAGAATTTTGAACGGTATATGTGCATATTAATTATGCCAAGGATGAATTACATTATGACGCAACACATATGTCTACTCGATGTGGTATTTTAAGACAACTCAATGACTGGTCTATAATGACTGAATGACTGATGCTCATGCAGGAGCTGATTTAGCGATTCTTTCCCCCCACTAAAGACATTATATCAGAGTAAAGTTTATTGCTTTCGGTTAGAAAGGTGAATGGTTTGTCAAGGATAAAATGGATTCATTACTTCAGGAACGTAAAAAGGTTCATCGTTTGTTACCATAACGTTCAAGTCAAAGCCAGGCTTACTTACTGGCATCGACAATGTTTTTTTTGAAAAGGGAATATCCAGCCACATGCTCTTATGTTGTTGCTGGAGGTACGCATGGACTGAATGCGTACTGAAGTAGCGGGTTACCCTAATACACATTTTCAAAAGTGCATCTGTTCCCACTTTAGACATGGATGAACCATTGCTTAAGCATGCGTATGTTCACAATTATTAGTTTTATTCATACGACCCATGGTGCTAAACAATCCTGGTTGAGTAAAATTACAATTTCGGGTAGAAGCAGGTATTTCTTGCCCGTGGAAACGTTTGTTGAGGTGTCAGGATCCATTTCAAAAGCAGAAGGTAATCGCGATGAGGAAGGTAGTGGCTTTGTTAACAAAGGTATGATGGCTTTATTTAACACCGCTCGATACATCATAGATGTCAAGGAAATCGATTCATGCCTTGATACTGTTGACGTGCCTCAACAATACGTGGACTCTTTAACACTTTAATCCGACGATTATGATTGCAGCTTGGGGCCATCACTGATGTTTGCCAAAGATATAAGAGATTATGTTAATGTTAAACCATATATCAAAGTACAAGCCATACAAGCTACAGCTGTTAATCCACAACCAGATGGAATTATAATGCGATCAGCTGCTTTCTTTGGTAGTCTGCAGGATGCTAATCTCACAATGAGCTTGAGATTTTCAGCACGTGAAATCAATATAACGGCAGAGGTCAATTCAGTTACATAATTCCACTGTCACATATCTATCGGTTTTGTAAGAATGTTGGAAAGAATATTTTCGAGGCCAAGCATTGAGTTGTGCTGACACGACATGGTGATGACGACGATGCTATGTGGCATGCCACTGGATTTTATGACGCCGCAACTAGAGCGTTGAATGAAAAATTGTAACTATCACATTGTCGCAGTAGATTCCCAGCTGAAGCCTCCATTTACTGAAGAACATGGACTACTTAATTCCTGCAAAATTGTTATCAATCAACATTGAGTTGGTTGACAGTGAAATATTATGGTACAATATAACTCTAAATACATTGGCGATGTTTTGGGGAGGTCAAATGTTGTTACAATAAACGTAGCAGAAATGAACATGAAATTAAGCAAAGGTTTTTTAGAACATAACCACGTTTTCATCTTGCCCACTATCACTAATTATATATAGGCAGATAGTTTATAATAAATAAATGTAGCTTACTCATTGACAACCAATAACATACAACTCTTATTAATCCAATATAAACCTGATTTAATTTATATTGTAAGCACTTTCACTGAAGTTTAACAAGATTCAGGTTTATATTACACACCAGACACTCAGGTCTGACCCGCTAAATGAAATCTAACAAATCCTGATTTTTCCTAAGATTCAAAAAATTATCGAGTTACACTGAATATGTGTCACACAGTTAAGAATGGAATTTCATTCAGTTTATTTTTAGTGATCCATAGTGAAGCTCCATGGTCCACATACATGGTGATGTATTTATTTTAACGGCGCTGTGCTACAGCCACCACTGAAGTTTTCTAACAACCCTATCGTGGTTGTCTGCTAAGAGGTAAAGTTGATCGATAGGTTTTACAGCGTAGTGGGTTAGTGGGCTAGATTTTGCAAGATTTTGCAAGTTGTGGACAACCAAATCCTTAAGGTAAATAGTTTTAACACTTTCTTTTCTTATACCACTCGAACCCTATAAATCGAGTACTATCAGCATGTGATGAATATACCAAAATGTTCCAATTGATGCCAATTCTGCAGACATCATAACGGGTTGCATCTCCACTCTCACATACACGGTCGGCATGCATCGAACAATAATTACGTACACATTGCTTGCTGCAAAGTATTTTTTTCCGAAAAACAGCCACGCGCAATGATTGGGTTTTTGAATATGTGACCCAATCATAATACCTTATGATAAATATTACTACATCGTAAATCCAGCCCTCCCAGATACTAATTTTAGCTAAAGGGATCTAAAACATGTTTTCTGACCTAGGTGGAGATCGGGCAGAGTGATTTCCCCTTGGGTATAAGAATTGGCTTCAAAGTATAAGAGCCCCTCAGTTATTACTTATGCTCTTACGAAGGAGCAGGTTATCCTCACGAGAGGTCATGCAAAAAGCTAGATATATCATTACAAGTTGGAGGAAATTTTCCCTTCTAAGTCAAGTATAATCCATCTATATTTCCAACTTTGTTCTCTTCCTGTGCCAACAAAGTGCTGCTTTTACAATTTGCAAACACTTTGTTATCGTCATATACCTAAGTACTTGCATGGAAGCCTAAGCGACTTCACATTAAATTCGTGGTATAAATGTTTTATGTATGTGCAAACCCCTAGCCCACAAAATGAATCCAAAGCAAAATAAAACAAAGAAAAGCAACTAACCTCCCCCCCCAAAAAAAAAAAAAAGAATAAGAAACCAAAAACAACACAAACACAATTTTACTTCTACAGGCTGCCTCTGGGCTGATTTCCTTACAGCTCATTAGCTCATACTATAAATTGTCGTATCTACTTTGTAAGTATCTGTAACGGTGCATCAGTACCCTTTTATATGAAGGATTGTTTGTGTGTAATGTAGCCACTTTTGTACATTTCTGTATTGCTTCCAGTCTGGTCGGACAAGTTCAGGTAAGCTCTGTATCCATAGTTTACTTAGACACTTCTTGCTCATACATGTTTATATAGGCAACACTTGAGTCATGCTTATATGATTAAACATTCCATCATATTTGAAAACCACTTCGCCACTAGCACTGTTAGTCTATGCCACTTCACAAGATAGATTTGAGATAAAATAGATATGTGTGTGCTTGTCTTTATGCTTTTAGAAACTCCTTATATATGTATAATTCTATAATTTCTGGTACATACGTGTGAATTTCCTTTACCAGGGCATCATTAGCCTAGGAATGCCATGCTTCAGTGATTCTACTTGAGAATGTCTGCTATCACTATTTCCCAGGTAACGATCATTTTATATAACTATGCGCCCACACTGTATTAAATTAATACATGTACAGGCACACAGTGATTATAATTCTCCTCCCTGAAAGAGGTATTCTGATTACATTTTACCTGTGCGCTTCATTGTAAGACTATCTGATATCAATATCTGGGTGAACTTTTTAAGATGTAGCTCTGCACCGACATTGCGTTTTAAGGACTGATGCGGGGCTACAGTTTAATATGTTTTGCTCTATTTGCCGTACAGATTACAAATATGGGCAAAGTGCATGAATGCACAGCTAAGTACAAAGACTTAACCAGTCTGCATGCTGACCTTTCCTCAGTGTGAGAATTTCTGGCAGGAGAAGAGAGGTAAACCAACTCTTGCTCTTCCGCCATGAAGTGCTGATCATTGTCATGCTCTAAAACTCTGGCAAACAAATCACCACCTCAAAAGTCAGCATTATTGTGAACTCCTCATCGGATTTTGACTTGATTCTTGTGAACAAATGAACAATTGGAACGCAACTCAGTGCTCTCTGCCTGCACTTTATTGTCACCATAAAGCCAAGCTAAGTCCACTGCTTTAATCCTCGAACAATCCTCTTAATGAGCAGATTGAATAAATCTGCAAACAACCACTAAGGAGACCAATTTACAGCCCTGCAACCACAGCTTTGTTGCAGGGATCGTATGGGAAGTCAAAAAAGGACCCAAAGACAAGATATAGGATACAAACCTCTGAAAACCGTCTTATCGAAGCTCCCATCAGCGATTGGTACAGTTCTCGCAAGCCAAAGCATATAAAGCAACAAGAGGATCTTATCTTTCATTCCAGGGTTTCTCCGAGGTCATATCCCTCACTTTATTTGGATCTAAGGCCAACGGCACTCTGCCTCCAATCATCGACCTAAGCGCCCTTTCAATTTTGGAATGCAGTCCAAGAGGGAGACTTTGCCATCAATGTAGATTTAAAAGACGCATATCTTTATGTCGCAATTTACAATATGCTCATGAAATTTGCCTACAACATTTTATATCAATTCAGGGCATTTCCATTGCGACTCAACATCAGCCCCTTGGTTTTTGCTCGTAATGACGCATGTCTGGACCATTTCTACGGAGGCAGCATTAAATTACCTACCCTACATTTTGAAGAAACATCAGGTGAGTTATATCTAAGCAGGATATAACCACCCTTGTTTCACTGCTTACCTACCTGGGCTTCTAGTCAAGAAGGAGAAGTCCAAACTAGTAAAGTGTCAACAATTTGCTCACCTCGGCATGGAGTTCAATACACAGGCAACATTGTTCCTCTCCCTCATGATCGGGCATCATTAATCAACTCTGTGGTCACTTGTTTACTTTTGCGTAAAATCCTATTCGCATAGGAATTCCTTCGACTTCTATGCTTATTAAAAGCGGTAGCGAGCCTTATTGTCCTTGGTCGCCTTTTGATATGGCCAATGAAAATGAGTATTCTGTGCCAGTGGGAGGCTATAAGTTAAGTTAAAATACTGCAAGTAAAACCGCCAGAGATAACAGTCTGCATCGAGCAAAGTTAGAAAAGCTGGAGAGCCCACTTGCTGCCATCCTTTCGGGAAGTCAGCTGTGTATGGTGTCCCTAGCAAAGTTCGAAAGATTGGAGAGTCCACTTACGAACATCCTTTCGGGGAGCCAGCGGTGCATGGTCTTGCTAGGAACGCTATATGCATGTCGATCTTCTGGAGATTAAAGCCATTGTGAAAGCCTTTCCCTGGTGCCGAGAATGTTTAAATTTCACGAGAGTCCTCATTCTGTCCGACCACTCAACAGTAGTGACTTATCTCAAGCAACAAGGAAGAACCAAGTCCCTGGCCTAGACCTTTGTGTCATGGTCTGTGACTTTCTTTAATGTTGTTGACAAGAACAAATCATCATACATGTTCACCACATACTGTAACGTGTCAAGGGTCAAGGTCAAATAAAATGGAATAGATGGACAGCTCACGCATTTTTCAGTTACTAGATCTCTCCAGTGTATTGTAGTGTCAAGGAATGTGTGTCCACCACAAACGTTCTTATATAAATCATAAAAGCACAAAACAAAACAAATATAAGTAGTCAGCACAGTTTAGTTTTCCAGGCTTGAATATGTTTTCTCACAAAATCTAGTGCTCAAAATAGTGAATTATAATATTGCTAATTTTCAGAACAGATATTTGATAAAGCATGTTGACATGACAACAATAATTTCAGTGTTAAATTGCATGTGAAAATCTCATAAATGTTCCATTTGTCCTAATTCACATCATCTCTAACTCAGATAATTCCAATTCCCAAACTAACCTTATACAGAAAAAGAAGTTAATAGTTCTCAAATCTACCGACGTGGTAATGATTTTGTGCACCCAATCAAAGTTCGGAACCAGACCCGGATTTGTGTTTTAGAACCCAATGGTAAATACGTTAGAGGCACAGTCTGGAACCGGATGTTAAGTGTGTCGCGTTTGTTGGCTGAGACGCAGTGTGTCGTTTTGAGCAACACAGTCTGGAACCGGATGTTAATATTGTGTCGCTCGAGTTGAATGCGACAATGAGTGTCGTTTTGTAGCAACAAAGTGTGTCGTTGTGTCGGGTTTATTATTTCAACATCCAATTGACACAACCACTACAAAATGGATGGAAGTTTGTGATTTCAAAATGATACATGAAACTGAGTAGGAAATTCGATAATGCCAATCGGAATACTAAATTTCCAATGGATAGCAGACTGCTATGTTTATGACGACACAGTCACAGTGTCGTCAGATAAATCCCTCTATGGGAGTTTTTATTTGATATAACGAGGAAATAAACGTTGAAACAATTTCAGAGAAACATTATGGCAGTCATTGTGAGTACTAAATTTAATGTGTCGGTGGTAACTAGTATACCTTGCTATTAAGGCTTGAAAGTATCAGTTGAGTTGATGAGAGACTTTTTGCTTGATCTTGAGACCTTTACTGGAGTCCAGTGAAACCACAACTGACAAAACGGCGGACCTTACCCCTATTTATAGGTTTTGGGAACACACTCGGGAAATTCATGACAAAGTTTTCACGAATATGACTAAATATGGAAGAATTCGGAAAGATTAACCTGAGCGCCACCTAGTGGAATGCCGAGCGTCCAACACATATTAGTAAAAATGGCGCCCGATTTCAAACGACAAAAAATAGAAATGAATTCACAATAAATTTTACAAAGATTCAGCATTGATAATGAACAGTTTTATCAAAGTGGTGACGAAAAATTATGAACTTACATGACTATTACCTTAATCCTGGAGAAAATGGATACAATTGCTTATTTCTCTCTCAAAATAGAAGGTAAGTGATAACAGTTTAGAATCCTATCATGTACACACTGGGCTTCAAAAAAATCTTTACTCTGATGATAAATATTGAAACAAATCATTGTTATATGATGTACACAGTGTATCAAATTACTTTTCCTTTGTGCAAGCATCATATATCAAAAATTGTTACTACAGTTACTATTATTTGCATCGGAAACAGAGGTACTACTTTCCAACATGAAGGGAATGTAAAAAATAAATGGAGATCATAAATTATCTCCAAAATTAATTTCATGTGCAAATGCGCTTTATAAGAATACAAGCTGACAGGTAGTCAGGATTGTTTCAATACATCCCGAAATGCCTAAACCTGCCAACCGATTCTTTGTATCGGAACAATTAACTAATACAGATGGAATGGTCTCAGAATCCCTCGGTTATCACTTGGATATGTACCCAGTGAGATTGACCGTTGGGGGACGTGTTTGAGACAAGTTGGAATACCAAACTTCCAACCTTTATCTCTCATCCTGGACCCACAAGCTTGGACAGTAGACACTCTATTGCTAGGTTTGACCGACTTGGACACATATGCCTACCTTCCAACACCTCTGATTACAAAAATGTTACAGAAGGCAAGATAAACAGTAGGTCCTCTCATCACTGCACCACCCAGGTGGGAGAAGTCGTGGATTAACGACCTCATGAATCTTGCATCGGAAACTGCTAGGAAAATTAAGGTGTTTCCTCATCTACACAAACAACCACGACGGCTGTTGTTTCATTACTGCCCAGAGTGGGCGGAATCACTCAAGAACATCCGGCCTCAATTCTGAAATCATACAAATTCAAATGACACATTTTCCCTATGTGGTGCACAAATGAAGATATCCTACCTCTCCAGGCACCAATAATGCAGATAGTTATTCTGGCTGTTCGGAGATAGAACGTTAGTACAGAGTATGATACAATTTTACTACTCCACGATCTCTGACGCCTCTCATCATCATGGAAGAAAGAATATACAACAAACAAGGAATTATCTGACCTAGTCACCAATTTTGAGTATACACCCAAAGTTGAACCAATCTTGGGTATTAACCTGGCTGAACAAGCCACCGTTTAAACGAATTTCAAGGTCATTTTTGGCAAACCTTTCATACCAGACCTGCTTCTTCATGGTGTTAGGGACTGCAGGCAGACTGAGCAAAATGTATGCCATATCAGCAGACCCATGTTACATGCTGTTCTGATAAGTCGTATTAGTTTAATTCGTGTCCGCATCCTCTTTCATCGCCAAGAACGGCCTTTTCTCCATGAGTAGCCAGACTTTCGTCATAAAACCATGTCTTGGCTTGAAATATTAGATAAGGCTCACCTACTAGACCCAGTTCGAGCTGTGATGTTACGTTGAGGGATTTTACACCTCTTTCTACCTCTCAAGACATGACAAAAATATATCTCAAGAAAAACTGTCTCATCCTGGATTAAGCAGATTATTTGCTCGTCATATCAAGTTATATCCCCATCTCAAATGAACTTATTACGCATTTTTATTCACAAGGTTAGAGAAGTTGCCAGAAGTCTAACATTCATTCGGATATGTTCTCTAACTGACATCATTCAGGCTTAGGGATGGATTAGAGTCGGCATTCTCTGGATTTAATCTCCGAGATCTGTCGTTCCAAAGGGACGAATTCGTTCTGGTAGGATCTACATCTTGTATCCACAGCCCAACAGGTCTCTCGTCCAGGTCAATAGATGTCATAAAATGTGGCATCACGGCTACCGCTGAATTTGCGGGTGTGGGTGTAACGGATTTTTATCTGTTGGAAGCTGCGCACCAACAGATGGAGACCCCTCCAGTTGGGTTACCTAGAAGTTGTGTCACATACCTTAGGAGACCGGTATCTCCGGGGTAAGAGGATATACCTCCTGCCACCTATTACGTATTCTCCTAAGGTATTATGATTGGGTAAATTATTTAAGGAATAAACCGACTTTACCGAGTGAAATAATTTTCACACAGAACACATACCCACTTATAATATACATACACACTACCAGCTCCCCACAGTAACATTCTAAGAGAGTGTACCTGTAATAACTGATAGCTTCTTAGACTTAGCCAGGAGTTATTATACCTTAGAGATCACACATCCCGACCGCCACATAGGTCGGCAGACAGGTTTTAACACCTATTAGCTAAAAGTACTATTTGGGATGGCTGGATTTGAGGTAGTAGTAATTATCCTAAGGAATGTTGACTAATTATTCACGAAGAAACACATATTACATTGAAGATTTGGTTTTTCAAATCATATAATGCAAATCATATAATTTTAAATCAGATTGATTTTTTATCACATCCATCATATTTGTGGGACTCAAAAGATCCATTTTGAAAAAGGAGAGTCTGGATTGTGGTAGGTTTTCATTTCGGTGATATTTGATAAGTTCGTCCGCTTGATAGTGCGAGATTTAGTCGCCGGTGCTGCGTAGTCTCTTAATGGGGCCTGGTCAGTATCTCAGTGGGGTGTGGCTAATTGGGGGTACAGCCTGGACAGTATATTAGTTTTTGTGCTTCGACCACTGCAAAGTTCAAGCATGATTCTAAATACAAGCATTCTTATTTGTAGAGGTTTATGTCGAATGGGACGGGAATGGACAACGTCACTACTATTACTTTAAAGATATGGAAAACTGTGAGGTTGTTGTCGTGGATGAACCCAGAGTACTGCAGCCATGCGAGCTTATTGTCACTGGTTGCCACGTGAAGCGCGGTATGTCCTTTTATACTGATAAATGCATTTTATACTAAATCATTGACAAAATGACCAGGGAAACCAACCATCATATATGTGATATAATTAAAATGCAAACGTGAAATATATGATTCTTCAAGGAACAAAAGAACAGATATGTTCCAGATTTAATGGCAATAAGCGTTCAAATGCACACGAGTACTACGTTTATATCAGCAGATGGAATTTCACTGGATACAAGTACTCAGTTAGGGCTGATTAAAGTCTTGCGTTGAGATGATGTAACTGTGTATTAATTGCATTTTCAGTCCACTTGTCTGTTCTTTCATTCACATTTCTTCTAACATAGCTCTTCAACCCTTACGCAAATGTGGATGCAGTGAGTCTATTATTGGTGGATATGCCCTTTAAAATATTTGCTTACATGTGCCCAGTTTTAATAGGACTATTGCCCATTTTTCATCAATATTACATTTGCAGGACATCATAATATTATAAGCATCATATCGCAGAGAGCATTCAGTATATTCCAGTTCACTTAATTTGCACATCGTCTCAAAGAACTTGATTAGTATATGGGCATTATGACGTTTAATCGATCCTCGAAACAATAATAGGCATTGACAACTGACATAATATTTTTTCCTTTGGTTGCCGCTTTCAAACGGCATAGCTCTGCAACCCTTACATATGATTCAAAACCATTTGGCAGGTGAATTTCCTGTTATATATAGATGACCCTTTAAGGCTAATTGGTCTTTTAGAGTAACTTTTGATGGAGATCTGTAATATTTTACATCAATACCATGACTACACTACAGCATATATCAGAAGCCATTCAACAGATTTTATAACAATTTATGGTGTAGACGATCTCATTGTCCTAGATGTGCCTTTAATTGGATTGGTTTAATTCAGCTCAGTTTTTCATAGAGTTATGACTCTTGTTATATAAATTAATATATTTACATAGTATGTTGATTGTAACCACCATATGTCTCCAACATTTGTTGTTGTTGTTGTTGTTACTGTAGGGTTTAACGCCATATTTTAGCACACGATAGGCTATACATGGCGGCCAGTATTAATGGTAGAGGAAGAACCCGGGAAAATCCCCAGAAAGAACCACCGACCCACGAGAAGCTACTGGCAAGCTTTCTCACATACTCTCATTGGCTGAATCCGAGACTCGAACCCATGCAGACAGAGGTGAGATGGCAGTGATCCGTAACAGAGAGCGAATAAGATCACTGGGCAACTCGGTAAATCAATAGATACCGTTTGGTAAGTCAAATATCTATTACACATATTTTCGATAGTGATATGAGCAGAGCAGATCAATCAATAGAAAAACCTAATCCTATTTTTTTTTGGGAGAACCTCCTCAGATTTTATTACATGCCGCAGTTTTAAAAGCATGTGTAATCATTTTAACCTATCGGTGAACTCAGTCAGACAGTCAGTTATGTCACTCCTCGTCTGTTCTCTGCATCTTTTCTTTGTCTCTTTATACATTTATGTTTAGTGCGCATCCAACTGCATAGAGTTGTTTGTCCATTTTGAATGTTTCGATACTACTTTCCTCTTGAGTCGCAGGACCTTAATTAACCAAAACATGTGTAACTATGTAGTACCTTATTTGTATACGTAGACTAATAAGCACTGATGAGTTCAGATTTACTAACGGAATATTAATTATTATATTTCCCAACATAACTTTTCCAATAAAAATGTACATTACATGTACAAAAACAAAAAATTGAATTGAATGCGAATTGACTACACTATAATATAAAAATAACATGTTAATGTAAATATTCATTAAATATCGGAATGTCACCATTAGATGTCAAATAATACCTTACTTCTCAGTTCATTCTCGTTTTTACTATTGCTGGCAAATCCATTGACCAATTTGCACACAATCTAATTTTTACATTATTAGTATAATCAGCTGTAATACCATTTGAAAGGGTGCAACTAAATGTCATAAAAGGCTCCTATACTCCTAATGGTTCACCAGAATAAACATAATATAATTGTTTTATTATGTTTTTCTAAACACACAAGTATCCTATGTATTCTTACAGTTATTTTCGCTTGAAGTTTGCAAAATTATCCCAAGTCTCTTCAACTCCCTAATCGATGGCTGTAACACAGGGCATTAATAAGGCAGCATAAGGTGTGCAAAAATGTTGCAAAATAGTTGCAAGTTTTATAAAATTACTGCAATTTTTAGCAATCGATAGTTCCATCTGATTCTGTTAAGTCTTTAAGCTAATTTCTAGTAAATAAAAACAAGTCTATAAATAAGGTATTTTAAAGTAACTGGTGTAATTAGTATATACCAATTCATGAGCTGAAATTGTTAGTTTTAATTTTGGAATGCAAATAGTCTTTGCTCATGTGGTATACACGTTTGAGTGGACCTAATGGTTTCAACCTCGACGATCAAGTTCAATCCAGTGAAATTGTTGTTTCTGGCAATGTAATAACTTTATATTGCACCACCGTATCATATCAACTTACCTCATACAACATTTTCCATATACTTTGGCAGACATACATGATGTATCATACATGGCGTACTTACATCATGATTTAATAGTTTCATGCTACATAATCATAATCCATGCTACGAATGCTTCATGTGGCACCATATACGCACCTGAAACCGCGATAAATCAATGGTTCGCCTAACGTATTTTACTGTGATTTCATATAATGTAATGATACAAACTATTGCACACAGGTATGACACTAATTTGTTATGATCATTACCAGTGAGGATCGGAAAGTGATATTTCTTTCATGGCATACTAATTCCATTGATTTTCACATTATACACGAATGAAATAAGTCTAAGACATCGTTGAGAAGAAATACGAACATTATATATAGATGTTGTAAATATATCTTGCGAGCTTGAAATCTAAATTGTACAAACAATGCGGGGGGATCCAATATTTGTACAAAGACTTATTCGTGGTCAGATTTGTAAGACGTTGGAAGAAAATGATTTGAAACATATTCAGACATAGATAGAACAGAATAATGGCAAATAAGCCATTGTATATGTAGAGTTACTAAACTCTTAGAACCGGAAAATATAAGATTTGAAAAGAATGAAAATTGAACAATTTCATGATATAGTTAACTAGAGATTTGTTGCCATAATAGCCTGCGTCAAACCGTTACAATTCATAACATATGGTAAAGAAACAAACTTGAATCCACCAAAGGAATGCATCAAAATAAGATAGTCCTTC
Source organism: Sinohyriopsis cumingii (assembly GCA_028554795.2). Classification (NCBI taxonomy): domain Eukaryota; kingdom Metazoa; phylum Mollusca; class Bivalvia; order Unionida; family Unionidae; genus Sinohyriopsis; species Sinohyriopsis cumingii. Next base: position 17,722,688 of record CM068832.1, on the reverse strand, counting down.
TAAGGAAAGACGAAGTTAATCGGGAAGTCAATCATTATCTGGATACTTGCAATAGTTACTATTCCAACTCAAACAGTTGCAGAAGGATTTGAATGATGAAGAGCTTAAAACGTTCGTTGATGACTTAAAGCGATGGTTGAATGATATAATAACTTATTTTACAATGCAGATTTAAAAATGTCACTTCAAATATACTGCACTTATATACCCACCAGATCAATAACAATCGTTCCAAACAAAACGTGAACGATAAGATTAAAGATTCAAGTTATCACTTTTAAATAACTCTTAAAGATTAATCAGATAAAACATTCAAGATGCCAACAATGAATCTGACAAGAAATGGTAATGATGGTTTAGTACATGATATTGTATATGAATTTAATGAGAAGGAAATATATAAACGATCTTCAAAATGGAATGGGAGCTTTAAAAAAAGAGGAACACGATGCTGTCAGAGATTGAATGATGAGATTGTATGCAAGTTTCATCAAATGTAGACTTCGATGCTTGATGTGATAACGTATGATGTGATGGGTTTGGAGTTATGATAGTTATATAAGACAGAGATGTTATGCCCTTCAGCAGGTTAATAGCATATATATTTAAATTAATATTGAAGTTACTTAAGATTTTGTCAGGGTTAACAACTTTTAATTTTGCAAAGAATATATGAATACATTTACATATATAATTATCTCCTGTACCCGTTTTGGTCATGTATTATTGGGTTACAGATCACATGTCCAGTGCTACACTTGCATTTAACGTTGCATTATGAGTCTGAGTTTCTTTGTTGCTATATTATTGTAATGGGATCGGTGTTTGATAGTTATATCTATATGGGACGTATCGATGTGAGCTCTTTTTGGTGCATTAAATGTGTTGAAATAAAGATGCAGCTTAACAAAGTATGCATTGTTTCAGGAACATCCTGGATGTATGGGAATGACAATGGCATGCCTGATTCCATAGGAGTTGTGCTTAATGTTAGAGAAGATGGCATGGTTTTGGTATGTTCAACAATCCTATTTTGCAGGTTCATTCTTGATCATGTCTCTGCACCCAAAAATATTTATAAGCAAAGGACCGTTCATTTGTTTAGTGTAAGAATAATTAAGCAGAGAAGAGAATTTAACTATCTGTAAGGAAAGTTAAGCCAATCGAAATGCATTAATATTGGTGTCGTTAATCGGAATCATTTATGTCTTTGGTTTGATACTCTCCTAGCATGGATGAAGAATGAAAATTTTAAGATATACATTTCCTAAACCGTAGATAGTTACTATGTATTTTCTTATATATTAAGTTTGATGACAAGTAAAACTATTTCATTCCAGGTCCGCTGGCCAAATAAATATAAATGTTACTACAGATATGGTGCAGAGGGACAATTTGATGTAGAAATATGGTATGTGTTGACTTTTTTGTACAAATGTACATTTTATGTCACTTGATTCCCCAGTTAACACAAAATACTTATTTTATAGTATTAGCGACGTGAGTTTCGTGCAGAGAATAAATATGCCACAAAAGTGTTTTACTCTGAGCTAACAGTATTAGGCAAAAAATAAAAAAAGTGTAAAGACAGCTCACTCTTGCTCAAGGACTTGAAATGATTTTGATATTTTCTATAAATAAAACACCATTCCCGCTTTAAACTTCATGTCAGATATAGTTTGTGTTGTGATACTTATGTTGTCCACAAACTTGACATAACGTTAACTGAAAATATTTTTCAATGAACCTTTTACACAAAATAGTGACAATTTTCTTTCGAATTATGATTCCGTTATTATGGATTAAATAATGGTGACAACTGTGAACACAGTCATCTCAAATATATTGAATATTAATATACATACGATATATATCATTGCGAAAATGCATTTGTTTTATTTGTAATTCAGCTCAGAATCCCTTTGCGAAAGAAATATGTGACACATATCAAGTGCATGCTTTGAGATATGTCAAATAATGTTTCATCTTTTATCTGGGATTAGTGACTTTAGATTTTCCAGAAAATATAGGGGAAATGCGGGTGGTTTTGCAGTTGTCTTTTCTGACAATTATACCATTAGGTTTTCCGTCGCCACTATCTTTATCTTTCTGTCTTTCCCTCTGTCTTTGTCTGTCTGTCTGTCTGTCTGTATGTATGTATGTATGTATGTATGTATGTATGTATGTCTGTCTGTCTGTCTGTCTGTATATTTATCTCCCTCTCTAGCGTTGTTTTGAACTAAACGTTTGGTTTATGTAAGAAACCAAGTATGGAAGTCCAGGAACTAATGTGATGACTAAAAGAATATTTGTTTTTATTTAGAACCTTAATGTGTCGATTCTTCTGTTTTCAAAACACATGCTTTCAAAGAGCACTATGTATATATGAGAGGGTTAAGCACAAATGAGGTTTATAACCCCACATGACAGTAGATGGATGAAAGTATGTCTTTCAAATTAGATAAATCACTACAGTATTATAGCAAGAAGTATAATCGCTTTAATTTAATAAGTTTTAACGCTGTTCTCCAGGTTTTTGTTGTTGTTTATATTACATGTTGGTTTTTATGAGTACTGCTGTTACCTTAAAATTTTGCTGTTATGTTGTCTTTACACCATTTCGTTCTCTTGCAAATAAGAAAGATTATGTCAGGAGAAATAAATTAATGAATTATTCCTAATTGTAGGATGATGTTTAAGTCATAGCAATTTTCCAATTTTGTTTCTACAGTTTTGATGTGACTTTATTCTTTTACTTTATGCAATGTTTGATATTGGGCTATATGTTTTGCACACAAAGGTATTGTTTCTTATTTGTGTTGACAAAACAGTTTTATATGAATCTTTCTTATCAATTCACCTGTATTATATAGTTTATTTTGGCTGAAAGTAAACAACGGTAAGCTCATACCTACAGATCTCTCTGTCATTCCCGCTCATATGAACTCATGAGATAAAAATAATGCATTTGTATTTGACGTTGTGCACACTCGGTTGCATGAGTTAGATGTGGATTAATTTACTATCAGCATAACGTAATGGACACTTTATTTAGCATTAATCTGCAAACGTAACTTCATGACGCAAACATGTAATACTAAGTAACATAATTCAATGCAATTCACATACAATTAAATGTACATATTATGTTATGGCCAACTTTTATTTGATTTTACTTGTCTTAAAATGAAATTGAACACCTTATCAGATCAGCAACAATAGGTAATTTCTGACATTATTTGATGTGCAATATATAAAATATAACGACCCTTTTCAATAATAAGGTTACATGTATTTGATAATGCTCTAAATATAATTTGTGCACTTTTAAAATGAGCTTCTTTTATTTCATATGCAAATGATAAATACAAGGAATAATACTTTAACTTAATTGATGAACTCACAGAGGATATCCATTATGACCGCTGCTATTTCTTGTTTCGCTGATGGAAGGAAAACATCAGATAATTTCCTCCATATATAAAATGATCCTATAGAGATTTAAGTAGGAATGCCCCTTTTACCTTTATAGGAGCTACCGTTATGAATATCTCTTTCTAAAATTGTGGAAGTTGTATGAAAAGATTAAGCTGTTTGTATTTAATAATATTTGAGTAGAGAAATTGGACAGTATGTCTAATGATTTCCCACAATAAACATATCTCCGGTTTACATTAAGGGCATCTGAATTAAGAAAATTTCACAACCCTATCATCTACAACATTTCTTATGCATGTGTTCATCTTATTCTGGGTAGATACCCCATATCTTTGATCCTTATTTCAGAAAAGCCCTATTTAACAATTCTCGTTAGATGCAGAGAGTATACATTTTTTTATCGATATAAGTTGTTACAATCATCTGAAGATTTGGTTAGATTTGGGTTTGTAACCATGATGCATGTTTGAATAAATGTAAGTACTTAAATGAATCTGAGTCTATATAATCAAGTAATTAACCACTGCGGTATAATGATAATGCATCTGTGTGCCTCATTTAAAAATTGGTAATTACTCTCTTTACAATACGCTTTAGCTGTTCATCTCATTTCGTGGCCTTTGGACAGAGTTATTGAAATGATACGTTGTAGGTTATTTGCACTGTGCTAAAAAACAAAAATAGAAAAAAAAAACAACCAATCAATTTCGGTTGTGGAGGTCGAATGTACTGTTGAAACGGCCAGTTCAGAAAGTCAGCATGTCTTACCCGATTGAGTCTTTGTTGTTAATTGAAACTAACATTAAAAGTGCTCTGTCTACAGGAAATGATTTCAAGAAGACAGTAACGATATTGATAGATAAATTGCATCTTACTAAATTTGGAAAAGGTATACGATTAGATTGACCATAGGTTACATATGAAGAAGCCGAATGAATACAGAGATACAGTTTTATCCCAGTTAGTTTCAATTTGTTTATAATAATTTAATAATTGGACTTTATTTAGAATCGTTGGTACATGTATAAAGACATATTATTGATACATCAAATTCTGATACGTCCATGGCACAATAATATGCACATGTAAACATTATTGGATACGTGTGCTATCAGTTCTATTACTATAGATCAATGATGAATTTGCACTCATTAATCCTTACTGATGTATTAAAATAAAGCTAAAATTTAACGTAATAATAATCCATTGTCTAAATGAATTTAACACGGTACACAATTTCATCGCAGTTCTTTCTTTCTTCCGTTTCCCCTTCCCTTCTCATGTAACAGACAAAGTACGTAAAAAATCTTGAATGAGAGAAAACAGGAATTTGGGTTGGATGAAAATATTGAAACTGAACTTGCACCAAGCAACCTGCAATGATATGGTTTGTTGCAATTGTATGTGCACACTTCCATTATGATCTATCCACAGGGTTTATATTAATGAATGATGCAAAGTCGCAATAGCCGGTTGACACTCTAAAGGAAAGGTCTTGGTTTCACGACACATATAATGCACTGTATTTCATTTATTGTTGTTGTTGATGTTTTAGTTTCTTAAACCTATTATAAGGTACTAAGAATCGATTATTATTAATTAAAAATTAAAATATCCAAAGAGAATGATAATAAATGTTAAGTCAAACTGACCAAAGGAAGAGAGACAGAGAAAGCAAGAAAGACATATATAGAGAGAATGTTATGGTAAGTAGTAATGTTACTTTAAAAATAATAATGACTTAGATCAATTGTAAATACATGGAAATATTTTTGTTACTTCTTGTTGGCTTGTCATTTCGCTTAGATTCTGTTCCACACTAATTTCCATGCACCTGTACATGAATGGCTGAATGTTCAGTATTCAAGAACTTAACTATGTATTTGTGTTGCTCTACTTTCTTCATTAAAACTATATTTCATGTATATATACTAAGCGTGAATTATACCGATTTAATGAAGGTGAATGAAAACAAACAACTTATCAATGTGCAAAAGTGATTGTGAATTGGTACAAAAACTACATTTTTGTGTAGGACACACTCGGCAGGGATGTGAGTTCATTTTTTCGGTCAATACAAAGTTCTTAGTTGGTCTTAACTCTGTTCAAAAGGCAATATGTGTATTAGTATGTTATAAAAATAAAATTGACGTATAGTATGTATGATGATCGACAAGCCTCGTTTCCTTTTAATGAAAAATGTAAACATCTCGACGTATATCATTGATACAGTGTGTATATATGTATATATATATATATATATATATATATATATATATATATATATATATATATATATATATATATATATATATATATATATATATATATAATTTTCACACTAATAGATACTGTAAGTTTCATTTAGTTTATATCATTTTAATGCCACTATTCCAACATTGTAGCTTGTACTTACTTGTGATAGTAGTAGTAGAAATAGTAATAATAATAATAATAACAACAATAACAATAATATAATACTAATAATATTAATACCAGTTTATAAGTGTGGATTTGTTTCCCTCTTAATAGGCAGGTCATATGGGTGGTTGAAATAACTAACTTGGTTCCCATTTGATGAGATAGGTCATGTGAGGTTGTCTAAGTTGTGTAATATTTTCAAAGAAAATATAATGTGCAAATATCTTATATTTTTAACAGACATTAACTGGGTGTTATAAAGAATTTATACAAAAACATTTTTGAATATATTTTTGTGATCCATCAAAAGCATGTTGTAACATCACTACTTTACTTTCCATTACAGTCAAATTAACACCTTTAGTATTGCATCTATTTACATTGATTGGCCCTGTAGAAATAGATGGTTGCAATAAATGGTCTAATAATTAATATTCGTACCGATTATGTGCATGTTGTTAACAAATTATTTTGTGTTTTCCAGTAAGTCACGTGATAATCAAATTGAGCATCACATGTCGGAAATTGAAAGATGTGATCCAACTTTGGACTCGTCAAACACAAAACCAGTACCAACAGGAAAAGGCCAGGACAAGAATAAATTCCCAATGAAGAAAGGGGTAAATAAATTTACGAGGACACGTATATTTCTGATATAATGCTTAGTGTTATCTTATAAATAAAGACATGCTATATCAGTAATGACTATCGCTGTTATGTTCGTGATCTAATCATGTGCTTCATCATATGTTGTTTTTCATTTATTGCTCTTAGATTCTTTAGATTTTCCATTGGATGGCTCTACTGTTTAGGCACTGATATGCGTATCAGTTACTGTATTTGATAAAGACATATACGATCAACTTCGACCATTTATAATTTTTGTTGCCATGAGAAAATGCATTAAAACACCCAAATATATAAAATATATCCCAGGATGCAAATATGCAGATTTATCCAATAACTTTGATGCGTTTTATCTAATAGTTGACAATATACACTTAGCACAGTTTATTCCGTCTAAAATATATGGAATGATGTTTTTCTCATAACTGGTCTCTTCCATCCCTCGATTGCATTTAACTTGTCAACGTTAAATGTAGAATGGAATTTATCTATTCTTTTACTTTTTCAGAGACATGAAGCTTTATCTAGAATTTCCGTCCATGAGCAGACTGAATCAAAAAACGTTGTCCAGGAAATGTCAGATTTACATGCTCAAGGAATGAGTATGCAGTACACCATTATTCAATCTCTTTCTCTCTCTCTATTGTTTGCATCACCCATCCAGTCTCTATCCCCACTGCATCGTTTAATAAATGTTTTAGCTTTGATATACATAATCAGATGAAAATATATGATCGTTTCCTCATTTAAAATGGATATTTGGTTGCATGCTAGAATTCATTTTTAGTTTTCGTCACTCTCTTGCTTGGCCCTTTCACCTCCATCTCCTGGACACTGGTGCAGCATAATGTGCCTCCTAGAGCAAGTCACAAGACTTCGAGGCATGTCATGTCCTTGAACACTGCTTTGTCAGATGCAGCAATTTGGGCTTAGACCACAATACAATCGTTTGAAAGGTTGCTTTTCTGGAGGAGAATCACTCTTCAGAGGCCCCATTGTTTCTGCCTGTGCTTCACATACAGATATCTTATGCCCATGGGTATATATGTGCATATTCAATATATCAGCAAAGATCTTGCACAAGATATCAGTAAGGGAGATACCTCTGTTGTCATAGTCATCAAATTCTTACAGTGGCGTCTTGAATGAAAATTGAAAATATTCATGCCAGTTTATATTTTTGAGGGGATATGTACGATCCAACTGATGTTGATGATGATGTGTTTTCTATTTCAAAATATGCTAGAATTGTCGAGTAACTTTCTTCATTTGAGTTAATGTATTCATTTTGGGTTTCTCTAGTATATCTGTTCCTGTTTGCAATAATTGATTTAAACGCTGATTTACACTTTGTATATGGCTTGAGGTCAGCTTTAGCACTTGAGGATATAAAGCATCATAAATTTTAGTTTTTATTATGTGTTGCCTTATTATATTCTTTATTCCACCAGTTGTGTTGTGTTGTTATCACATTAGGTACCTTGCCTCTGGTCTGAAAAATTGAACCAATATTGTGTTATAGTTGAGCTAATTTTGTTGTTTGAGAAGTCAAGATCAGTTTCAAAATATCTCAAAGGTTCAAGGTGATGACAAATGTTCAAGGTGATGACATAAAAGATATAGCTTAGAATAAATGTTTACTTCTCTCATGAATTCTATAATACAAGTAATGTTTATTGTATCAGAAAGTTCCTTCATGTCATGCACATTATAGTACTGATTCACGTAGGTTGCAGGTCATAACACTCGATCATAAAGTGCTTAACAGTGAATAGTTCATTGCAAGAAACGCACTCTGGTGGGTCTTTGCCTTTTAATATGTGGTAGTGAGTTATATAAGTATAACCAATTCTAATTCTTGCAATGACTACCTCCTTCTTACAGATGGTTCTGCAGGAAGGAGTCCAGTCTCCTAGGGTTGGCTTGGTGGCATGAAGTTTATTATTCACTGCACCATTCCATGATGTCTGCCACTTCTGACATAAATAAATTTTGATACTGGGTTTAAAATCAGTATACGGTATTTGAAAATCAGATGGTTTGAGAAATAAGGCCATTTTAGCAGTGTGATGTGCTTTTGCATAACCTTTAATACCAATATGACTGGATAACCAACAGTATACTATATTGGGGGAGGTACTCAGTTTAGTATTTTTGATGAGAATATTGGTTAGTAATGGGGTTTCAAGTTTTCTGTTGTGTAGTGATTGAAGTACTGATAGGGAGTCAGAGAAGATAATGCTGTTTAAAATACATTTTTTTCGATATAGAGCAAGGTCTAATGTTCTGATTTCGGCTGAAAAAAATGATGTACTGTTTGGTAAGCAAACATGTATTGTGTTTTCAACTAATGAAGGCTGCGGCAGCCTTTTCCTCATCCTTTCATCCATCAGTATAAGTTCTTTTGTAGTTTTTAAATTCGGTGAGGAGTTCATGATAAGAGTTGTGGAAGATGAAATGGTTTGTCTCAGATTTGTTTCCATCGTACTTTTGGTTGATTAAGTAGCCAGGTAGGTGTTTCGGAGATGGACGTTTTCTGAATGTTAGAAACTGCCAAGGCTGGATGATATTCTAATGCCAAAAGAAGGTATGGCATTTGGTTTATTTTTGCATAAAGTTTTGTATTTGGGTTGAAAAACAGCCGAAAAAGCAGGGTTCAGAAGCTTTGATCTTAATTTGAGAGCATACTGTGCGGAAAGAATTTCTCTCCCATGTGATAAAGGTGGTTGATTTGATTCACTGAGAAGGCTTTCACATCTGATGTCTTAAATGCTCCTAGAGCGAATCATATTCCTTGATGATGAATTGGGTCAAGCATCATCAGATATGACTTCCTAGCTGAACCATAAACAACGCAACCAAAGTCCAGTTTGCAGCTAATTAACGTTCAATATAAATTAAGGACGACTTTTCTATCAGCACCCCAGTCATTGTGCGCTACAGCTTTAAGTATATCTAGGATTTCAAGCATTTAGCTGTCAAGTTCTTTAGGTGTGGAAGAAAAGTCGGTTTTCTGTATATATATATAATTCACTATTTCAGACATGGATCAACATATGGTCATACAATTGATAGACATCATTAGAGAAGACAAACTTTGGAGAATTGGAATGATATTTCGAGAGAGAAGGTATCCAGCAATCAATATCATGATGTGTGCTATAGAAAAATGTGGATACAACAAGGTTGTTCAATGTCTTCTTGGAGGAATGTCTAATTTGCTCAGGAAAAAAATTCCCAATGCAACAAGCGTATGGTGTGGATATAGACCGCATAAACCATATACTCCCTTGTTTGTGGTTAATCTTCGCAAACACACACAAAAATCAGTGAAGTCAAATCTCCCAAAAACATTTCATGACTATGAATTTGTATATCGGTACGAATACACCCCCAATGACGAGGAAACGTTTATTTCAGAGCGGTATGCTGGAACTGGAACTACCATATTAAATTTTGAAGATATTGAATATGTTCATGGTGTTATCGCAAAAAATACAGAGAGACTTATGCATGGACATAGCAATCTTAGTATTATCACTGCATCTTCTGTCAAAGCAAGTCGCTTTAATGGTTGTTACAATAGTCTGTCACTGGCAGAAACTCTATGTATAGTTCTATATGTCCCAGTAAAGGGAATCATCCCAGTAGGTGAGAAGGAGTTTCAAAAAGATATTGATGGAATTGCCACGGATGTAAGAGAGGGTGAGTTTGTGTTTTATGGAGGAAGCACAGCAGGAGAGAGGCATCCTAACTTACGAATGGGCTGCCGTATTTCATCAGACCACAACAATGCTGGGACTCTTGGTGGATTTATTGATCTGCCTGGTGACAAAATTGGTTGTATCACAGCTGCTCATGTGGTCTTGAATGAGAAGGAGAAACAGAATTTTGGCAAATCTAAGAATGAACAAAAGAGATTTAATGATCAACTTGCAAAAGGACGGATTTTGAAAAAAATATTCCAGCCTTCACCTGACTCGGATGCATTTGGAAAGGTCTGTGAGATAGTGTATGAGGAGGGCAATGATTCTACACCCACTGTTGATGTGGCTCTCATTGAAATCACTGATGATGTTAGAAGACCAGATGCAGGGAATTTTCCATCTGATAACTCTCCAAATATTGGTATGGGAAAACAGAATTTGCAGTGTACAGGAAAACTGTTAATTTCTGTAGTCTTTATCCCAACAGTGTTCTCAGTTTAGTGCTAACATAATTTACTTTGTGCTGCATGACTTACTTAAAAATTAAATATTAATAAATTCCTGATACATGTTACAAGATCTAATAATTTGTTTAAGCTATTTACCAGTGTATGGGTATCTAATGAAAGCTACTGATATCGTCTTCATTGCATATATATGTTAATTAAGCTATCATCACTGAATTAAAACCGATGTGTCTGATGTGTCTCATGCGAGATTGAATCTCAAAACATCTGTTTAAACATAATTGGAGAACGTGTGTGGGTATGATTTTTGAATTTTTAGCGTAGTTTTAACAATATTTCAGTCATATCGCTACTATGTCCGCAGTGTGGCAGTTTATAGTGATGTATAGCACTGGGGCATGATGCCACAGACATGTGGCATCATGTCTCACCAAGTCACATTATTCTGACACCAGGCTGACCAATCCTAATACTAACCTCTTAATGCTGAGCACCTAGTGAGGTAGCTGTTAGTACTAATTTTATAAGTCTTTGGTAAGACTCAGATAGGTTTCGAACCTGCGACCTCCCACATCTGAGGTGGGCGCTCAGACCGCTAAACCACCGGAGCGGTCATAAAATTAGAGAAAACAGTGCTGGTGTGGAAGTGAGAAAATTCAGGACCAGACGTTTGCAATCCTTGTTTTCCTTGAGGCTGTGCTTTACCAGTAATGTAAAACACATACTGGAGTATTTACTTAGAAAATACAAAAGAAATGTTATCTCTGATAAATACTTCGCAAGGCAATAATTTTCTGGATAACTTTTTTGAGCTGACAGGGCCATATGGTCTCGTGTCCAGCATGTACCATATATATCATGTAAGAATTAGCTAATTTAACATTTGAAAAGTAAAAGCAATATAGTTTTCAAACAAATTAAGCAGAAAACATACTGCCATGAATGATTTACAAGCTTTTATAAATCATGTACATTAGCCATCAAGTATGGTTACTGTTTTTAAAAAAATATGAAAAAAACAACTTTAAAATGGCTCCATCATTGCAACCAGTCAATAGAATTTTACAAAATTTAATTATAGACATTTTGGTTTAGAGGAATTTAAATGTTATGTAAGTGATGCCAATCTGCCATAAATTATAACCACTGTTCCAAAAAATATGAAAACTTAACCTATTTATTCTCAAGAACCAATGAACATAATTTTACTTATATGACAGAAAGCAGTAAGGCATATAAATATGTCATACCTATGCAAAGAGATGATGCCAATCTACATACAATATGGCCACCTTTACCAAAAGTAAAAAAAATTAAATGACTCTTCTAATATTATTCAACATAATTTGATTGAATTTGACAGAAAGCCCCATGATGATTGATGTTCAGATTTATATAAATAATGTTTATTTACCATAAATACGACCAATATTACTTCAAATTGATAAGCCTTTAATGGCATTTCTTGTCAAAAATGTATTTGACAGCTTAGTCACATAAAGGCCCTTTCAGATTGGTTAAAATGATGCTAATATAACACATAAATGACTGCCATTACTAAAATAAATAATCTGTAAATGGCTTCTTTTCAGAAAATAGCCGAGTAAAATTTTTGAAAAACGTTTTTGCATTACCCAGTTTCACATTTGTGGAACTTATGCCAAGTACGCATCAAAACTTTGCACGTACTAAATAATAAATACGTTACACATTTTCTCAAAAATCACTGGCAGTAGTTGAAAGAAAGCATTATGCCATAAAGGGCTTTTAAGTTTATACAAATGATGCTGATTTGAATGTTGTTACTAAAAATCAAACTTGCTTTCTCAAAGACTACTTACTAAATTTGACAGAAAGTGTCCAAGCTTGAAGGCCATTTTAATCGTACTTGTGATACAGGTCCATTACCAAAAAAAAGAGCCTCATTACTAAATGTAGAAATAATATTCTAACAACTTTGACATGCTGGTAAAGAGGCATTTCAGTATTGAACAAATTCTGCTGATGTATTGTCAAATAAAGCTTTGAAAAAAATTATATGAAAACCATCATAATGACCTAGATTTCATTATTATGTGCTCATTTTTTCATGGATAACTTTACATGGTCAGAATCATACAATAATATTTGATACTACACAGCTTGATACTGCAACATATGTGTCTAAAAATAGTATATTGTATTAGGAGCAACGTCGTAAACAAATAATGTGCACTCATGTCATAGATGCTTTAGCTTTTGGTTGATTAGATCTGTTTGTAACACATTAACCCCTGGAGTGTCTTTCATTTTTGCCTGAAAATCGAGAAGGAAACACAATCTGAAAGCTATTTCTGAATAGACTCGAAAACACCAAATCCCCAGTCATCTTTCAATAACATACTGCCTAGTTGTGTTAGAAACATCGTTTTTCATTGGTTATTTGACTTGCGCATGAGCAGATGGGTAAAAGTTGTTTGGTTTCTTTTGTTGTTTTTTTTTTTGCTAAACGGAGCCATTATTTTTGCATGGAGACCACTCTTTATTCCAAATGCCCATCTTATCCTACTTTTTGCAAAGGCGCATCTGTCTATTTGCAGTTCATACCGGTTTGCCTTAGATCTGAGACCAAAAAGTGCAATTTTGGGTTTAAAAAAGTCGGGTCCAAAAAATGAAGTTTTTCTATTTGTATTTTGTAGTGCAACTAGATATTCCAGATTATTTGGTATCATTGTAGAGCTACATATGTCTACCTTTCTATAATACTACCCACTTTAATGTATCATGCATGACCATGACGCTACAGAGCTCGGTAGTAGGCTACTGCCTCCTGCCCCATAAAGTCGTCGCTAGGGGTTAATGTGTTAGATGAACTAAACAAGCAGTTTTGTCCATTTGAAAGTAGAGCTGATAAAGTTAATGATGTGGACATGTTCACTCAGTCAAAAACGAAACACTGAAACAAGCAACCAAATGAAGATATTTGCAAAATGTCACTGTCAAACATGAGAGACACGATAATTGAAAATACTGTTCTGGTCATTTAAACAGTTATTTAGAAGAAATGTTTGACTTTTTCAGAACAGAATAGTTCAGACTATGACCAGTACACTCTTGGGTCTGTAAAAATAGCACAGAAAAGTATATGGAGGCCATGGGCTATAAAGTAACTGTCAGAGACGTACCATTTTATAAGTCAGTCAAAACACTAAATTCGAGAAAAAAATGCATCTGAAGGTTTTGGAAGGAAACTAAGAGCTTCAGAGAGAATAAGGCAACTGGAAAAAGTATTATTTCCGTTGGCCAAATGTAATTTCATGCAACAGCTGCTTTGCAGTTTTCCACATTAAAATATTTTGATACAGTGTTAGGCTAGCGAAAGAAGAGATAAACTGTATGATGCAGGTCATAGTTTGGTTCCTTGAACAGCAAGCATGCAAGTGACATGGCATGCACATATGACTAATTTATTAAAGTGATAAAAAGAATTTTAATAAATATACTTACATTTATACATCTTGAATTTCCTCAAAATGTCCTTTTTAGTTGTGCAAATCTGATTGATAAGACCCATGTCATGGAAAACATGATTCACACCGAAATTGCACTGTAACTTTGACTACATTTCCAACTGAAACCACATTTTCTTTAATGAACTGAACTGGCCCAATAAATCCAGTCCATCTTAAACAGAAATGCAGAAATGAGTTGGATAAACAAAAAAATAAAATCCATCCATTCCAAACAAACAAAGTGTTTTCAATGTGTATTAGTTCCAAATTTGGTTCTACATTTCAATTTTAAGTAGACCAAATTGAGAACTTTTCTTAACCTAATGACCAGCAGGTGAATAAGTTCAAAGGTTACTGGGCAGTGATATGTGCGCATTAATATTGTTACTGTGTATTGATAAATCTATGGTTGTGATTTATTTTCAAATACAGCTTTAATTACTTTGTTTCTTATTATATATTCATTTATTATTAGGCCTTAGGTAGGAAAGTGAAATGAGCATATAATAAAAAGGTTACTGCTTCTTGTATGGGAAAATATGAACTTGGTTTTTGGGACTAATACTGCACTCTCAAGGTCATGAAGTATTGCTCGGAAAAAAATTCATTCATATTTTCCCATAGAGATGCAGTAATATAATGTTACCAATATCCCTTGAATTTTGCTATTTAACCGGTGTCAAAAGGGTGAAAGATCTATTAGGCCCACTAGAACCTCTTACTGATAAATGTATGAACTGATACAACAAAATATATATGTAAAATGCTAAAATTATGTATAGATTTTGCTTTTAGGAAATCTCAGCTATTTAGTTCCGTGTCATGCCAAAGGAATACAAAAAACATTATACGAAGGATGTGGTATTGGTAACATGTCATAGAATGAGCACTCTTAGAAGTGTGGACTTTCTGTCATTGTGTTTCATTTTAAAAATCTACTTTTCATGAAATTGATAAGCCAGGCCTGACAAATTCAAAATGCATTTTATCCTAATTTGCTTCTGAAGAATGAAAAGTTACAAAAGGATGTTCATGTTCACCTGTGCTTAAACCTAAAGTGAGATATTTCTTTTGTTCTTTCTTACATTTGCAAAAATTCTGCATTTTCTGAGGAATCTGATGTTAATTACAGTATTCATATGTTGATACATAATACTGTCTCATCTAAAATTTAGATTGAGATCCAATTTTTGTTTGTTTTTCTTACAGGTTTTACAAAAGAACGGCCAATGATGTATACTAGTGGGAAGATTCGAGAGGATTTGAATCCTATGGATAGTGCATGCAATGTGGTGAAGTATGGAAGTTCTACAGGCATTACGGTTGGTTCTCTGATGTGGAACGGAGCATCCGTTCGGATGTTAAATGATAAATGTACATCGTGGAGGAGATGGAAAGTAAATTGTTACACGAACTATCCAACATATTTCAAACAGTTGGTCATAAAATCATGTGATGAAAGAATACCATTCTCGACATACGGAGATTCAGGAGCATTGGTATTCCACTGTAATCATGGAAAAATTGGAGATTTGGAGGCTATAGGACTAATTGTTGGTGGAAGTACTCACAAGGATTTAGGATGCATAAATGTAGTTACACCAATTAAGGCTGTCTTTGAACAACTTGGAACAACTAGGAATTTTAAGTGTTTTCCAGACATGGTTCATACAGATCAGATTGTCCATTCAAGGCAAAGTCTTGAAATCAGTCTTTTGAAAGAGTCACACAATAAACTTGAAAAACAAGTACAGAAACAAAAGAATGCACTTACAAATCTAAATGACAATTTAGAAGCAATAAAAACTGAAACTTTAGTAAACCTGGAGAAAAAAATGGACAAAACAATCACAGAGACCACTGAATTGAAGCAAGGAATGGAAAGTGTGATTAAAATGCTGACCGAAATGCATTCAAAGTTTATGGAAAATAAGTAATCATATTACGATGTCAATATTGATTCTACCGTACATGTGTATATATACATTTGCGTTAAATGTGTGTGTATTTGTGAAAGCAAAGTAGTCAAGATTATTAGAAACTTAAAAAGATTTTGTTTATTAAAACTCAGTAAGTACAGATATGTAAAACTGGATGTGAACGTAATACACTTATTATGGCAAGAGTTTTAAATGTTGAAAACTTTACCAAACATTCTTATTTTGTAAAACTTGATACAGAACTTTGTATATAAATCAACAAAGCATTATAAAGATAATCCTGATAAAGGAAATAAACCAAAATGTTTGTAAACTTAAAAAGATTTTCTTTATATATATATATATATATATATATATATATATATATATATATATATATATATATATATATATACATGTGTGTGTGTGTAAACATGAATTTGTCCATGTGCTGTATAATACATAAATATAAAAATTAGTTTAACAGAAGATCAGGAAAATATCCATGATTTTGTATCATCTTTATGAATGCTCTTCAGGTAAATACATAATTCTTTTTCAGTATTTTGTAAATAACCAATTTGACATCTTTGTTATGTTAATTATGTCATTATTTTTCCAGTGAGATGTTAACAACTTCCTTATATCTTTATAACACAACTGTACACAAAATTAAATTTATAGTGTTGCAATGTCATAAAGGTACATATATGAAGTGATAGTGTAAAATTTGATCCATACAAATTAGAGTAATTAAAACATTGTATCGGCATCATGATTTGAAAATGTATTACTGTGTTGATACAACGTACCAATAATCATGTTTTATTTTTTATAAAGAATTTGATTGAGTTATTAAGGCCTGGATGAAGAGTACTTGTGAAATACAGTTCCTTTTCTCCATTTAAAGATTGATTTATTAGCTAATACTTTATATAAGGGAAAAACTGTGAAGTTTCCTCCTGAACAGTTATGTAATGTTTATTGGCTTTTCATAACCCGAGTTCCTCTGTTTTTGTTTGCTGTCTATGTAATCATTCTCTTTCTTAGTTCATTTTTTTGCTGAACTATATACAAGGCTTTACGTCTCACACATATCAATGCATAAGTCACATATCTTGAATTCAAGTCAAGTTTAACTTTAAATAGCTTACCATTTTAACATTTTATTGAGTTTCTTTCTGTTATATTTAAACAAGTTTTGCACCTACTCATGCCATATTTGGTCACTAGGGTCTTTCTTTCAATGAAGTCAAATTTAGATCTGGTAAGAATTTGTTTCAAATTCTTGTGTTATCTCTTAATACTAGTAATTTTCCTTTTATTTTTCAGGACCTTTTTCATTTTATCAATATATTTGTGTAATTGTTCACATAATTGTAGCATCGATATATTTGTATTCTGTGGAATATAGGTTGCAACTAAAGGATTTCCAGTTGGTGATGGGTTTATATTTTCAAGGTTATTCCCCTTGATAATAAGCCCTCTAATATGGTCACCATTGCTAAAACAAGGTATTTGAAGGACTTCTTCTAAAACACTGTTCAGCACAATTAAAATTATTAGATAAATCAGCTTTGACCTTTGTAGCGCTATTGCTGATACACTATGAAATGGATACTAAAAGTGACAAGAATATATAGCCTTGTCAAAACAATCAGCAGAATTTCAGTAACTTCTTTTAAAACGCATAATGGTAATCTGATATAAAATATATGCATCTCTGCTCAAATAGACAAAACATATATCTAAATGTCTTGTAAAAGAACTGTTTTTAAACAGAATGTGTCCCAGCATTACAGAAGCAATAATGACATAAAAGCCTTTCAAATTCACACAGATTCAATTATGGCCACCATTACTAAAGACAGCACAAATGTTAAGTCATTTCCGTAAGATGTGTTTAACTCAAGGTCACTATAATTAACAGAAAATCTGATTTTCAGGGCTTTACCAATGATATAAAAATAAGGCCACCAATAATAAAAGTTAAAACTACTTCAAAGACTGTCTGCTAAAGTAACTATGCACAAATTAGCCAAACTATTCAGGAAGTATTCCATCAGCAAAGACTTCTGCTGTGTAAATATAAATGATGCCAATCAGCCATAAATTATGGCTGTTGTACCTCAATAAAGAAAACACTTTAAAAACTTCTTCTAATAATTGGACTTTGATAAAATTTGGCAGAAAATGTCGTAGCTTGATTGCCTTTCAGATATATAAATACTTATGTTCCGACATTAAATATAGCTGATGTTACCAAAGGTAAAACAACATTTACACAAAGAATCCAGTCATTGGGGCCTTTCAGTATGATACCAGTGATGCTTGTGGGCCATACAGTAAGTTTGAAGATACAAGCATTAGAGAAACCTTGAAACAATTTTGATTTTCATAATGTATGCAATCAGCAATACTGAAAGAAATTAAGCATAGAACATGCCACTAACGGAGAGTTCTTTCCCAACGGATCTTGCATAGACTATTAAGCAGATGCAAGGAATTATCTAACACTGGTATGTCATGAGCCAGGTTGTTTGCTCATATAATGTTTTTTTTTTCAATAAAAGGTTTGTATTTTTCAATAGAACCTTGTTTATGAGGTGTGAAAAATTGTTCGAGAAAACTGCACTATGAATATACATATATTTAAGATAATTCGGCATAGTAAAATCTAAAACCACATCTGATGTGAACGTTTTTGCTATATATAAATATTTCTGAAAGACAGGCAATATATGATCAGGATAATAAACCCATGTTAACGTTGTATATTTGATAATCAAAAAGGTCTATGCAAATATATGTCTCGCTCTTTAATGGATAAGACGGCTAGTATAACCTTCTGATTAACAAATCCTAGTCTGAAGTCATTTTAATATTGCTTGGTTGTAATATCCAAGTGTTCAGATAAATATGGCCTATTCAGGAGTTAATAAAGGTGTATCTTTAACAAAATGAGGGTGTGACATGCTGTACTGT
This sequence comes from Sinohyriopsis cumingii, assembly GCA_028554795.2. Taxonomy (NCBI): domain Eukaryota; kingdom Metazoa; phylum Mollusca; class Bivalvia; order Unionida; family Unionidae; genus Sinohyriopsis; species Sinohyriopsis cumingii. The sequence goes on along the minus strand of CM068832.1, from coordinate 17,703,633 downwards.
AGTTGAAAAAGAAATAGCTATTTGTAAGAGTATATATCATCTATCTACAAGTCTAAATTTGGCAGCAATTTTATTGCATTTGTGCATTATTACAGACAGTACCTGCATCAGATATAATTTAGGTATGTAGTACATGTTTAGTGTTAATGCACTATATATACATGTATATGTTTACATTGTACATTTCAAGATGTGAATGTTTCAAATGTGATTTAAAATCTGTTAGGTTTAAGATGACGAGTATGATTGAGAATATGGTCTAAATAGTTCTCTGCAAAGCAGATATGTCGCTCATGCTGTAACAATTAAATACAGACGTTTCTTTATTAAGTGTAATTTTCTAAGAAACTATCAAAAACTGTCATAACACTTAGATATCTTTACAAACTTTAAAACTGAAGCTAAATGAACCTGTTTTATGACGATTGAGCTCTTTAGTAATCCAATCATAATCAGTTAATCACTATAATCCTTTTGGAATTACTTCTGAATATACAAAGTATAATCTTATGCTGACAAACTCTACCACCGAGTCCAACCAACATAACACAGAGGGGGTTAATTGTTTTATGTTGCTTGAAATTAAAAACTTAATCACCTTACCAGCTTAAGCCATTTCACATCGTGTGACTATGTAAATGTACTATATTAGAAGTGTGTGTGTGATTTGGATTTTTAACGTAGCTTTAACAATTTTTCAGTCATATGGCTATGATCTCTGCATTGTGACAGTTTATAGACATGTCTTGCACTGGGGCATCATGCCGCAGACATGAAGCATGATGTCCCACCCATTCACATTATCCTGACACCAGGCCGACCAGTCGTAACACTAACCTCTTAATGCTGAGCGCCAAGCGAGTCAGCTGTTAGTACCGTTTTTGTAAGTCTTTGGTATGACTCGGCCGGGGATCGAACCCACAACCTCCCGCATCCGAGGCAGACGCTCTAACCACTATATTAGAAGTAAGATTTGAAATAAAATGTAAGCAATACATATTTTTCAATAATAATTTTGCCTAAAGAGATTTTAGTGCGGGACGGGAGACACCCCACATATCAGGAGGAAAACCCTCCATTCCAGGAAGCTCACATGTATGATGTACAGAAGTTAATTGCAGCTAAAAGTATGGAATCAATATCGGAACTGTCTGAAGAGCCTGGTAACATAAAATATTGTCATCCAAAAACGATGGTGCATTGTTTCCATTAAAACAGTTAAACACATAAAAAACAGGAATAATATTAAGTACACTCATTTGTACCGTTTCTATGTAGTTCATTGCAGGGGGGTGTATTATTATATGTGATATAAGCACAAGAAAATGAACAGATCCTTCATTATGATAACTGATTTTTTAAGACTTAAAGCCTTCCATATCCTATATTTCTTATTATGGGATGGTTCCTTAGCCATTTAGTTTACACCAGATACACAATGTATACTATGTGCACCAGTTAGAGAAGTAAAAATTGTAACGTACTCCAGTTTGTTCAAGAAATAGTGTACAATAAGTGAACTGCTATAATTTCAGGTCTTGTGAACATGGGTTAAGCTTTAGTGTTGATGCATATGTATATACGTATTGTAAAATTCCTTTTGTATATTTATGTGTGGATTTACTTTTCATGTTCAGCCAATGTGGGTATGTGAGAAAGCTTGACAGTAGCTTCTCGTGGGTCGGTGGTTCTTTCCGGGGTTTTCCGCCACCATTAATACTGGCCGCCATGTATAGCCTATCATGTGCTGAAAAATGGCATTAACTCCAAAACAACAACAACTTTTCATGTTCAACCAGTGTTTGTATACTTTATAATTATTTTGTTTTCTTTTAGTTTACCTTACCAACAAATGTTTATTTTTTGCACAGATTTATAAAATATTTGTATGAATATTGTATTATAGCTGACAATATACAATTGTACATCATATGAAAATATACATATTTGTTAAACCTGAGTGTTGGTACATTAACTCAAATATAAACAACAGATAAGTAAGATTAATCTACATCATGAAGACACTTGCCTTATAAAAGAGACTGAAGATGGAATATTTGTTTAAATCAGTTACATCCATGTGCATTCTGTGACAAAGAAGAGTTTACACAATGTGTTGCATGTTAATGCAGTTTCATCTGAAGATGAGAAATACACACAGCAAGAATAATCAATGATATAATGTGACAGCAGATTTTTAAATCATTGTGATATCTTCTCTAAAACTACAGCACTCTTGATGCAGCAATTTATTAATCGCAAGACTGTACTAATCATGAATGACGTGTCTGTGAATATACTTGCTATTTTCTTTGAAACAATTTCCAAGTAAATGTTAATATAATTCTCTTTGCCAATATAATTGCACCTAAATTAAACAATACACATAGTGAACATTATGCTTTTCATGGGACTAAAAATACTACTCATTGTATACACTTAGTAAACTTTACATTCACTGTTGGCTTATAAATGGCATATATTGATGTTTCATTTAATAAAGGTACATCAGGATATATGATTATGCTATTTGCGTTTGTTTTTTTTTTTCGGCAACCTGCCTGTAAGAATATTTGAGCTCATAGTAAGGTTATTCGTTACTTGTTTATTGTCTGTTCACAATTGCTGTGTACAGCCTTCAAAAAATGCTCAATAATTGATTAAGTTTGACAAAATCGTCATAACATGAAGCCGTTTTCAAATTTGTTTTATTAATCCACTATCAGTTTTGGCCACTGTTGAATAGAAAAAACTTCAAAGTACCTACTCTCAGAAATCGCTGAATGCAGTTTGACTACATTGCAAGAATGCATTTTTGCCCAAAAGTTCTTCAGCCTTGTTCAGATTAGGCATATTCTCCTTCAAACGTGGCTTTGTTGAAAATAGACATCCTTTAATAAAGTTCTCGGAAACCTCTCAATAAATTTAACTAAATTTGATATAAAGCATCCTGGAATGAAATCTTTCAATTTTGATGAAACAGATCTACCATAAAACATGATAACTATTACTAAATTCATATAAAAAATAGGTAACTTTGAACTAGTGAATTAGTTTTGGAAAACCTCAAAGCTGTCACGCAAAACGAAAATTGTGAAGAAGGTGGCACAGACAAGCATTAGAAGACAACTAGGTCATTGGAAGCAATACATTTGGAAAGAAAAGAAGCAAGAAAGATTTGCTTTGATATCTGAAGCATCGTAATATTGCCCACAATTAGTTTCTTTCTTATGCGCTGCAGAATACGGAGTTAGCATATCATCAACCATCATCCTTTCTGGTGCCAGAGGGTAGCCATTGTGCACTTTATGTAGCTCAATAAGACACGCGAGTCACTTCAAGAAAGTAACCTGTATCATCATTACTGTATAAAAATATTCTCTTCACATCTTAGGTGGCCTTAAAGAATATTGCCCACGGTATGTCCTTTGATAGATCTTAATATTAATGATAATGGTTTCTTGGATTTTTGTTATATCCTGGCTGATGTTTGTTCTTGGTTACAACATGTTGCTTTATTATGACAAAAAGTCCGCCTTAAGACTCCTTTAATGACACAAGTACACGTCACAATCATTGAGGAACTCTAGCCGAATTTTTGTAATCTTGAGTGCGGCATCCCATGACAAGAATACCAAACACGTCATGCGGCAGTACGTCTGATTTTAAAACCAGAGCATGATACATGTACTCACCTAAATATTTTATACTGAACTCATTCCAGATGCTGTTAGCATGCTCATAGTCTTCATAATGAATATCTGCGCCTTCTGTCATTATTTTGCTGGCATCACGATCTTTTCAAATGTTTACCTGGATGTTGTGTACTAGTAAGGATACCATCTATTAACCTCATATGTGTGACACTGTGCGACTAAACAGATAAACACAGTTCCATCACAACATGCACTGCAACAATTCACACGCGAATAAATGTTAACTTTATTCATTTGTTTATATATCCTTGAGAAATAAACACTATCTTGGAAATGGGTCTGGTTAAGGACTTTTTATGACGATAAGTACTATTGGCCACATGTTCCTCCCAACTTGTTAATTTATCAGCAACACAAGATCGCCTAATTGGATGTCCAGTCTGTTAGGCTGCCATTTACTGCGATGACTCAGATGTGTTGTTAGATGCGCGCAACTCCCTCAGTCCCAAAAGGTGTTTGCAAGGCCTTGCATCTCTCTCCATTGGCACTTGTACAGATCTATATTGTCAAACTTCCCAGGTGGCATCAAAGGCGTGCCAACCTTCTAAACTGTATAAGAGGGAAGCTTAGCAACGTAGCTGCAATATGGATGCGTGCCGACTCTGGTCAGTAGACATGGGAACAAAAGGTCGTTCGTTAATGATCAGGAAATTTGGCTGTTAGAGTTTTGAAAACTTCGTGTGAGAACCTAGTCAGGATGGGCCCTTTATTTGACAGTTAGCTGTGACTAGTTACCCCGATGATACATTCCCAGGTTCCACCCATGTGTGAAGAGTGCAGTGGGTTGGTAATTCGTACGCAGCCTGAGTCACGTAAGTATTTCTCAACACTGCTGCGATAAACGTCAGTCATAATGATCTTTAGTTCCTTACAACCTTCAAAGAAAATGACGCAGTAGTTTAGCTGGTCATCTAATAGAGAAGAACATCCAAAGGGAATTTATGAAGCTTGAAGGGTCCATCAACTTTAGGGTTTGATTATATACTTATGAATGTGAACACCACCGCCCACTGTTGAAAGTAAGGTTATCATCCAACGTCCAACATAGGTTAAAGAGACTTTTTGCTAAAGGCGGTCGCCTGCATGGTCTGAAATTGTTAGCTCGTTTGTTCTGCCTCGTAGTCTACATCATTTCATCCACACGTGAATTACACTGGTAATGCATCGCTTTCTAAAAATGATCCAAATGCCTTCCATTCTTACTGCTCCCTCTGTAAAGGGAGGACATTGATTTGTTACCTGTTCATGATAGTGATCCACCTCTAGAATGGCGATACGATGACTACCTGGAGTAATGAGAGGATTTCGATCAGTCATGTCCTTGTTTAGACAACCGCCAGTAACTATAAGGATACCTTAGGAATATCTTCTTTCTTTTTGATTCACATAATCACCTCTACATATGATTCATTTTTTGTACACTGTATAAATGATTTCCTCCGCCCGGAAGAGTTCATCAATGGTGCCTGGTCTTGCACAGTGGTACCAACTACGGCAACTGCATGATCCATCATTAGATGCCCGAACATAAGAATGCTTACTGTGGATAAAGCGTGCTACAGCTTATATGAGATGTTTGAAAGGTAGTTGAAACTGTGTGAGCCAAGTTGGTTTTGAGATATATAACTAGTAGCAAGTGGAATTTATGTCTGATCCAGGGCCTACATGTTTTCAAGTCTCTGCCTCAGCTGGTGGAAAATTGTTGTCATACAGAAGGAATGTTGGTCCTGATATCATGTACATCAAATAAGCTGCAGGAACCGATCTAATATCATGGTCCTGATACGTTCCACCCTGTTGCTGACGTAAATGTTAAATATTTTGGTTTTGTTGTGTACGTACCTCAAAAGTACCTTGCTGTGCAAAAAAAAAATGATGTAATTGGGTTTTAAATCCATTTCATCTAACTTGTTTGTTCAGATGGTGGTGCAGCTTTAAAGTAAGCCACATGTGCTATGGCTTTCACAAAGGCATCTAAGAAGACACGTATCTCTCTGCTCTGACATGCAGAAAGAGAGCTAGGTTTGTAAATACGTGGAATCCAGAGCTTCTCATCATTATTTGACAAAAGTTTTAAATGACTTGATCTAGTCTTCCTCTGACTTGCACGTCTACACTACATCCGTAACTAAATCTTTTGTTCATGTGTGACCAGCGAATAATTTACAATTTCGTGTAGAGCATTACACAAGTCAATAAAGTGTGGTTTAGTTACGCTGTGCAATTTCTGAATAAGCTCAAGTGTGAGTTTTGGCTGTCAATTAATGGAAGGTTTAAGTATATTATTCACTGAATCTGTGTTATTATTGGTCTAGAGTTTATTCGAATTATTAGTTATTGTCATGTTATAAGTAAGGAACAATAGCCAGATTGCAACATGTATATGCTAGACCCCGAGGCTAATTATTCGCTTCATAAATGTCGCGAGTGTAAGCCGACATCAAAAAGACGGGTGGGAAGCCAGCTGTATAAAACATGGCCATATGAACTTGTTATTGGCGCCTTATTCTGCTGCGTGCGATTCACAGATAAGTGGCATGAATTGCCGGTGTTTGCTCAAAGGAATACCAAGTGGGAGTCGTAAATCCACCCTTGACAGACTGCCGGGAAGGGGGCAATGTCTGCTAATTATGTAGACCACGGGTGAATCGACATCCACTCCGAATTGAGCAAGGTGTGACCACCATTGGAATCGCAAGTTTAAATCTAGTGTCTTGAAACTAAACGTCTGTAGTCGCTAAACCATCCTGCGGGAATTACATAAGGAAGTTATAAGCTACTCCGACGTCATTCGAAATTGGCAGGAAACATTGTTATTCTGGGAATTACAAAGGAGCTTCGGAAATGTCAGTGACTTATTTGCTCGATTGAAGCAATCTATTATGGCAAGATAATTGTACTTTAATTATGTGCAGTATGTATACTTCATTACTAGTATCGTTAGTACGTAGAATTGCCATTTGTAGGGTTTGATTCTTTTGTAGTGTTTGATCTACATGCATATTTTGATATATAAGCAATGTTTATGTAAAGAATTAATATTGTAATTCTCTATTTGGTTAATTCGTAGTAACCTCGTGCATTTATTCATGTGATATTCTAGCTCTGCAAATGTTGAACTGAATTATAACTTTGTATAATGGTTGCAGTGTGCAACATTAGTTAATAGGGGTATTTGACTATCTGTGTACACCTTGTAGAAGTGCAATGTACAGAAATGCGTCTGATTATGTGATATTGTTCTGTATAATAAGATTGAGAATCTTTATATACCAATGTGATGAAATCTATTGATATATGCATGATAAGCAGTTGATACTGTGTATACCATACCAGAAAGTATGGGTATTTCGATGTGCACAAATGCGTGACCAAAGAAGGTAATGGCTTATGTGATAATAGATTGTTGGTTAGTGTGAGACTAGATAGCTAGAGGAATATATTAATGTCCTTGTGTGTGTTCGGACAGGACGTTTTAGGGACCGGAGGAGCTGTAGGAGACAAGACAAGGGAAATACCCTGGTACAGTTGGTCCCAAGTCTCTAGGAGACAAGAAAAGGAGAGAACGGAATTCGGGGAGGTGGAAAGGTGAAGGACGTGGTTGTTGTACTGAATGGGTACTGGGTACCAGTCAAGAAATACTACAGATGAGTAGAAACACAGGACAGGAGGGAAATCTATCACACTGTCAGATGATGAAATATGCCGTAACTTGGTCGAGTGAAAGACGAGTAATAGGGTTTTAAATATTGAATTTTATTTGAGGAAGGACTATCTGTAATTGAATGGCATTAAATTTGTTGTTTATTTGAATTTGTGTATTCAGTAATTTAACTGTCGACATCGCTGACTGCGGCTCGGAGCTTTGTATCTCTATCACTATTTCAATTTCTAACAAAATACAAGCCAGGGTGGGTCTTCTGTAATAATTAAAGATAATACCGGAAGCACACACACCCCCACCTAATGTAGTCTACGACGTGACCTCTTTACACTTATTTTTAGTGAAATGCATATATTTTGAGTCACTGTTTTAGATTATTCTGCAAATACTCAGCAAAGACAGAATACTTTTCCTTTACACTGGTATCCACGTTAACTGCAGAACTTTCAAAATAAATTGTTGTTTCTGCATATGTAATGCTGCTAGTGCTAAATAGTGTTTTCATAATACACTCAAGTTCTTTCTTTTGCCACCACAACTTTGTTTTGCAAGTTATACGTGATATTATATTTTGGTTGCTTAGATAGCGCGTTGTCCTTGGAAAGACGTGTTTGAGCAAGGGCAATGCACACTCTATGCTCCAAGCTCTTGTGATCACTTTCTCCTCGCCAGTGCCAAATTCCATGTTTTCGGAAATTCGAAGCTCTACTTCTTCAGCTTCTGAGTCCCGTTACGTAGTTACGTGACAACATGTTCAAGAAAGCCTTTATACCTTTTATATGATGTGTCTTTGTGAAAAAGAATGGATCCTAACAAAATTATAGTCTTCGTTTGTATTTCTGATGAATTTGTGGTTCTTCTAAACATTTGCGGAAGTACGAAACTAGAGGTTTTGCTTTATTTCATTCCATTTGTGCCCTTGGCATTCTTCCTCGCCTCTACCACTCATGACATATCCCATATGTGACCTGTGCATGATAGCAATTTTAATTTTTCACACAAGAAGCCCAGTCATGTGGGTTAGAGTCGGACGGATGTAAGTGTTCCAAAAGAGGTTAAAAAAATTATCTAATCAGTTTATTTACAAATATAGCAGCCAGATATTGCAAATATTGGACACAGACTGCAATAGACTGTTATAAAAATTATAAAAGAATAGTGAACAGTCCGTCTGCTTGTTCATATCGACAGCCTCCGTTTAATTTGAAACACCTTTAAGTAGACCGTTTTGAACGACCTGGCGACATTCACGTTCAAAATTATGAATTGATAAATGAAACAGCTAAGTTTTGTGCCTTTTGAGATCCTTGATTCATTTTGTTTTAAAGTCTGGAAAAAGGGTACAAAGAAATGGGAGTGTGCGCCATTAACACAGCAGTTCTATGCGATGAAACCCCACAAATACACATACACCTACTTTTGAAAGTCACAAGGCTTTAAATTTGCAGTATGCGATCCCTCAGTTGTGCATTGTTTGACTAAAATAGAACTTGGAGAAAGTAATTTTGAATGGGGTTCATATTGATTTTAGAATTACGTGAAATAATTCTTAGAAAAAACCTTCATCATTCTTATCTGTTTATATCATCGTTAAATAGAAGTATAAGATTCTTTGTTGTGTGTGCGAGAGAACATTTATATCAGGTCATAAATCCAACGGGCTTTTGATAAAGGCATTTAAGGTCAAGTTTGTCCTAAATAAAATTAGTTCCGATCTGACACCACCTATAGTGGCCATCACGACCGTCTTGTTATTGTCAAGAGGTTTTCACTTGATTGATTGATTGATTGATTGTTTTTTTAACGGCGCATCAGCACTTTTAGGCTATTTAGCGCCAATCAAAGTGTTATTTGTATAATCTTTTAAAACTTATAAAAGGTCCTATATCGACCAGCGATATAAAAGAACAAATGGTTGAAATTAAAAACGGTAAGATGGTAACGGTGCAAAATAAAGCTTCCCGATCAACGGGAGATGTAAAAAAGATGAATAGGTATTAAAATGGGACGGTATATATATTGCATAAAACTGCACAAGGTGATAGCATAAAAGTCAGAGTTTAGAGTAAATATTTACAGCTTTCAAGAACTCTATAATACGAGTGATGTTTATATTATCAAAAAGTTCTTTCATGTCATGCACAATGTAATAACGATCGCGCGTAGGTTGTAGGTCAAAGCACTCTATCATAAAGTGCTTGACAGTGAATGGTTCATTGCAAGAAACGCACTCTGGTGGGTCTTCACCTTTTAGTATGTGGGTGTGGGCGATATAAGTATGACCAATTCGGATTCTTGCAATGACTACCTCCTCCCTACGAATGGTTCTGTAGGAAGGAGTCCATTCTCCTAGAGTTGGTTTGATTGCATGAAGTTTGTTATTTACAGCATCATTCCATGATGCCTGCCACTTCTGACGTAAGAACTTTCTGATACAAGGTTTAAAATCAGTATATGGTATTTTAAAAGCAGATGGTTCTTGAGAAAGGGCCATTTTAGCAGCGCGATCTGCTTTTTCGTTACCTTTAATACCAATGTGGCTAGGTAACCAACAGTATATTATATTGTGGGAGACACTCAGCTCGGTATCTTTTACGAGTATATTTTTCAATAATGGGTTCTCCAGTTTTCTATTGTGTAGTGACTGGAGTACTGATAGCGAGTCGGAGAAGATGATACAGTTTAAAATACGGTTCTTTTCTATATGTTGCAGAGCAAGGTCTATTGCTCTGATTTCGGCTGTAAAAATTGATGCTCCATTTGGTAAGCGAACTTGCGTTGTGTGATTTCCACAAACAAAGGCTGCAACAGCCTTTTCCTCATCCTTTGATCCATCAGTGTAAATTCTGGTGTAGTTTTTAAATTCGGTGAGGAGTTCATGGTAAGAGTTGTGGAAGATAGAAGGGTTTGTTTCGGATTTTTTTCCATCGTGTAGCGTAAAACGTACTTTTAGTTGTTTAATTAGCCAGGGTGGTGTTTCGGAGATGGATGTTTTCTGAATTTTAGAAAGATCTATATTTGTAGGGTCAAGGCTGGATGATATTCTAATGCCAAAGGAAGGTATGGCGTTTGGTTTATTTTCGTATAAAGTTTTGTATTTGGGTTGAAAAACAGCCGAAAAAGCAGGATTCAGAGGGTTTGATTTTAATTTGAGAGCATACTGTGCGGAAAGCATTTCTCTACGATGCGATAACGGTGGTTCATTCGCCTCAGCTAGAAGGCTTTCACACGGGGATGTTTTAAATGCTCCCAGAGCCAGTCTTATTCCCTGATGATGAATTGGATCAAGCATTTTAAGATACGATTTTCTGGCTGAACCATACACAACGCAACCATAGTCCAGTTTGGAGCGAATAAACGTTCTGTATAAATTTAGGATGACTTTTCTATCAGCACCCCAGTCAGTGTGCGCTACTACTTTAAGTAGGTTAAGTGCTTTTAAGCATTTAGCTTTTAAGTTCTTTAGGTGTGGAATAAAGGTCAGTTTTCTGTAAAAGATTATACCTAAAAATTTGGTTTCCTCAACAACTGGAATAGGTGTTCCATCCAGCGTGAGGTTCGGTTCATCGTGATGTTTTCGTAGCTGACAGAAATGCATGCATACCGTTTATGATTTCGAGAATTTGAAACCGTTTGCATTGGCCCAATTTTGAATTTTGTTTATATTTTGCTGCAGTTGTCTTTCAAATGTATGCATGTGCTTTGACCGATAACATATTAGAAAATCATCAACGTATAACGAACAATCCACACCAGGAGTCAAACACTTGGTGATGCTATTAATTTTGATGTTAAAGAGCGTCACAGATAAAATACTGCCCTGGGGCACACCCATCTCTTGCTCGTACAGATCTGAGAGGGTAGAGCCCACTCGTACTTTGAATTCTCTGTCGGAGAGTAAACTGGATACGAAAGAGGGCAGACGGCCTTTTAGACCTAGATCGTTCAGGTCATTTAGTATCCCGTACTTCCATGTCGTGTCATAGGCCTTTTCTAAATCAAAGAAAACCGCTACTAAATGTTCTTTCTTAATAAATGCATCGCGAATAAATGTTTCCAGTCTAACCAGATGATCATTGGTGCTCCGGCCATATCGAAAGCCACTTTGGAAAGGAGATATTAAATTGTTAGTTTCCAAATACCAGATAAGCCGAGAATTGATCATTCGTTCCATTGTTTTGCACACACAGCTTGTGAGTGCAATTGGTCGATAGCTGTTGGGGTCTTGGCTATCTTTACCGGGTTTGGGGACTGGTATTACAGTTGCTTCTTTCCAGATTTTTGGTACATTACTAGTAATCCATAAATCATTGAAGAGTTTCAAAAGATATGTTAAAGATGATTCTGGAAGGTGTTTCAAAAACTGGTAATGTATTTCGTCAGGCCCAGCGGAAGTATCATGGGCCTTATCTAAAGCCTCCCTAAGCTCCGATAGTGAGAACAATTGATTATAACTTTCCGAATTATTGGATGTGAATTTTAAACGTGACTTTTCTTTTTGAGTTTTAAGTTTTCGGAAGGCTTCTGAATAATTAGATGATGAGGAATTTTTCGAGAAACTGTCAGCAAGAATATTTGCAATGTCACGTTTTCAACTAAAGTTGTTAGTAGTAAAGTGGGGCACATTAGGGACAATGGGACTTAGCATTAAAAAGACCCCTGGGTCAGATTAGGGACAATGGAAATTTAACATGGAGAGAAATCGTGGGTCACTTTAGGGACAATGGGAATTTAACATAGAGTTTGGGTCTGTCTAGGGACAAGGGAAATTAACATGGGGAATAGAGTTTGGGCTTTTGGGATTTTTTTTTTTTTTAAATTTTTTTAAATTTAAATTTAAATTTAAATTTAAAAAAAGGGGTAGGCAATGGAAAGGCTATCTCTTTTCGAGAAATATGGCTGGCCCTGAAAAGGGCCTTTGGGTTTTCTTCTTCTTCTTCTGCTTCTAGTTTCTTCTTTTTCTCCACCAAGTTCTTATTTTATCTCCAACACTCTTTCTCTTCTTTTCTTTCTTTTTTTCTCCTGCTCTTCTTTCTTCTTCTCTTCCTCCTCTTCTTTCTTCCTCTTTTCATTTTCTTCTTCTTTTTCAATTTTTTCATTCCATGCTCTCATCCTTATCCTTTCCTCTTCATCCTCCTTCTCCTCCTTTATTTCTTTCAACAGATCACTGATGATTACCTTCATTTTTCGTAAATTGTTTATCTCCATCTTCACTCGATGGGGACTATAAGAATAGTGATCCTCGTTTAGGTTAACCAACATTTGCTCTATCATTCCTAAATTGTCGAGGACGTTTTGCAATTTTTCCATTTTGTCCATTTGGTTAGAAGCCATCTTCTTTTTTTATTCTTTGCAGAATGGTTTGAACGACGAATACTGTGGGTTCTCATAAGAAAAAGCGCGGACGTGAAGGAAAACATCCCCCTACTTTTTCATTTCATATAATAAAACCCAAACTATACTTTCTCATTTCATATAATAAAAACCCAAACTATACTCTCCACATACGCTAAGAAACAATTAACAAAATCCATAATCTACTATCCACACAATCGTACGTGAGCGCTTACAGAACTCTAACTATAGTCTTCACCTACGCTAAGAAACAATAAAGAAACCCATAATCTACTATTCCCACAAACATACCTTAGCTCTTACAAGCACCAACACACAAACACATACCCTCACACTACCTTAAAAAAGAGTTAGTGTTTATAATCACACTACTCTACTTACACACATTGGCAAATCGATCGTTATTTCTTTTCTAGAGCATTGGGTAGCCCTGAAAAGGGCTGTTTTTTTTGGAACTTCATGGACACCTGGTTAATGGTGGCACCTTCCAGGCCTGGCGCCACATACACATCTTGTCCCCCAGTTACTTTTTACCTTTTTGGGGGAGAGAGCAGAGGCAGGATATGTCGCTTCAGAATCCCAATTTTCGCTCTCTGGGATTCTGAAATTTCTTCTTCTTCTCTCCTTTTCCTCCTCCTCCTCTTCTTTGTATCTTCTCTCCTCCTCTTTGTATCTTCTTTCCTCTTCTTCTTTATATCTTCTCTCCTCCTCTTCTTTGTTTCTTCTTTCCTCCTCCTCTCTTATCCTTCCCTCCTCCACAATGGCTTCCGCGGCCAGTTCATTTAATATGCGCCTGGCATATTCCAGATGCACATGAAGTTCCAACAGTTTCTCCAGTCTCGTGTTCATTTTTGGTGTTGATCAATCAACAAGGGTAGCTGGACTGCCGAACGAGTTTCAATTTATAGTGAAAGCGCGGACGTGAACGAAAACATCCCCTAAAAACATAAAATTGATCTTACCTACATCATGACCAAAAAACAACAACGCGCGGACCTAAAAGAAACACTCACTCACTTTTTATGCTACCCATCACTATTTTAAATTTTTTTTTATAAATCACTTCAATAGACTATCCACATACGCAAAGCAATCCAATCTAACCCCAAATTTACACCTCAAACACCAAAAAAGACATCATTTTAATCTACTATCCATACCAACTTACTTAACCACTTACAAACACAAACACACAAACACATACCCTCACATTTTTTAAAAAAGAGTTAGTGTTTATTTTCACACTACTCTACCTACACACATTGGCAAATCGATTGTTATTTCTTTTCTAGAGTATTGGGTAGCCCTGAAAAGGGCTGGTTTTTTTTTGTTTGCTATGGCATTCTTTTTAGTTTCTAAGAATGCGATGTCCTCTGAGGATAGACTTTCTGGCGATAGGTCTGCTTCTTCGGAAAGAGAAGAAGAACTCTTTGGTGTCGATACGACAATCGACAAAGCCTCTGTCAGCTTCAGGTTGCTGCTGCTGCTCTTGTTGTTGTTGTTGCTGCTGTCTCTGAAGTCTGTACTTCTCTGTCCATTCTTCTTTTTCCCTGTTCATTTCTTCTCTGAAGAGTTCTTCTATCAGGTCTTCAGTGATTTTTAACATTCTCACATTCTCTATTTCTTCTGGCTTCGGTATCAGACTGTGTCTGACCCTATGCAAATTCACGTAGGCTTCGTTGAGCTTAGCTAGTTTGGAGCACATCTTCGTAGGAGGATGAGTCGACAATGGATGGTTAGACTGGAAACAACTCCAGTTCTTAAAGTCAAAGCGCGGACGTGAAGGAAAACATCCCCACGGTTTTCGAGTCGCAACGTTCAATGAGTGTCATGAGAGGGATAGTAAGAAATGAAAGAGCATCAATCCAACATTCTTATAGCTAAACAAAAGACAAAGGCATTTTTTTCAAAACACAACATTTTTTATTCAAAAATCACTTAACACTAAACAACAACTCTAACATTTTTAACAATAATCCAACAATATAACATCAAACAATTTTTTCAAAACACAACATTTTTTATTCAAAAATCACTTAACACTAAACAACAACAACTCTAACATTTTTTAACAATAATCCAACACTAAAAGTTTCTCCACTAGGTAAAGAGGGATAACAGTCTTCCATGGTTTCTAGTAATCTAGGATGATTTCTCTCAAACTGTTGATTTCTATGGTATTATCGAATTCTGCATACAGGATGACGTTCACCGTTTCATCAGGTTCTCGGTCTTTAAACTGAATTTCCACACGAATCTGGCTGGATTTTATAGGGTGGAAATGTCCCTCGTCGCTGCCTTGGTCTGGAGTGAAATCGAAAGCCCACAAAGCGTAGCCTCCTGAATAATCCTCGTACGTAATACCTTGACTGGTATTGGTTCCTAACTGTCCGGTGGCTTCGTACAGGGACAAGTACGATCTCAAGTAATTCTTCTTGGTAAAGTCAGGTTCGAAAGGTCGGGTACACAAGGTTTTGCCATCGCGACTGACTTCGATTTTGGACACGCCAAAGTGTTGAAAGTAGAAAGGATTTTTTTCGGCAGCTCCGTTGAAGGCTGTATTCTCGACGATACCAACGATCAAACGTTTGGGTAACTGTCCTTGGAACAGATGATCTTCGATCATGGATCGCTGTCCCTTGGGAATGGTGAAGGTTTTCACTTCCACGCGTCGTATGGGATACTTGGCGGTCGTTCTGCTCAACGTCTGACTGATGTCGTTTCCCACTTTAGGTAACACTTCCACACGGCGTACGTAGAGTCTGGCTTCTAGGATTTTGGTTTTGTAACCGTCACTATCAGCCATCAAATGGAAAGCGGCACTGCTACGATTCAGTCTCAGGCGGACATCCACCCCGTTCAGCAAATACTTTTCTTGCAACCACATGTCCAAATGCAAAAGATCCATCAGTTCTAAACTTGTGTCGGCTCCCGTGATTCTCTTTCTTCGTTCTACAAATCCATCATTGTTGTCTTTCTTTTCATCAGTTTCCAATATTTCAAACTTGGTAGGTTCGTCAGCTTCCCATACCACACAGGCATTGAGATGAGTGTTCTTGGCATCCAGGTAGGCACGATAAGGGTAAGTATCCATGCTGCTACTGACCAGTTTGTTATTCAAGTACAAGTCCACTCCACTGAACAAGGAATGCATGAAATTGTTGACGGGAGCTACTGCTTCATCGTCTATAGCACCTCCAGTCTTATCTAGAATTTTGACTTTCAGGTACAAGTAACTGCTATTCAGATCGATGTAATCTTCGGGCTGTCCTTTGATTTCAAACTCGATGGGAGCGGAATCGGTCAGTGAGGAGACGGGGTGAAATTCCACCCACTGGGATTCTTGCATCGTCATCATCGTGGGGGGCATGGCAAACAGATCCAGTTCCGTCTTGGAACAAGCGCAAGATTCTCGGTGCATCATTTTTTTGTCTCTTTTCTCAATAATCGAAAACGTCTAAGTCTCGAACGGTTCTTCTTTTCTTGGCCTTTCTCGCTTGAAGTCTGGTGAAAGGGTGTTTTCTTCGTCGTCTCTTTCTGCCTTGTCCTTGCTGAATGCCTGACTCGGTAGCGTGTAGGGCATTTATAGGTGTTTCCCGTTGGCCTTTGCCCGTTTGCAGCAAGACATTTTTGCCTGCCCTCATGAAGGCTTCTTTAGGGTTTTGTTTGTCGATGATGACATTTTGGAGAAATTCTTTGCCTTGCGTCAGTGCCGCATCTTTCAAGCGTGCAATCCGCGTGTCACCATCGGTTTCAACACCGGGGCCACCGAACGAAAGGCCGATTTTAACATATCTCCTAAGCCGTGTCCTCGCTGTCGAGCAACCCCTCGGTACACTGGATACATGACTTACTTACGAGTCGTGAGAGAACCGTTTTCGAAAATGGAGTTTCACCGTGACTTTTCCTTTGGTGAATGGAATATTTTGTCCCAAATCTCCTTTTATAGCAATGTTGACCGTGTCCAAATACGACTTACTGACAGGCAAATAGTGAGGATGGACAAATTCGCGGTGGACGTGGTAAGTGTTTCCACCTTCCTCGTCAGTGTTCGTGGCAGAATCCACTTTGAAAGGAATGACACGCAGTAACGGTACGGAGGTGTGTCCCACCACGTTGTACTCCACCACATCGGAGTACACGAACATCAAATTCAGTCCTTGGTTCAGTTCTACCGGGGCACGAAATAACTTGTTAAAAGACTCGTTGTCGTAAACGATGGGTAATTCGTTTTTCTTGAGCATGGTCTTTCTCATGTCCATGTCTCCGCCCAACATGTCAAACAATTCAGGACAAAATAAAATGGACATGATTTTACTTCGTTCAAATTTCGTCAAGAAGCGACGAGCTGCTTTGTGGTACTCCATGGTGACACTTTTGTTGACATGCTCCAAAGCTTTCAGAAACACGACATTAAACCTGGAGGCTATGGTGCTGACCAAATGTTGACCACTAAAATAATAGCCTGGGGGAATGAACAAGTGATAGGTGGTGTACTTTTGATTTTGTGTACGGGTTTTCTTGTCATATTTGACATTGCTATCCATCCACTGTTGCATTTGCTCGTCATGAACTTCCACATCAAAAAAATTTTGATTGGGAAGGACATTGAGGACTTGGGTCGGGTGAATCATTTCTACTAAAGCCACTTCCCAATGGGCTTCGTGATCTAACTGGATGGCCTGAGGTAATTTGGCCGTGTAACAGCACAACGTGTTCTTGGGAAACACCTCCATGGAACTGTCACTGGGTAAAGTTAAGTAAAATTGGCTTTGATGACTCATAATTCCAGAGTTCTGTGGCTGTCCGAGGGGTTAGTGGACGTCAGAGGCGTGTCTCCGTCTAAAATGGGGTTCTGATTGTGGTTGAAGTGGTGACTGGCACTGACACTGGACACAAGGTTCCCGGGGTTCTCGTTCGAGGAGAATTTCAGGGAGGGATTAGGAAGCAGGTAACCGATGCAACTGCTCAATAAAATGGTCCACAATTGTTTGTCTCCTTGTTGCAAACTCAAATTGGCAATGGCTGCCCCGATGACACAATACACCACGAAGATTTGGCAGAAAAAGACGATTTGCATTTTAGGCACACGTTCTCCACACCACACCCACAAGGGTTGTTTTTGTAAATCTTGCACAGAAGAACTAGGTGAAGGAGGAGTGGTCGACGTAGCTGCGTCTGTGTGAAAGGGCATGATGGTCACTTCTTTTTATAGTCGATGACTTGCGAAGCGTCGATCCAAGAATCAAAACTGGGTGGATATCCTTTCCAACGTACTTTGACTTCTTTGACACGTCGTTTGCCCACTTTACGGGTTCTGCGTTCGAGAATGCTTTCGATGTCGTACACGTCGTCTTCTTTTTTGGTGACACGTTGTAACTCGGGCAAATAAAACGTTCCTTTGAGCACTTCTCCGTTCATGTCTTCCAATTTATAGACGGCAGGATGACGGCCATGCACTCGTCCAGTGACGCGAAACAGTTCATTCGTCCAGTTAGGTAAGTAACCTTTGTCGAAAGTGCGTTTGGTTTTGCCAATGCGCACCCAATCTCCTACGGCCAACACTCCACTTTTCTTGGGGACAGCCCTCGTCGGGGACGTACCAAACAGGCGTTCAAACACCAGCACTTCGTTGTCGGGAGTCACGTCTTGCGGGGCACGTCCGATGCTTCGATGGTAAGATTGGTTGTACGCTTGCACCAGGTGCGGTAAGATGTCGATGTACTTCAGAGTGTGGTGATGCGTAAAATATTTCCACATGCGTTCTTTCAAAGTGCGTTGAAAACGTTCCACGATGCTGGCTTTGGTTTCGGGATTCTCGGTGGTAAAAAAATGAATGTCACGTTTCTTTAATTCTTTTTGGAAAGCTTGGTTCAGAAATTCGGTACCTTTGTCCGTTTGCCATCGAAGAGGGTGACGACCGCTTTGTTTCAACACCGGTTGCAGGGCTCGCATTAACTCGCTGCTCGATTTGGAAGTCAAGGGCACGACCCAGGCAAATTTGGAAAAGACGTCGATGACACAAAACAAATATTTGTAGCCACGATTGTAGCTGGCCAAATGAGAGACCTCGGCTAAATCGGCTTGCCATTGATGATCGATGCCTTCCACTCGGGTGCGACTTCTGGCAAACTTGCGTCGAATGGGTTTGTGTAAAGTGTAGGTAGCTTGTTCTTGTAACCATCGTTGCACTTGAGGTAAACGGAGACTTTTCAGTCGCGTTTTGGCAGCACGATACAATTTTTGAATTCCTGCGTAACCTGCAGGATGGGAGGGATCGTAGTAAATGCTGGCTAAGACTTTTTCCATTTTTTTGTGTTGGTTGGTGTGTTAATAAGACACCCACTCTTGGAGGATGGTACCCTTTTTCTCTTGGGGTATTTTTTGGATTGCAATGCTTTGCGTGTGCGGCCAGCAATAGGTGTCGAAGAGGAGAAGGATGTCTGAGCGGGGGATATCGGTTCTTGTTTCACTTCTGTCTTCACTTTCTTTTTCTCTTGTGAGGAAGAAGGGGTGGCCATCATCTTTTTAATCCATCCAATTCTCGAGGTAGGTGGTGTTGTTAACTTGCGTACTTTTTCTGGTGGAGTTTGAAACCCTTCCTCTTCTTCTCCTTTTTCTATCTTGGTCACGGGTACTGGTGGTACTGGTACTGGTGCTGGACTTTTCATCAAGGTCTTAAAATCTTTCAGAGTGGGTAGAGCTGTTTCGTCTAAAGCTTTCTGGTGAAAGAGTTGCAGTCGTTGCAAGAGTTGACCGTACTTTTGCGATTTTTCTGTTTCGGACAAATCTTGGCGATCCATCAAGGACTGCAATTCGTGTTGTAACTGGGACATCTCGCTCAAATTGGGATTGGGAGGTAAATGCGGGGTGTGTTGTTCTTGCCACCGATGGTATTCCATCCATCGTTTGTAAGGCACTAAAGCTAGTTTTCGTCCTTCCATGGGGTTGTCAGGGGTCGATTCTGAGATCTTGGAACTTCCGAGGCCTTTTTATCTTGCTCCCACCAGTCCTCCCAACATGGTTCCCAAGACTCCTTTCAGTATGGGGCCTAACAAGAGAGGTAAAATACCTCCACGTTGCACTAACATCTTCTTTTTTGACGAATGGGAATTTTCTTTTGAACCATTTGGCGAAGAACGTGACGATGTTTGCCTAAGGATTGTTTCTGGTGTTTGGACAAAGGGATCGTGCCTTTCAAAACGTTCAAACAACATTCGCACACGGTATCGATGACCTCTTTGGAGGCTGTTTGAATGAGTTTTTTTCGTAGGGGTGGAGAAGCTTTGGACAGGACAGATAACATGTCCCACATGTTTGGCTAAACGTGGTGGCAGTCCTTTCCTTTTCTTTCCTTGGGGTTTTCTGGAGGGTGACATCTTTGAGTCTTCAGGAGCACCAAAAAACACTGATACCCGACTTGGTCACAGGCCTTTTTTATACTGGAACGCGTCGCCACTGATTGTCTTGACGTCGTATTAGTTTGAGGACAGGCATGACACGTCGTGCAGGGGTACGTAACGGACTAAATCGAGACAGTTCTTGCATGGACAAATCCAGTAAACTTTGTAACATGCCCGATCTTTCTTGAACTTTGATTTTGGGAGAAGGTACTTTGTGAGCAGCAGCCACTGCCACTAAATTGGAAGGTCCTGCCACTGGGGAAGTTCTTTTGGGGGTCATCAACGGAGAAGTTCTTGGTGTGATCAACGTCTCCAAGTACTCTTCAGTTCTGGGTGTCATTAACGGAGAAGTGGACAAACGTGAAGCTGCCGGAGACGCAGTCACCGCCGTGGCAGGTCGTGGTTTGCGAGTGTAAGGTTGCGTCCTGGCCGAAGTGCCTCTCTTGCGACTAGTTTTCTGTGGACTTTTCTTTTTCTGGGGGCTTCTTTTCTTTTTCCGGGGTGGTGGTGGTGTCTGGTCAGAGGAGGGTCCTGCCACTGGAGAAGTTCTCCTTGGGGACCTGGTCTTTTTCTTCTTGGGGCTTCGTTGGACTTTTGTCTTGGGTATAACTTTGGGGGCATTAGGATCCCATCTTAAGAGTGAGCGAATGATGACCCCTCCTAGAGTACCGCTCCCTCCAGGTTTCAAAATGATTTGTTTTTTGGTTTGAGTGTCGATGCGGGGATCGGCCAGTTGGACCAAAGCGACTTTGTTTCGATCGAAAAAGCGTTTGGTTTGATGAGGAATCTGAATGATTCCTTGGAGTAATTGACGTGCCGTCACCGTGAACCATCGTAAGACTTCTTTGAGACTAGCTTCTAAGACACGAGCTCGTGTTTGTGGATCTTTTTCTCGACTGATGCCATACAAGGCACGAATCAATTTGACGGGAAGATGCGACTGAAGGGACGTCATGTTCGCACTGAGAGTGAGACAGACGAAAAAGGGTCTGAGGTTTTTATAGATTTTTTTATGGGGAGTGAAATGAAGTCAAGGACGGAGACGTGTACAGGACAGGCCCTCCGTCTTGGCACCAGTGGTGAAACAAGTGGGTACGAAATCGCAAATCCTCGGGAGTCGTAGGTTTCAAATCGACGAGTAAATAGGCGTGTGGAGTTTGAGTGGCATCGTCGTACGCCTGAGTCAGCCAAGGCGTTCCTAACTGTTTGGCTAAGACTTGCACTTGCGATTTATCTCGAGGGCTTTTAAACAAGACCACGTAATGCGCATTGAGACTGATGGTGCGATGGGCTTTACTTTGTTGAAACAAATTTTGGGTGATGTAAACGACACTGGCATTACGGTGATGCCCTTTGCGCGTGAACCACAGTTTAATTTCTTCTTCGTCTTCTCCTAACATGTCGTCGAAAATGACCAAATGGGTTAGACGGGAGTCAGAGACGATGCCGTCGTCTTCTTTAGGAATGCCTTCCACAAACACGATGGAATCGCCTTGACTTTCTCGCAAGAGGCTGTACGCCGATTGCCACTCTTTGCAACACCACACGATTCGTTGAGGGGGTCGATCGATCAAATGATGTTTATGTTCGATCAAACGTTTGACGAATTCGGTTTTGCCTGAACCGCTAGGTCCAGCAATGAGCATGTTAAAGGGATGGCGAAGATACAAAGCCTCCCAACTGGCACGATCTAAGTGTTCGTCGATGACTTTGACAGTAGAGGAAGCGGGAGCAGAGACAGCAGAGGTAGCCATTGTGTGAGCAATGTCACTTGTGACACGAAAGACAAACAAGACAAGAGTTTATATACTTTTTCAGAACACGTTTATTGAATGTTTCAAACATGAATACGAAAGACAAAAATGCATAAAAGCCAAAGGTTTAAGAACAAGAATAAAAGGCACATGATAACCATGAACGTGGAATAAACACAAGTGTCTGTACAACAAGTTTTGGGTAAAGTTCTAACCAGTTCTATAGTAGGGGTAAGGTCACACAAGTGTCCTCCCGAAAGGGTCTTTCAGGCCTGTCCACGACAGTCCTGTCCTGGGTGACGGGTTCTTCTGGCACCGTCACTAACACAGGTTGAAAAGTAACTTTTTTCCTTGAATAACTCTCGTGCATACTGGGCCACCTCTTCTGTCCAAGCCTCAAAACCCTGGTCTCGGTGATGTCCAACATTTGACTCCTAACCAATCTGGTTTCTTCTTCGTCAACGACATGGTAAGTTACTTCAATGAACAATGAACTATCGATCTTGCCTAGGGTTCCTTTTCATATACAGACCAATACCGACGTGACCGTACGGTAAGGTGAAGTGATTGGGAAGTCGCACTCGCTTCTGGTATACAATTTGATAGACTTTTTCCAAGGGTCGACTGACGATGTGGTGAGTGGGTAAACGTACAATCTTGTTCGGTTGATAGGTGGTCACTTTAAAGTTTCCATCCTCTCCCGATTGCAAGGCTTCTTTCAATACCCCAAAGTTGACCACCCGGCTGGTACGATGATTCAGAGTCAGTCCTTTCACTTTGCACGTCGTGTGCACTTCTCCTTGTTTGTCCCGGTATTCGTAGCCGTAATTTTTGGGACCACCACTGACGAAACTTAGAATCTTGTCGTCGGGATGCTCGTCTGTCCAGGCTCCTAAACGGTCTCCTTCGATGTCAGGGTGCTGTTGAATCGGGTGATGGATGTAAATGCAACTGTCCGTGTCAAAGTACAGGACGCGTTCTTCTAACAGTTCTAAAGCTTCGTACAATTTTAAGCGAGCATGAGCTGTCACGTAAGCCGCAATGATGACATTTCCAAAAGGGTCGTCTTGTACAAAGTCCAGATCTTCTTCGTAATTGACCAAGATCAAATCCTCTCGAACGACGTCCACGTGTTTCATGTATTTGGTTTTGTCGTGAATCATCTGGAAGTAGCGGGAAGGTTCTGTCAAATATTCCGTCTTGGGTAAACACGGTCGTTGTGCCATTTTACCCCACAAGCAATTTAACATCACTTTGGCAAACGATCGCCTGCCTTCGTTTTTTTCGATGTGGTCTAAAGAGATGCCTTCTTGTGCGTAGTATTTCTCTTTGAATTGTATTTGGTCTTCGGGAGTGTGACACCAGGAAGGATAGCCGCTGGCTTCTTGTTTCAGTTTCAAAAAGGCATCCACGTAGTAGGCGAAAATGCCTTTCTGAGTAGGGTCACCCTTGTGATACTGTTGTGTCTTGGGAAAGTGGCAAATTTCGTACACTTCTAACAATTGGTATCCCATGTCCAGAGCTTTGAACAATTCCACGCTGACCCAGGTTCCCGTCAAGGCACGTTCTTCCTGGCTGTGATGGCAAGGTTGGTCCTGGTTGCACGTTTCGGCACAAGTACGGCACAAGGGAAACATCAGTTTGCCTTGACAATGGTGAGGCAAGACGGGATGGTATAGGTTCGTGGGAGGCAAAACTTTACACTTGATCAAGCCTTCGTATTGTCGAATGTTTTTCAGGTCGATGTGTTCCGTGAACAATTGCGGGTGCCCTACAGGAAAGCGACAATATTTGCACACGTAGGGATACAGCGAACACACGTCCAAGTATTTGATTTCTTCTCCTTTCTCTTCGTCGGCTTGGTACAGCAAACAGGTGGCATTGGTCCTTCCTCCGTACAAACTATCCCTCGGGTTCAGAGGGTCCATGAACTGGTAACTTTCCACGAGGCGTTTAAACTCGGGATCGGTTTTCATACGGTGATCGTACTCGTGTTCCCACATTTCCACCACTTGGTATCCTTGCTGTTCTAACTTTAGGCGTCGCTGACAAGTGTCCTGGTACAAGTCTTCCATGGTTCGTTGCAAAAACTGATTTTTAGTGTCACGGTCAGGGTAACACACGGGACATCCGTGAAATAAGCAACCGTTAAACTCGTACACGATCTTGGGGTTTTCTAAGTCCCAGCCATCTACCGAATACGTTCCGATGGTCTTTTCGCCTCCTCCGTTCCGGGCATGTTGAATCCATTTGTCTTCCTTGTCACACAAGTAATGTAACCAACGTAGGGCTTTGACCGAGTATTGACGCTTGACATAGTGGGTCGTTTGAGGACTGATGACAGCCACGGTGTTTTCAGGCATGAATCGTTGGCGGTACACTAAGGAACGCGCTTTGGCAATGGTGCAAGCTTCTTTCAAAGGATCGACCCCTCCGTGTTCCATGAACAGTTCTCGAAATTTTCCACAGCAACGTCGTAAAATGTCCACGTCGGAACGACAATACTTTAACATTTCTTCCTGAAAGTCGAAGGGGTCAGAGGCATGAGCCTGGTACCAAGCGTAGAAATCTTCTCGTTGTTCGGTACGCATGTTGTCGGGGTCGTAATAGTGAGCCTCAGGTAAATGGGGTAGAACGGCATGTTGATTGGCTTCCGTATTGAAAAAGTGTGGAAAGTACCCTTTAGCCATTTCTGTCATTCCAAACGTTTTAGGCATTCGACTCAAAGGCATGGCCAAGTAACTCATCGAATCTTTAAACTGTACTTGTCCCACTTGCATGAAAATGATTTTGGCTCCGTTCAAAGTGACTTTAGGACGCTCGGTGCCTTGTTCCGCATAGTACCTCAAAAGAAACTGTCCATCGTATCCGGAGAAATTGTGAGCCATCACCGTGGCATGACGATGACAATCTCCGTAACGTTCGATGTCCTCTTGGCTCCACGTCTTGTCGATGGGGTCTAAGACCCATTGGGCAAAATCGGCTAACGTGTTTGGTCCCCGAAAGATTTTTTCACGTCCTCCAGGAATCTTGCTGCAGTGAGGGCAATGACTGAAGATAGGTTCTTGAATGCACTTCTCGCACGCTCGATGAGCCACGCAGAAATTAGGGATGTGAATGCCAGTCTCTTGCATGCATTCGAAATCGAAAAAGATGAAATTGCCTTTCTTCTTGTGACCGTCCTCTTTCCCTGGTGGGGGTTGGTATTTTTGCACGTAACATTCGTGTTCCAAGTCCACGATGTGGTGACAAATGTGACATTTTTTCTTTCCTCGACATACGTGTGCCTTGGCATTGTTGGTAAGTATGCCTTGTCCACACGTAGGGCACAATCTCAGGAGTTGACAAGCACATTTCTTCTGTGAACCTTGTGTTTTCAAATGTTGCTGGTAACAGGCAGGGCTGACAAACGTGCGCAGACAAGACGAACAAGGCACTGGTTCTTCGCTCAGACAGGGTGGAGAGGCCAAACATCCTGGGCATTTCAATCCACAATGCTTGTGTTGCTCTCGATTGTTATAACCATAATCACATTTCTCACAATAATAACTGTATCCCAGGAATCCGGTGATACTGGTAATGGTATCGAAATGGTCATCGTGATAATAAAGGTGAATGTATTTTCCGTCCTTAAAATCTTGGCCTCGAAACAACAGAGACCCGCGCATTTCTTGAGGGTGCACTTTCAAGGTGTAGCGTGGAGCTAGGGCATCTTGCAATTTTTGCATCTCAGGAATGCCACAGGGTGTGTCTTTGGACAGGCCAGCTTGTTGCAACAGGAGTTCTGCTTCGTTTCGTTGTTTGGTTCGGTTCGATTTTCGAATGTTCTCCCAGGTTCTTTTCCATTCTACCGTGTCGTTCTTGTTGGCATAGGTTCGTCCCACCACGATGGCACGGGCTAAGCACATCTGGTCTTGAGGGTTGTTAATTCGGACGAGACTCTTTTTGGTGTTGCGAAGGTCGTTCACCAGTAAGACCTTTTTGCGTCCTGTCCCTTGAGGAAGTGAGACGTGAGCCATTTTCAGTGTGGCTTTACCATCGGTGATGTCAAACTGGTCATTAGATTGTTGTACGTGTTGAATCTTGTCCATGACTTTGGAAGGGGTTAGTTCTGCGGGTCTGCTAAACTCGATCCAAACAGGGGATTTCAAACCGTCGTGATCTATGGATAGTGTCAAGCGATCGTCTTCTTTGGGTTGACATTGTCGCTTGAGTGCGGTGAGCAAAGAATCCCACATCTCGGTGATAAACCCTTCTGCTTTCTCCAAGGGTACGTCGGCCTTGAAATCTTTAAACTTCACCGTGTAGGTGTAAGCCGTGGTTCTAAATTTTCTAGAGGAGCGCTTTTCCGTCTCTCGAATGGAATAGTACTTTTCAGGGTTGACTAAGGGTGGTGAACTTGGTTTAGAGGGTTCGGATTCTGGTTCACTCATGTCCTCTTCAAAATCACTGGCATGAATTTGTGCCAAGATTTCGGCCCTGGTACGAGGCGATAGATCACGTTTCTGCCTCTTACTTTCTTCTTCTTCTTTCTTCTCGAATGAATAGGATCGTTTCATCTTGAGTGCAAAACGTCAAATGACTCAAGTTCAAACACCATAGACTAATTTATAGTCATGGCAAACCAGCGTATATAAAAAGGGTGTGTCTTGTCCTTTCACTATTCATTTCACTCTCAAACCGAGCAGAACGATGGAAGAGACTACCCATATGGAACGTTTCGTCAGAGCTTTGCGAGGGGTCATTAGAAAATTCTCTTCAGACCAGCCGACGGACTACTCTCCTTCCTTTCGAGATAAGAGTCAGGATACTTGCTATATCTGTCAGAAGAAAGGGCATTGGTCTTCTGAGTGTCCAGACCGTCAAAAAAGAAAAAAAAACAGGGGCTAAAAAAGACAAAAGTCAAGATACCTGTTATTATTGTAAAGAAAAAGGACATTGGTCTCCAGATTGCCCAAAAAAGAAACAAGAGGAGTCAGAAGAAAAGAAGGATTCTTCAGAAGAAGAGAGGGATTCTTCGGAAGAAGAGAGGGATTCTTCGAAAGAAGAGAGGGATTCTTCAGAGGAAGAAGAGGAAGAAAGAAGACAATTCTATTTAAAAGAAGCAAAGAAACAGGAGAAGAAAAGAAGAAGGGAAGAAAATGAGGGAAAAACGGTGAAGAAATTCAAAAAACAGAGAGACTAAACAAGGAGAAAGAAGAAGTCAATGAACTTTTAATTAAAGTGTTCTGTGGTGAATTGTGAATTGGATTGTAAAAAATGGATAAAAGAATACATGAATGATATAAGGTAAGTGTCTCTGAGTTTTGATTTTAAAAGAAGAAGCTACACTCACGCACTCATACACAGACACGTACTATAAGGGTAAAATGGGTGGGGTTTATTTTTGAGTTATTGGCAAATTGAAATTGTATTTCTTTTCGAGAAATGTGGGTGGCCCTGAAAAGGGCCTTTTTATTTTGGTGTAGGGGTGAGTTTAACCAATCAACTTTAACTGCCTTAAGCCTTTGCCACGGCCAAGGCCTACTTCTGATGATTGGGTTGAAATCACTAAGGGTGGTACGACAGGCTTAGTCACAGGGTTGGCGTGTTTAGCTCGGGAAGGTCGTATTCTCTTCGGTCGTGATAAAGAAGTCTGATACATTTGTTTCAGACTTCTTAACTCCGCTAAAATGTCCAACAGTACCGTAGCCGTTTGATTTTCACCCTCTTGTTTCTTTGCTGCTACTTCTTCTTGCTGTTGTTGCTGTTGTTTTTTTCTTACCTCTTCTTGTTGCTGTTGCTGTTGCTGTAGGAGAAAAGCTTGTTCCGCTTCCTTTTGTCGTTGCATAAATTTCTCCAATTCTTCTTTCTGTCTCTGTCTAAAATTCTCCACTTGCGGTAATGAAGAAGGTAACGAAGGTTCCGGAACAAATTCTTGCGAGGTAAGAAAATCCACAAAATCCCAATGTACCTCTTCTGAAAATAAGTCCGGGTTCCCTTGGGCAGTCTCCCCTGCTGGTGCACCCCAATGGATCGTTTTCTGAGTTTCCGTCATGTTGAATCACTGTCGCATAGATTGACTGCACACAAGCGCTAGCGAATCTATATAGACCAACTGACGTCACAGACTACTCTCTTCGGATTGGATGCGGGCTGACTGAATTTTGTAACGCGTGTTTGGATTGGTGAATGAACTCAATCCGTTTCAATCCTGCCTCTACCTATAAATAAGCGCAGTTCAGTGCATTGATTCACTTGTTCTCGTCGCTTCAAGATGTGGACCGATGTGCAATCTTCTACGCTTGTGTCTTCCATGATGTTCCGGACGGACGTACCCATGTATGTCCGATCCAAGTGGACCGTTGTCCACAGGACAAACACCAGCCTGTGGATACGTAGGATCTACGTAGAAAGACAAGGATGCCTGAAAAGAGTGCTGATTTACGGACCAACAGTGAGACGTAGCCTAAGGACAAGAAGAAGACCAATGCGGTACCATTTATGTTAATGAATACATTAACATAAACCCAAAGGCCCTTTTCAGGGCCAGCCATATTTCTCGAAAAGAGATAGCCTTTCCATTGCCTACCCCTTTTTTAAATTTAAATTTAAATTTAAATTTAAATTGAAAAAAATTTAAAAAAAAAAAAAAAAATCCCAAAAGCCCAAACTCTATTCCCCATGTTAATTTCCCTTGTCCCTAGACAGACCCAAACTCTATGTTAAATTCCCATTGTCCCTAAAGTGACCCACGATTTCTCTCCATGTTAAATTTCCATTGTCCCTAATCTGACCCAGGGGTCTTTTTAATGCTAAGTCCCATTGTCCCTAATGTGCCCCACTTTACTACTGTTGTTATTGTTCAGTGTCCGATGTCGGAGAGGGTTTTGTTTTCTCTTTCCGTTTATTTTGCGTATAGTGTCCCAAACTTTCTTAACAGAGGAACGAGAGTTTAAAGAAGAAACATATTTCTTCCATGATGCTCTTTTACTTTCTTTGATTGTGCGGCGAGCTTTGGCCCGGACAATGCGATATATATTTAAGTTTTCGGGCGTCGGGTGATTATTGAATTTTTTTTAATGCTTCTCGGCGTTGCCGTATGGCTTCCTTACATTCCTTAGTGAGCCAAGGTTTTAGGGTTTTTTTACAGTTTGTTGAGGACTTGGGGATAGATTCTTCTGCAATGTCGGTTAAAATAGATGTAAAATGCTGAATGGGATCGTTAACATTGAAAACTGTATCCTCATTCAGCCTAGATTTACAGAGTGTTTCGAACTTGGCCCAGTCGGCCTTCTTTAAATTCCATTGTGGAATTACTTCATCAATTGTAGAGTTATGATTTACAAGGGAGATTGGGAGTGATCGCTGCTGTGAAGGTCATCAGCGACCTTCCATTCATAGTCCAAAAGCAGCGAAGGAGAACAAATTGTCAAATCGATGCATGTGTATGTACCCGTGCCTGGGTGTAAATATGTAGGTGTTTTGGTATTATATAGACACAGATCGTGTCTAGAAATAAGGTCTTCAACTTTGTGACCTCTGTCACTTATATGATTCGATCCCCATAAAATGTTATGGGCATTAAAATCCCCGAGTAAAACAAATGGCGCGGGAAGCTGTTGAACAAGGTCGTCTAATTCGTTTGGTACTAGGTTAGTGTTTGGTGGTAAGTAAATAGAGCAAAATGTAATCACTCGATGTAGAGTGACGCTTACAGCAATGGCTTGTAAATTGGTATTTAAATGAATGAAGCTATGAGGAGCTCTGTTGTTCACAATAACAGAAACTCCTCCTGATGCCCTATCAACATTTGGAGAGCAGGTGTTAATCAGGGAGTAGTTTTTAAATGTGATATTGTCCGTATCTTTCAAGAATGTTTCTTGAAGGCATAGTACCGCAGGATCATGTTCGTTTAAAAGCAGGAGAATATCATTGTAATTTGCTTTAAGTCCTCGACAATTCCATTGTATGATAGTGTTTTTCATTATAAATTTAAATGAAAGATTGTGGAGCTAGGTTAGACCTTTCGCAGAGGGAATTTGTTTTGTTATTTCTCAAGAGGAAGTACGAGGGTGAATTTTTTGTTTGTAGGTCTGGAGTTCCCTTGGGCGCATGGAGCAGATTCTCCTGCATCCATGCTCTCGATGTCTCCAAACCTGTTATAAAGTTTGATGGGGTCATCTGACCCCTTTTGTTGCCTGTTTCCATGAGATTTATTTTTGTTTTTTGGTGATTTAGGTTGTTGGGTATTGCTGAAAGTAGTTTGTGTAGATGCCGTGTTTCTCTGTGATTGGTAATGAGGGGTGTTTGAGCTTGGTGTTGAATCGGGTGCTTCTGTTTGTGTTTGAGCGTCCTTCGTTGTCTTAGGATTGCTCTTCACTACAGTGGAGAAGGATGGGCCAGGATGGGCTGTTTTCGCCTGTACAAGTTTTCTGGCTTCTGGATAGGGAATGTTATTTGTGTATTTTACCCTCTGAATTTCCTTCTCCTGTTTCCAGGTATCGCAATCCTTGGAATTTGCGTGGTGCTCTTTTCCACAGTTGACACAATGCGGAGTTGCTCTACAGTCAGCTTCCTGATGAGAATTTTCTCCGCATCGGCCACATATTTGGGTTTTAGAGCAGCGGTCTTCGTGATAGCCGTATTTTTGGCACTTATAACACCGAAGGGGGTTGGGAATGTAAATCTCTACCTTTACTTGCAAAAAGCCAACTTTTACCACTTTGGGTACAGTTGGCCTGTTGAAGGTGAGTACAATGGTGTTGGTGTCTTGCAGATTGTTATTACGTTTAATACGTATTCGTCGGACTGCAGTGACACCTTCACCTTTCATTCCTTCGATGATATCAGCGTCGGTGACTCCAGCCAAGTCACGACAGCGAATGACGCCTTTGGACGTATTGAGTGTGGTGTGAGCGAATGAGGTCACTGGAATATCGAAGAAAGTTTTTATCTTCTTGATATTGTCTGTCTGACCTCATCGCTCACATTCCACGAGAAGGCAACCCGATTTCATTTTTTTTGACACTCTTTGGTGTACCAATCAAACCTGTAATTGTTTTCTCGATCACAAACGGAGAGAGTGAAGCAAGGGATTTTGCGGCATCTTTAGATTGTATTACCATGAAGCGTGGAAATGAGTCCACTCTACATGGTTCGTCGTCCGAGTCAGATAAAGTTTTCGTACGTTTATTTTGATTTTTTTTGGAAATATCCATTTTGGCTAGATTAAATATTCAGCACCCGTGCTCCCCACCCACCAAGGAGCCCAACAAGGGGACACTTTTCAAGTGTCAGGGATACACAGATGCCATACTCAGTTGATAAAATTACCTTTGATTGACCTTGAAGTCGCCAATTTCTAAGGTCGGTAAAATTACCCCCCGATTGACCCGTTAAGCCACCGCCTTCTAGAAAGTCTTCTAAGACTTGGAAAAGGGAAAGATAAAGGACTAGAATACAGGGGCAACGGTGGTATCAAGAGAGATACAAGGAGAAAGATAAAGGAGGTGAGAGAGTAAATAAAGACTTTCTAGGGCTCGGCGTGACCAGCCGATTTGTTGGAACCGGGCCCATCCCGACCACCCGTCTAAGAGAAGTAGAGGCCAAAGTAGTGTATTGCAGGGAAAGCCTCTGCTCAACTACCAGGATCCTTTCCTACCCCGACACGGGACGCAACCCACGGCAAACAGGTTGCCTCTACTTAGTCGCCTTTTACGACACGTCGGGCCAATTCTACAACCCCGGCCCCGCAGGGGGATGGTTTTCACTAAATAATGGCTATCAACATGACAACATTACTGAAACTTTATACTGACACGCCGTTTGTATTAAGAGATATCTCATGATAGACAGTTGGTAACCAATGAACAATGTTTTGTGAGGCACATACAAGTTAAAAGTGACAAATAATTGTTTTCATTTCATTTCGTTGATCAGCACTGGTTGTCGAGGAATAACAACATTGGTTGTCATTCCTCGGCAACCAGTATTTTCTTTAACAAAATGAATACGTCTAATTACATTCAGGTGATTATGACTATATATGATAATATAATATAACAATATAAACATAAAACATAAAAAGCCTTCAGATTAAAATATTTTACATCACTATTTCTACAGGAAGAAAAGCTTGAAAATTCGGACTAGCTGGCTTCAACTTGATGCTTATGCATTGACCTAGAAATGGATGAGCCATATCGCCATCTTTCTTAATGTAAATTTGCGTTGACGCAAATTATATCCAGTATATTTAATTATTTTGTTAATAGTTTTAGGCTATTGGGTGATTAATAAGCAAACTTAAAGAAGTATTGAAATTAAAATGTGCCAGCTGCAAATATATAATGATTTTATTTGTGCGTGGCTTCTTTTTCTTGTCCTCTAAGTATAAACCGCATGGTTTCAATGTTCTAAGGCGGCGAATCCAGTAAGATTTCTTTTCTTTCCTGGTTTTGGAACTCCAGTCGGGGTTGTGAGCAATTGCAGTAAGTGATACGTCACTTAATGTGTGGCCATAGGAAGAGAACTGTTCTACAACTGGACTTATATAAAGCCTCTTTGTTATCCATGTGACAATTAGTTCAGCCTTTAATGCACCACTCACTGTCCTCTTGTCAATCTTTCTTACCAGCTCTTCTTGAAAATAAATCCAAAGCCCCATTTGCTGTGTTTGCTGTTTGGAATCAGTTCAAAAGTCTTTAGGTTTTAGTCCTTATGAACTAGTGTTTGAACATATTGTCCTTTGAATATTGAAATTATTAAAAGAGAAACTTGTATCAACTGATGATTCAGAGTTTAATCTTCTTCATTATGAATTTTATTTCATATATAAGTTTTCATAGACCTGTGAAGTGGCAAGAACTTCACTCAACTTCTGGCAATTATCAGTAGGGCCTTCGTTGGAAAACAAAGGTTTAGGTTGTTATCAAGTGCATGATAATATAAGTATAGGACAGAATAATAATAATAATGATGATAATAATAATAATAATAATACACATTAAGAATAAAAATAATAATGCCAAAAGCATATTGTCAAATATCAATGATAGTATCCTTTCTGGTGTCAGGAAGAAGCAACATATATCAGGCTGAAGACAATTAGATTGTCTCTATCATCAACAAGTGAACAAGTCTTATTTGGTTACACATATTGTTTCTTATAATGTATTTTTCTTTGTCAATGCGAATACTTGGTAATTCAGATATACTGCTGGTGTATATTATTGCTTATATATATTGTGTCCATTAAACACACACCGATTCTTTGACGTGAAGGTCCAAAAATTGACGGACCATTCAATGGCGGCTGTGCGTTAGAGCAGAAAATGTGCTACTAGGCCACAAAACACATTCATTGAAGAATCCGATAAAATCTATTTTTCAAAATATTGCACATTCAACAAATGCATTACTTATATAGTTAGTTACATGATATATCTGGGGTATTAGAACTTGCAACCATTTCAAAATATGATTATGAAAATAGTAAGACAATTGTTGTAGATTTATGTTGAATAAAAAAAATGTCCAGCTTGTGTTTCATATTATATCGTCTTTTATAAAAAATATGTCCTCGTTTCCTATTTGTACAACATTTATTGATACAAATCAAACTTACACTAGGCTGAAATAAAATTCAGACAGAATTTTAAGATGCGGTGTCTGATAGTACTTTTTAAATTGATACATAAAACAACGTCAGTTATAAAATTTAGACCATTATAAAACTTTACATTATTTGTAAAATTAAAAATTTAGAAAATTAAATAACTGTACTAAATTTGTAATAGCTAATACTTAGATCATTATAATATTTGTACGAATCAAAATTTGGACCAAAAACAAATGCACTTGGTTGTTAGGGTAAAGTTAAAGACGCTGAAGATGTACTCTAATCTACGTTTTAACATTAGTGTTTGCTTATGCCAATTCATTGCAGACTCTCAGCATTGCTTACATTATCTAAGGAAAATATTGCATTTTGTACATTATTGACTAAACACATTATGAAAGATCATCGTATTTATGCAATAACTCCTGTGATTTCAGTCGACCTGGATCCGAACGCACCAGTGACTGGGCTGACCTGGCTCAAAAGGAATTGGAAGAAGGTGGCGTAGTACTCATATCACGAAGCAGTAGCTTACCCATTTCTAAATAGTTAAAGAGCCGTAGTACTTTTCATTCGGCCCCCCTGCAAGTGCAATTTATACCTGGCCAGGTTGGTTGCTACCTTTATATCAAACGGAATAATTTTTGCAGGTGTTAATATCATGTTATAAATCACTTAAGTATATTTCGAAACAACACATCGTAATTGCAATGGTAAGTCCTGGGGATTTTTCGGTGTAGTGGGGAGAACATTAGTGGCTACTCACCAGATATGTATGGTATTGGTTATTACACCTTGTGTATAGAGTAGTTACCAATGTTTTGTGCATCTGACAAAATTCAGAAAAATGACACGGATAACTCAGTCTGAAAATATTTTGAGCGCATATACGTTTTCATATTATTATGTTTTTGTGGGAATTATTTCGGTCTTTTTTCGGGGGTCGGGATGAATGCTATTCGCATGATTGAAAACCGATTAATAGTTGTGCGTCTGTAGTATTCGTATTTCAAAGTTAAATACCAAGAAAAGCTAATAGATTCAGTGTGTTAAACAGACATGTGACATAATGAATACACAAAAAACTGCACGCCTCAGAAGTGGGATATCTTGGCTTCGAACCCCGACCGAGTCGTGCCGAAAACAAAACTGGTATTAACAGTTGCCTCGCTAGGCTCTCAGCATTGAGAGGTTAGTATTAGGACTAGTGGGCTTTGTGTCAGGATAATGTGACTGGCTGGGAAATCGTGCTACATGTCTGCGGCATAATTCCGCAGTGGGAGGTCTTGGGTTCGAATCCCGGCCGAGTCGGGCCGAAAACATCGAACTGGTACTAACAGCTGCCTCGCTAGGCTCTCAGCATTGAGAGGTTAGTATTAGGACTAGTGGGCTTTGTGTCAGGATAATGTGAATGGGTGGGATATCGTGCTACATGTCTGCGGCATGATGTGCCAGTGCTAGACATCACTACCATCTGTTGCACTGCAGACATCTTTATCAATATGACTGAATTGTTAAAGCTACGTTAGAAATCCAAATCGCACACACAAAAACTGCGCGAATGCAAGTGCTAAATTTTGTCATTATTTATAGTCTATCGTGTGCTGAAAAATGGCGTTAAACCCTACAACAATGACAATAATAATATTAAAGTATTCGAGTAAGACAAATTAATGTTCATAGTTCACGATTCTAACATTTACGACAACAATTGAATGAAATGGAAATTTTGATCATAATTGCAAAGATATTTTCTAGAAAGATGTAGTTTTAGTGACCTCAAACATGTTTTCAAAATTTATATGAAGCGAAATATTCCAGAACGACGGCATGCATGCCTACTTGCAGGCAATTGAAACAGCTACCTTCCTTCACCATTTGTTTAAATTTGACGTTAGTAAACACTTGTGTAATATCTGTGTTTCACGGTATGTGCACAGATTACTGCATATATATATATATATATATATATATATATATATATATATATATATATATATATATATATATATATATATATATATATATATATATATATATATATATATATATATATATATATATATATATATATAATTTTACAAAATAAGGCACTATTTTGAATGAAGCTTCCACAAAATTACTATTGAAAGCAAATTTTAGTTGTTATCAGCTATTTGTGCCTCAAGTAATAGCTCGCAGAAGTTATCTAGAGACAACACAATGTATTAAAGGCTAAACGTAACAGTTCATCTGCCTTGGATCCAAACTCAGAATATAGTTACTGCAATACGAACCCTACTCAATGGATTTATGTACTATCGGAAACTATGTTTGGAAGTGTTCTTTTAATGGGTCTTTATAAGCTTTTCTTTTGAACATGTATTTTTCCGATTTTAGATATTCATGCCTACCACTGTAATCGTTTGCTGCTAGTTTGGCTCATAACATTCAATTTACATTTACTGTGAATCTGGGCCCATAAATGCTAAGGAGTATGATATTTATTGCCATATAAAATGTATTGAAGCTTGACGTGTTAGTTTCATTAGAATCGGTTTTGTCAGATGACGGTATAAATATTTTGATACTGCCGTAATAGTGACAAAGATTTAGCAACTGTTATTTTTTATTTTTGCTCACCAGTTGCAAGCTACCATGTGGCAGACGTACATACAGTGCTTTGCGTTGATACATCAGCCAGTGTTAGCCAAGGATCAGCATGGGAACAAGTCCAACAATTCTTTCACGAGTTTATTACAGGCCAGTACTTGAACCTGGTATCATTGCTAGCTTTTTATGATTACTTTTATTGATTAAAATGTACGTATCTCTGATATTTTCATTGTCTAAATTCCAGTTTATTATTGATCCTCAGTGTTATTTGCAGCCTAATGCCAGTTATACTGGTTTCAATCTGGCGTTTTGATACGTGTTACACTCGCATGAGTCTTATTTCCATCTGGTACCATTCTTAGAAAGTGTCTTGCATACTACGATGGTAGTCAGGATTTGTGCGCTCTGCCAGAAGAAAATAGACGGAGAGTAGACAAATTCTGTAAGTCACCTAGCACTTTTCCTTTTATACCGTGGAGATTCTTTTCTCCAATGTACTTTCTCTTGACATATATAACAGTTAACTTCCCTCCTTTTTTAAGGACTGCTCTGGCGGCATAAGTGGTTGAG
This sequence comes from Sinohyriopsis cumingii, assembly GCA_028554795.2. Lineage (NCBI taxonomy): Eukaryota > Metazoa > Mollusca > Bivalvia > Unionida > Unionidae > Sinohyriopsis > Sinohyriopsis cumingii. The sequence continues at coordinate 17,666,974 of CM068832.1, read as the reverse complement.
ATGCGGGAGTTCGCGGGTTTGAATTCAACCGAGTCATACAAAAGACTTAAAAAATGGTACGGACTATACATGCCTGTGGCCTGATGCATCAGTGCTAGACTACTATAGACGTCGTAGTGATATGACTGCAAATGTTTTAAAGCTACGTTAAACATCTAAATCACACATACACACACACACACACCCACACACACAGAGACATACTTATATCGGAGTCATTTTCAGTTTCCATTTTGGACTTATTAGATGTTGGATTCTTCGGAATATCATTCTGCAAATGCCGCACCAGTAATGTGATATTTTGTTGCTCTACCATCTTCATATATATATCTATGCATCTATAGAGTGTACTTCATTTGTGTTCTTGATTGATGGTTGTGCCTACCTGACTTTATTATGCATCTAAGAAGTAAACGAGCTATTTACGTGATTCTGAGTCCACGACCTGACTTTGTTTACGAGTTAGTTGGCCTTTCCGTAATAAACCATTATACTGAAGGTTAAGTGATATTTGTATATAAAGGTGATTTGGTAAATAATTAGTCATCCCTTTTTCATATCTGTATTTGGTAATCTATTAGCCGAGTTTGCAGTTGTGTTCACATATAATTTGACATGAATTATTAAGTTAAATTGTTCATTTTGATTTACAAGGTGCTCATTGACTTTTCCGATCAAAACATTACCGTTTAATTGTATTATCGTGCACATTCTCTTTTTATGAGCAGTCTTCTTCTAATGAAAATTATTCTTATTCAGGGACTAGAGTAAAGCTTTGTCAATGTTCCTCTCCATTATGTCAATTTATCATTAAACTTAGTCTGCTTGTGCAGCTACCATAGCTTTGGCAAAAATGTCTTGAAAATAATGTTGATCAGGAAACTGTTTATATTTATTTGTCAGTCTTTCGATGAGGCGAAAGTTACGTATAGTATTGATCAATGAGTAGATTTTCATCCTTTATTACTCATTCTCTTTCATCTAATCAGGCTGAAAGACACAATCGCTCATTGACGAACAAGATCCTGAGATCTCCTGATTGCTTCAGAGGGCTATTAGCAAAACTGAAGCCACACAAGTACCAGTTTGTTATTGTGTGACAAATGGGGTCCCTATGAGACATGGAGACCATTGGTTTGCCGATGGTGACGAGTGGTCAGTGACCTATCGGATCATCTTTCCTACGTCTTATCTACAAGACAATGTTAATCTAGCCAACGAACATCATTTGCTATAATTTAGGAGTCGGTACGGCTTATGACAAAAATCAAAGACCGTTTGTTTTGGTTGAAAATACAAAATGGATGTTCTAATTGCTGTTGGTCTCATTATAATTGCCAAATGGTAGATAAACCAAATCAAAAATACCCAAAGCTAATATGCAACATATTAGTTTTTAAGAAGAATTTAGCAGAAAATGTGTAGAGTATTTCGTCCTTTACCTAAGAAAATGTCAGACAATTAATATTTGTTAACCATAATGTTTGCATCCGCAAGAATTCCTGAGGTAATACATTTAAGTAATACCAAAAACTAAATCTATAGTATTTCTGTGATTTCGTAATAAATAATGACCTTCCCAAATCTGTCCAGTCTGATCAAGGGTACAATTTTAAGTTTGCAGTTCTTGCAGCACCATATATATTAATTAGGCATCCATTTGTTTTGATTATTTGCCTATTACCCTGACATTCAAAGGGGGATTTGGAAAGAATTCATCAAATGTTGAAGAGTATGATTCAGTCGTCTTGCTTTGATATAATAAAAGATAAGAGTGTTAATTTGCTGTGTTTGCTGTTTGGAATCAGTTCAAAAGTCCTTATGTTTTTGTCCTTTTGAACTAGTGTTTGAACATATTGTCCTTTGAATATTGAAATTATTAAAAGTGAAACTTGTATCAACTGATGATTCAGAGACTAATCTTCTTGATTATGAATTTTATTTCATATATAAGTTTTCATAGGCCTTTGAAGTTGCATAAATTTCACTCTACTTCTGGCAATTATCAGTAGGGCCGTCGTTGGAAAACAAAGGTCTTGGTTGTTATCAAGTGCTACACTTCTTAATGCAAACTTAGCATGACGTAGACTAAAATATATTTATCAAATATACTGCTGAACTATTGCCAAATATAAATCAACCCTCCAGTAAACATGTGTCTTTAATAATAATAATAATAATAATAAAGTCATGAATGTTTTGATTTTCCTGAATGACTCTGCAAAAAGAAGAATTCCAACTGGATGTTATTGTAACATCTCGTCAATACGATTTGGAATGTTTTCAACGACTAGTTTTTCACAAGGCACTGGATAAAACCAGCATAGGTTTACTGATCGGTACTATCTACCATCCTTTCGTCTTACAACGCATTTTGACCGACAGTAAAACGTTATCAAATGTTCTCCAAACTGATTTGCTATTCTGAGTAGTGACACAAAACACTCTCCAACAATAGACGTCAACACATTCTTTAAGTATTTATGTTACCTATCGCACTGAAGGGCTTAATTCGATGTTTGTGACTTCCAATGTCTTGGCGTAAAAATGGCAAGAAATGCCACTGATCCGTCGGTGAGAATTACTTCCTTTCAAAGGTTAATCTTCAATTAGTTCACTGTGCCATTGTGCATCCCCTTTATCTCCATGTCATTGTAATTTTGTTTTGAGAGTGGGAATATTGATATGATGGAGATCTAAGACAAAATATTATATTTTCAAAGGTAAATTCACCTTAGAGAAAAAACAAAGCAAAACATTTTAACGGTTCTAGGGTGGATTGTAACTCAAGAATCCGTCACCTAGAGGAGCTCGACAACTATGACATGTTTTGTAGAGTACGTTTAAATCGACATTTTGTCCGTTGGCACCCGTCTTGAAAGTTATATTCTTACCTTGACTGCATATGTCAAAAAATGCTAACCCAGTGCAATAAAAAATATTAATGACATTCATAGTGCCAAACAACGTTACGGAAAGCTGGAAAATGTGTCGTTCCATACACGGGAATATCTATTTGAATCCTTTATAAAACAATAGTTCCTCTTGAGAGAAAAGTTGAGATGTTTGTTATATCCGTCGAGAGAAAAACATAAGGCCAAGAGTATCAACAATGCGAAAGAAAAGAACCCTTTATGATAAAAACGAATAACAGAGGTCTCTACATTAAAACCAAGAGGAATGTTGTGGTTGCAATAAAGAAAACTGAAGAAGAAGAGAAAGGAGAAATACATTTCTAAGGAAGAAACTTTTCTATCAACATATTCATAATTTTTATTATTATTGTTTATTCTTGTTCTTGTTATTATTATTATTATTAATATAGATGCACTCACTTACTTGTTTGAGGCTGAATCTGTTTTTGGCAATAAATGTGCATGTTTTTCTGAGCTACATGGCTGGCCCTCAAATAGGCCATTGCTTTGACAAAAGTCCATCAGAATAACCACCGAACTTCTGACGTCAGCTGAACTGTATTAGACCTATTCTTCATCGGAGTCAACCGCGACTGACGGTTGTCGTCTTTGTCCTTTTTGTAACTGCTGCATGATGATGATGATGATGACGACGATGATGATGGTGGTGGTAGTTATGGTGGTGGTGGTTAGTTTTGGCTTTTATGTGAGCAAAACAAATCTGTTCCCTTAAGACTTTGTCAAAGATGCTTTGTCAATCATATTCTTTTGTTTCGGACATCTAAGATTTGATGTCGTTGAACATGTGCGTTCGTAATGGTAAGTAACACCCATTTTGATCCTCATCTGTTTTGTTTGTAAGGGTTTTGAATGATAAAAATATGTATTTGTTTGTAACAACTAGTTGCCGTCATACCCACTAAATATCATTCATACTCTTTGACGTGAGCTTTATGTATGTGTATTTGCTTTCGATAGTAACAAAATGTGTATCAAATACCAATTAGATTTGGCAGTACGATTTGACCATATAATGTATATAATCTGCATCCCCATTCTCATGAGTTTATATGTGTATTGCTTTGGATAGTAAATAACCTGCCTTTAAATGCAGTTATGAGTTAGATCAATTACATGCCCTTTGTCCTCATTCAAAATAGTTTATATGCTTGTGTGAGGATGATATCTAGCAAGCGTGTGTGCTTATTTGTCCATAAGTAGGTTTGAATGACCATCAACTAGTCTCATTCGAGAATCTGTTTTTTCTAAGGGTTGTTGTATGTATGTGTATCAGTGACCATCATATAACTTTCATTTTAGTTTTAGTTGATGGTGAGGACGTTCGATCGGCAAGGTTGATGATGGATGTTAATTAGGTTTTCTCACTTAAAGCTCTAAACATTGCGTCAGTAGAGTGTAATGTGTGTTTATAACCTGGACCCTTTTTAACATCAAACAGCCTTTTTCATGTTCACCGACTTTTCTCGCAAAAAACATACTCCTTCATATTGAATTTTGAAACCGTCTTAATATTTCAATTTTTAAAATGCACTTTTTATTTAGGCTTTTCATATTTAAAATTTTTACATAATATCTTTAATATTTTTATATTAATGATTTAAAATTTTAAATATTTGACAATTTAAAGAAAAACAATAATTTTGAATTTGGATGTTTCTGTCTTTTTTTATTCGATTTTATTTAGAAAAGTATATTTGCAAATATTTGTTATAAAACTATTTTTTTTTTACAGTTTGTACCTGTATGGGTAAATGTTGTTTTAAGGATTATGTTTAATCTAAGCCAACATGTAATACTTTCCCGAATTTGCTCAGTTTTCGTTAGATTCCGTACAAGTTGTTTAATCCTGGCACTTCTGTTAGCTTAAGCGATAACATTTACAAGTTGTCTTGCTCTTTTAAGTCTCCGCTTAAAACGTGCGTGACAGTTTCAGAATTGTGGATTTACTTTCAATAAAATATAAGCCATTGTTTTTCTCCTGATCCAATTCCAGTTTCGTTATTAGTTTCAAATTTACCCTTTAGTCTAAGCCATAATGTTACACCTTTCTGAACATGTTAAGTACACTTGTACAGGTTTTGTTCAGTCTTTGCTAATGTCTTTGACAGTTTCTAGCTTTTGCCACTTCACTTAGCCAAGACAATAACTTTTTCATTTACTCCTGAGCTATTTCGGTCTCCGATTATTTCGGTCTCCTAGTTTAAGACTTTTAGTACTAATTTTAATCTAAGCCGTATGTTTTACATTTCGTCAAGGGTTTATCCACTTTCATATAAGTCTATCACAGTTTCGGAATTTTAACACATGTTTTAGTCCACGCTATATGGTTCATTTGTAAGGAAATTTTCAGTCATAGCTAAAAGTAGCCATATTTTTTTGATATATATTCCGAAATATGTCTAGTCTCTGCTATTGTTCGTGTTAGTTTCGGACTTTTTAGTATTACTTTTATTCAACTATTTGAGACTAAGTTTAAAAGGTGTTTCTCTTCTAAATTTTCAAACAGTTGCATAATTTTAGCGTTTGTTCTAGTCACATCTTCTTTAGTGTTATGAGAGGTTGCAGTATTTCTTAATGTCAGTGAAATTTATGCGAATTTAGTGACAATTCCCATTTAAAGTGAGGCATAGGTAATGTTTTATATATAAATCTTGGGTATATTCATGTAGCTACTAGACAATATTCCGTCCAGTGGAATTCCCTTTCTCTTATTTGTATGTAAAAATTTCAATGCGGAAAGGTGATAGTGAGTGATTCTTTAACATTTGGTGTTAATCCCCTTAAGTTTACCCCTAACTTTGTAACCTACCTTTGCACACTTTTGTTTGTTTGTTCGAGTGATTGTCAATACGTGTTGCACTGTTCTATTTGGTATTATGGCTGTTGGTCACAAGAGAACATAGTGTGCTGGTCATTATATGTGGGTGATGCTCATTAGGTATATGTGCTTCATCAGTAGATGTGGGTACTGTTAAGCAACATTCTATTGGTTAATAAGCGTGGTTGCTGGTATGAAAATGTGCACTATACAGCAGTAAACATGGCGATTGGATAATTGGTCTGGGTTATGGTCAGAAATGTATTGGTCAGTGATTGGGAGTGCTCGTCAGTAATACTATGTATTGTTAGAAAACGTGGGTACTGGTCAAAATATCTTCGTACTTGTTAGGAAACATGGTTATTGGATAGATGATATGGATACTGGCTAGTTAGTGTGGATAGTGGCCAATTGTTGTGTGTGCCGGTCCGTAGAGGGGCTCATGATTGGCAGTCAGATGGAAGGCTGGTTATTATGTGTAGCTGTTGGTCAGTAGAAGCATATTAGTGGCTACTGGTCAGTCAAAAAGCGTGATTGTTAGTAATTGCTGGTATTGGTCAGTAGGTAATTGGCTAATGGTCATTCAGACAGCATGCTGGTTTGTAAATATAGCTTTAGAATTTCATTTTCTATTGTTCGAAGCATCAACATCATTTAGTTTCATACACAATGGGAGCATTCCCAATGTTCGCATTCATATTCGGGTTTTCAAGACAAAGCACTATTTTAAGGGACAATGGTAAATATCATGTTAACTACTAATGTTAAAGTTTCTTTATCCACAGTCACCTACTTACATGTTAATCCTATGGGCATTTTGACATGGAATTCCCTTGCCTCCATACTTTGAAGATAATGGCTATAATGTTAACCTCCCACTGTCCTCATACAATCCAGTCTATTCTCACAGTAGCCCCATTAATCTCCTGGGCCGATGCATTTTCGTTCACATTGTAACATAATACTGACGTGCTCAAAACCAACTTGTCTGAAATCCTTTTTTATTTCATTTTTTGCAGGGCCAGACATGAATCTGATATGTTGTACACGTTGCATTATCTGTATTCGGTGGGGAAGTCAAGGTTGCCCAAAGACTAACAGCTAATTATACTCTTGCAAAGCGTGCATTTAGTAAGGAAAACAATATGCGTTTATGCTAGTAAGCTTCCATTCAGCATAGAATTCGTCTTAGGAAACATACTATATGTCTCTTCTGTATAATTAAACATCCTTGAGGTTCTAATATCATCGATTTTTCTTTTGTTTTAAGGAACCCACATTGAGATTCTAGATCTTCTAAGTAATCACCCTTTATCTTTCGTCCGTGTGTATGTCCATTTTCCTGTCTGCCTCTTAAATATTTTGCAACCATAATTATTATTGTACGAGTGACATATTTGGTTTCTAATTGATAGTGTAACATTCTAAACGTAAACATTTTAAAAGTGTAGCTTTTGTAATTGAATGCTTGAACACTTACAATAGCACGTATTGCACAAATTATTGCGAATTGCGTGTTTCAGATTTTATGATCCCTTAAACTTTAATTATTTTTTACACAGATATGCTTTTCTATGATGCTTGTGTTGTACTTTGTTTCTCTGTACGCCTGCCTTAAGTCAGGCATATTATGTTACGGCTTGCATCCATCCATTAACATTTAATTGTCTGGTCCATAACATTTCAACGGTTGGAGATATATTTATGATATTATTTCCCAATAATAGATCACATGTTAGTAGATTTTAATCTTTAGTGGCTATTACAAAAGAAGCAAGGTCTTCCAGGGCAGTTTGAGATGTAAACACTGCAGCATTAACATGAAGGTTGGGCTCCACAAAGTGTCATCGTGTTTGAGAAATGCATCATGCAATATCATGATAAATTAGTTCCATGAAAAAATGTTAGTTATAACAGGGGGCGAGGATGGGGGTGGGTTGAAGTAAATTGTAGGTTTCATTGACGAATGAACCAACTTACATTAATGCATATTATACGAGAAATATATAATAAACGTATAGCCCTAATAATATTTTTTTTCCCGATGACTATCTACTGCTACAAACATTTATAAAGAAATATGCAATGAAACTGAGTGGAGAGTTACATGTGTACTCACCAAATGCTCTCACCTCATCCATAACAGTAATTCCATCTACACTGAGCACAGAAACCCTTTATCATCCCATCATACATCGCGGTTTATATCAATTGCATGGCAACCTTCGATTGGGACGGATATAATTTGAGAATAGAACATGGAACGATATATTACAAGTACGTTTAAGTGTGCAGGTTTTATGTGGCAATGTTTAAAGCTCTAGATTTTTCTCTGTTAGATTCTCGTTGAATCTGATTTTTAAATGCCTTACGAATACATTTTCTATGTAGGTTTCTTGCTTAATATTGGATTAATCACTGCTATAACATGAACTTTGAAGAGAACGGCTAACTCGAAGTGATTTAATATGACAGGTAATAGGTGAGCAAAATATTAAAATGGCCTGAAACTTACACAGTCACTGTTTTCATTCCTCTTGTCATTAGGATATTTTTGATTGAGGAAAATCCACTATGAATTGCATCAGAGTAGTAATAATTACTAATAACTATTACATTTCTATCATTACCTTAAAATAAAAGTAAACAAAAAGAAGAAACAAATAAAATGTAATTGTCAAAACCGTTGTAACGCATTCTGAAAGTTTGACGACCTCTGCAACAGTGAATCATTTATCGCGGAAGACAATCTTGGTTTTTAAAGGTGATTTCCATCAAGAGAGAAAGAGAGAGGAGAGAGATAAATGTTCATGTAAACATTCTTTCGGAATAGCGACTCTTGGCAATTTTGTATATGCTGTCTCTGTATTTTTAAGTATAATCGTTTTTTTACGCATTTCGGACAATCTGTTTCTTTAACTGAAATAATTGTTATTCTATTTCACTGCATTTTGATGATCTAATGTATTCTGCTCTTTCATTTGTTATATATAGTTTTATGTATTTATTTATGATATTTATATTGTAATGGTCACTTTTAAAACAACATATTAAATAACTAATTTTGTCAGTGAATGTGTATTTTTGCTGTAAACAAGATGTCATTTCGTTTGCAAATATATCTACTAAGATATGTGTTCAGGATATTGGTTTTACCCTTGGATATTCCCTTCATACCTGATGTTTATCATGTTCTTTACTTAAAATTATGTAAAAAACCTGATCTTGTTTACAGCTTGGAATGTTCTAAAAATGAACGTTTGACTCTAATCCAGGCCATCTGTTTGCATTTTAGGTTTTTATATTAAGGTTGTGTACTCATTCTATGTCTTAACATTTGTCTTTGTACATAAATTTAGTTGTGTTCGGTTCTAATTTATAGAGGATTTATTTAGCTAAATTATTCATTCGATTTACAAATTGCTCGACCGCTCTGGTGGACTAAGCAGTTAGAACGTCCGCTTCGGATGCAGGAGGTCGCGGCTAGACATCACTATAAACTGACACACTGCATACATCGTAGCGCAATGACTGAGAAATTGTTAAAACTACATTAAAAATCCAGATCACACACACACACACACACACACACACACACACACACACAAACACAAATTGCTAATTGCTTTAGGACTAAATTACTATTTGGACTTTTTTGTTAACCAGTTGAAGAGCATTCTGGATTATATTATTGTAATAGGCCAAGACCGTTCGCACTTTAGATAGTAATAGGTTACTGGCATATCAACGCATTCAAGATCGAAATTCATTCGTAAAACTACTGGAATTCATTCTGAATACTTTATTGTTTTGGACTTGTTTTCAAACCGTTTAGGACTACATGGGATTTAATTCATAATGCCATAGGACTCCTTTTTATCTTTGCATTGTTTTGTAGGAGAAATTATTTGTTGAATTGTACTAAACTTGTTCTTTTTCGCTTTCTTCCGATTTTTTAAAGAAATTAAGTCGTAATATATCAGTTATCTTTTAATTAAACGGAATGCACACACAAACTGAAAAAAAACATGCAGATGTTAGGCATGCGTGAACATCTGAATGAACGAACGAATGAATTAACGAACACAAGAACAATAAATGAACGCCCGACATGAGTAGCAGACATAATAAAATATGTAAATGTATACATGAATTAAAATCAATAATTTAATAAATAAATTAGCATTACACAAGTGTACGGTTATAAGATAAAATATAAACTTATTTCCTTCATTGACAAAATGATTCATAATTTATTTAGGTGTAACATTGAAAGCATTTGTTTTAAATGGATGGTTTGTTTAGAGATTTATTAGAACATGCATTAGAAGAATTATAACATGGGTGCTTTATTAAGAGATTTATTCGACCATGCATTCGAAGAATTATTAAATGGGGGCATTATTTGGTGATTTATTAGAACATACATTATACTAGTTATTAAATTGGTGCATTATTAAGAGATTTATTAGAACACATATTAGAATAATTATTGAATATGTGCTTTATTTAGATATTTATTCTAACATGCATTAGAAGAATTATTAAATGGGGGCTTTATTAAGAGATTTATTAGAATATGCATTAGAAGAATCATCTTCTTAGGCGCTTAGCGAACTTAGAGATAATAAATGAAATCTTTGTTTTATTTAATCTGCTTCAGCTACTATTTGATTTTGTCTGTAATTTGCTTTCACATTGATACGAGCAGTGAAACATAATTTAAGCTTGATCTTGTGGAGCGTGATTTTTCGTTATCCATTTTTTTGTTCAGCATTGTGATAATGACATGTTCTGTCAATGCTACATCTGGGATGGCTTCCAAAACAACCTTGTGATAATGACATGTTCTGTCAAAGCTACATCTGAGATGGCTTCTCTATCAGTCTTGTGATAATGACATGTTCTGTCAAAGCTACATCTGGGATGGCTTCTCTATCAGCCTTGTGATAATGACATGTTCTGTCAAAGCTACATCTGGGATGGCTTCTCTAACAGTCTTGTGATAATGACATGCTCTGTCAAAGCTACATCTGGGATGGCTTCTTTATCAGCCTTGTGATAATGACATGTTCTGTCAAAGCTACATCTGGGATGGCTTCTCTATCAGCCTTGTGATAATGACATTTTCTGTCAAAGCTACATCAGGGATGGCTTCTCTATCAGTCTTGTGATAATGACATGTTCTGTCAAAGCTACATCTGGGATGGCTTCTCTATCTGCCTTGTGATAATGACATGTTCTGTAAAAGCTACATCTGGGGTGGCTTCTCTATCAGTTTGTGATAATGACATGTTCTGTTAAAGTTTCGTCTGGGGTGGATTCTCTGTCAGACTTGTGACAATTACATGTTCTGTCAAAGTTTCACCTTGGGTGGCTTCTCTATCAACTGTGTGACTTACTCTGCAACACATTTAGAAATATATTTACAACTTTCTACTTAGAATGGTAGAGACAAGTCTAATTAGATTTAGACGAAATGCCTCCAAGGACACGCCTTATTGAAATTATGTCTAGGGTGGCCTCCGAGGACATACCTTACAGATATTATGTCCTGAATCACCTAACAGGACATGCCTTATCGAAATTATGTCAAGAGTGTCCTCCGTGAACATTCCGTATCGAAATTTTGTCCAGAGTGGCCTCCCTGGACATTCCTTATAGAAATTATATCCAGTATGGCCTCCCTGGACATTCTTTATCGAAAATATGTCCAGGGTGGCCTCCCTTGAATGCCTTATCGACATTATGTTCAGGGTATTCTTCCAGGGCATGCCTTGTCGAAATTATGTCAAGAGTGGTGCTCCTAGCACTGGGGTAGAATAGTATACAATGTTTTGTTCCTGGGCCAATTAATGATATTATGATACATTAAGGGGTTTTAGGTGAATTCGATAAAACAAAAAATAACTAAACTATTATTATAAATAAAACTTTTTCTTCTTCAAAACATACTTGTAACATTTTAAAATACTAACCTTTGACCACACTGTCTGGTTTCTGATCGATTTGAAAACAAAATTGAAACACTGTTCGTAAACACGTTTCAACCGTTTTTTACTTTTTCGGACTAAGACTAGTTGATACGTGATATGGTGATGTAAGTCATTACTTTCTAAGTCACTAGATTTATTCGAACTGAAGTGAATCCTCATGCAAGTATCGAGTTGAAATAATGAAAATAATAATGGTGATATCGAATCTAAAGATATAACAACGATGAAGGATACAAAATGAAGGGACGATGAAGACGTGAACGTTGATAATGATTGCAATAAGTATAAAGCTAAAACAACTAATGATAAAGACCATGATACAAATATGCAAGCATTTATAACTCTGTCTCTGCTTTAATTAACATGTTTTGACTAATTCTTCATTGACAGAATTAACGTTTTCTGTTTGTTTTGATAATACAGACATGCATTTTACAGTTACAATGAACAGGCCAATTAATGTAATAATGAACAAATGACAGCGTCGGTCATTTAATATTGTTTCCAGTCGAGAGTAAAGATCAGATTATTACACTTCCAATGATGCCTGTGATGTTGCTGCTTTGTTAGCTAAATGAACCAAATATTCAGCCACATTTTAAAACTCTTTCCCGAATATATCAATCAAGGTGCTATCACCGCTACCCCAATAATCACTGCCGTCTTTTCTGCCTCAACCGCCGTCTTCTGCCGTCTGTTTCGTGCCTACTGTTATTACTCTTACAGTTTGTTTTTGCTATACCTAGACTTGTAATGAAAGCAAAAGCTGCAGTAACATGAACAATTATTATGTAATTTTCCTTAAATATTTGTTTTCACTTTCTTTATTTTGGACTAAATATTGTTTACATTTTCTCTAAAGTTACTTTATGTTTAATTCATAATTATGGGTAACCTTTGACTTGTCTGAACTTTAGTTTATATTACAGTCTTTGTTTAGCTGAATGTTGTTCATTGGAAGATCATTTTTTATTGTCTTTAAATTGTGGTATTGTAGATAGAGTTCTGCTTTCTGTGATAATATTTTCGAAATTATAACACCATCATCAGTGTTATATATTATAAATTCTCTTTCTTATTTCCTTCTCTAATCGTTGATCTTTCTAAGCCATTATTCTACTTTTATTATTCCCATCTTTAAAAGCATTTAGTGAGTCATTGATATCATTTAAACTTTCTGCTGACTAATTTATTTCAAGAAAAATATTTTGTGTAGGTTACATAATGGTAATATTTTTCTACTTAGCAATTACTAGTCTTAGAATTTCTTCTGGATTAGTAAAATTATATTCTATTCCTTTCTAACCTGTTATTACCATATAGTTGATTCCCCGTTTAACTGGATACAGAATTAACTGAAAAGAATATGTTTTGAGTTCCGCACCTTAGAAAGTTAATCCTAAAATGAAATTATGTCTGATATATTATTTATATAGTTTATGAATAATTTCTTCCTCAATTGCGGTAGTGATTTAAAGCGCGGATCAAAGAGTAAAAGATCTGAAGTAGGCTATGGACGAAAATGACGAGTGGGATCATCGGGTTTAGAATGTTGTTTAGGTCACTCAAACAAGTAATTAAATCATGTACTGTCATATTAGAATATTTAAATGATATAAGAGCAACTTGAAAAGGCAATAATGCAGTGATACATTCGTCTAAATCGATGAACAAACGCTCATTATTATATGGCAATGAAGATAACAAGAACGAGATAGCCACTTGAGGTAAGAAACAATGACATTGAGAGTATATATTTAAATTAAGGCTAGTGTAACGTGTGGGTTTCACAATAAAAAATACTACTTGCAGTATGCATTTACTTCTGAATGAAAAAGTGCAAATCTATCAAACAAGTATCAACAAATTTCTAAATGGGTTTAAAACCCACACATAACTAAAGGGTCATGACTGATATGAACTAATCAGGTCAAAGAAAAATCCATGCAGTATTATATTGTATTGAACACATTAGCACAGTATCTGGGCGCCCCGAGTGGTCGAGTGGTCTAAAGCGCTCACAGTTGGGGATCACTGCCATCTCACATCTGTCTGCTTGGGTTCGAATCACGGGCTCAGCCAATGTGATTATTTCTGAATACCTTGCAAGTAGCTTCTCGTGGGTCGGTGGTTTTTTCCAGGCCCGGCCCTAGGATGTGTGGGGCCCAAGTTAGCAAGCGATAAGCGCGGGGCCCCGAGCGAAACCATTGCATTGCCTAAACGCGCGGGACCCATGGTGGTTGCCTCGTTTGCCTTGTAGTAGGGCCGAGCCTGTTTTTTTCCGGGATTTTCCCGGGTTCTTCCAACACATTTATACTGACCGTCATGTATATCCTATCTTCTGCTGACAAATTTCGTTAAACCCTATAACAACAACAACAAAGCATAATGTCTAATACATATGCAAATAAATTTGGCCGACGTTGTAATTTACTTGCTCTCCAAACCACAGTTTGATAACGAACACACTGATATTGATTTCGATATGATAAGTGTTGCGTCAAGTACTGACTTGTGAACCTGATATTAACGTTAAAGTCATTCTTGTTGACTAGGGTACTGATTTGGTTGTTGACTAGGGTACTGATTTGCTTGTTGCCTAGTGTACTGACTTGCTTGTTGACTAGGGTACTGACTTGAGAACCTATTATGGATGTTAAAGTCATACTTGTTGACTAGAGTACTGACTTGTGAACCTGATATTAACGTTAAAGGCATGCTTGTTGTCTAGGGTACTGATTTGATTGTTGACTACGGTACTGATTTGCTTGTTGACTAGGGTACTGACTTGTGAACATGATATTGATGTTAAAGGCATGCTTGTTGTCTAGGGTACTGATTTGATTGTGACTACGGTACTGATTTGCTTGTTGACTAGGGTACTGACTTGTGAACCTGATATTGATGTTTAAGTCATGCTTGTTAACTAGCGTACTGACTTGCGTGTTGACTAGGGTACTGACTTGCTTGTTGACTAGAGTACTGACATGCTTGTAGACTAGGGTGCTGACGTGCTTGTAGACTAGGGTACTGACTTGGGATCACATAATACACATGCGTTAATGGTTTTATATTAAACGGAGTTTGTGAATTATCTCAGGAAGACTGATCACCAATTATATTTAAGTCAAAGAAACTTAGAATGTCGGTATTATATAAGTTTGTTGATCTCTTATTCATGTTATCAGACCCAGTATCCAATGCCATGACAACAGTGTTTGGGACGGGATTATAGGTTTCTTGATCTTGAGAACACATATCTCAAAGATGTCAGACAATGTGTTCGTTACCAGGTTTGCTATGTTGAAATTTCTCAAGAATATCAGAGATGTTTCAATACTCACTAGTTAAAAGTTATTAACGTCAATAGAAACGGATACTAGAAAATTCCTTTTGGCCAAAACGTCGCTAATTTCTTCGAGGGACTATTTCTTTTATTTTGTTTTGAAAAGGTCTCTCAGATTGTGAAATGTGCCAACACTTAAGATGGCAAATGCATTGTCATACAGTGTTTTAAGCATTATGTCTGATAATATTTTAATTTTCGGGCCGAAGTTTGATTTGGTTGCTAACTTAAATATCTAACATTATTTTTGTTCATTTCGAAGGGTTCTACAGAAATTCACCCTTTGCTCACCCATGTTTTTTGAAAATATAAATGTCACAGGTCAAGTGTTATTATTTAAATACAACATAACAACACAGTTTGATAATTTCACATTAATTTCAATGTAATAGAATAAGAAAACTTTAAACGGACTATTTTAGTAATTGCTTTATATCGTCTAAGTTTGAGCATTGGTCATTATTAAATTTTCTGATTTATTAGTCATTTTGGGAAGTCATTATTACTTTACTAGCATGTCAGTTTTAATAGATTTTCTCTGACCAAGGCTTATTATGACCAGTCACAAAGAGACTTACAAAACTCCTGGATATTGCAGATTCTTATGGTTTAAGATACTTACTTTTTCTTTGTATTGAGCTTTAAACTGGCCGTGAAACATTAAACAAAAATGTAAATGTTCCTATCATTCCCTAAAATACAAGTGACATGTTCATTAATTGTTATGTTTACCTTTCAAATAAGGCACTAATGTGTATTGATAATAATTATATCTTTTTAAAGGTTTATTACAGCGTGGAGGCCCGTCTCCTTTGGCTGGAGGTTTGCTAATGGCCTTGGCAGGAGTTTCGACTAAGTAAAGAGAATACAATTTCATGTAGGAAGCTGAAGTGAACAATTTCGCTATTTTCTTATTCAGAAGTAAACACTGATTTCAGATATGTAGTAAGATTCGTCATCGTTTTCTATGATTATTTGACGGAATTTTGGCCCGAAATCTCAGGCGGCCCCTTTTTAGTTTCTGTTGCGTAACCATGATTATTAGTTTATATAGCAATCAAGTCCACTTTTAAATTATGCTGATAAGACGTAGAATGAATGCTATCTTTTTCTCTCACAATAATACATCAACCGTTTGTCTTAATTGAATATCAATAAATAAATAAATTACAATCTTGAATTTTCATGACACAGCTGTAGTACATTTGTTTGTAGCAAAATCCCATTTGCTATTATATACTGAAATAACATTCGAAGGCAGTTGTGCTGATTTCCTATTAAATACAATATATTGCAGCTATTTATATTATCAGTTGTTTAATTCTTCTGACTGTCGGATGTTTCCAGTTTCTTCTCTTGAATTTCGTCTTGCGGCGATCGATTTAGTTTTGTTCAAACATAGGTTGTTGTTTTATATTGATTGGTTAGTTGGTTAATTGATTGGCTGGTAGTGTTGCCTTTTATGGAACAGCAACAATTTGGTGGTTATTAAAGTGCCTTGCATAACAGTACCCTCTAGTTGCCAATCTCTGTTGGTCCGATAAATGGAAACAAACCTGCTCCATTCTGGCTGCGAGTTCAGTGCTGTAACCACTGAGCAACGCTCTACATTTGTACACTTCTTTACGGCCTTAAGTAAGTAGGGCATTCAGGGCAATTTTAGATTTTCTTTTAATTATTGCAATGGAAACTATTGTCAACGGCTAAGGACATATTGTCTGACCTAAACATTACCTCAACAACAGAATCGTTTTTTTTTCTCAGATGTATCAAGTATTTCAATATTTGACATACATGGCTTAATATTTAGTTTCGCTATATAGTTGAGCCAGTATGCACATGGCTGACTGTTGTCTGTAACAAAACGATGTATCTTTCAGCCTTTCCTAGAGAAGATTTCAGCCCAATTACATGGAAAACTTTTCTCCTATTAAGGTGGAAGAATGCTGGCCAGAAGAACGATATGTGCCGTAAGCATCATTGCATTGGCTCTCAAACATTTTGAAAGAATTTGGAAATATGTGTATGTTTATCATCCCGAATTAAAGTTATTGAAATTTAAACACTGAGTTGAAATTAGAATCGCTAGACATACAATCACTCACTCAGTGCTTGTAATATCACATTTTTTCAGGATAGAATCAAATCAAAGTTGACCGCATTCTTGAATTTATTTTGTGTTTCTCTCTCGGTATATACATGCTTTTATATTGTGGTTTCAATAGTATCCGTGTTAGAACCTTGGAATTTGTGTTCTCATAAAACATGCCGACACAATTTGACATAACACATAACACATATCAATTCACAGATATCAATGACCAACAACTTAGGAAAAACTTCGAGGTTAAACCAACCAGCTATTATTGCAAGAGATTGCAAACATGCAAGGTCACATGGGCAGCATAGAGACCAATCCGAATCATTTTGCAAAATTGTAAGCAAACACACTGATAAGAGCTGGGTTGTATGATTCCCACATTATTTTTAAAACTTGTGTTAAAAGGTGTTAAGTACACAACTACATATAATTGTTTCAAGGTGTAACTCACTATTTATTCGAGGAAAACATCGTGAGATGTTACCTGCTCTTTTAAAGGTTATCTATCCAAAATATGCTTATCATGATATATAAAATCTATGTTGGGGTTTGGACCGAGACAAGGAAATCCCAGTCAAGGGTTTATATTATTTGTCTCCGCACGAGTCTTGCCCGAGTGGGGAGACATATAATATAAACCCGCGACTGGGATTTCCTTGTCTCGGTCCAAGCCCCAACGTAGATTATTTTTCTCACACAATATTGTCTTTAAAGTAAAAAGAATTCTTCACTAGTGTTCACGTCCAGTGTTTACATGAGGGCTGTGGTGTGACCGTTGCGTCCGAAGTACACATTTTATATGCGTGAGCAAAGAAACAAAACAACATAAAACGTCGCATAATAATGAGATATTATCACATTTAATATGTGGATTTATATGAAATTGACAATAAATAATTAATATTTATTACAAGAAACTGTTTCATTTTCATCAGTTCCAATTTTGAAAAGTTATATTGTAAATAATAAAACGATATTGGCTACTCAGCTCTACTGTAGTGATACTTAGTACAAGCTGTAAGGAAGAGTAACATCTTTCTTTAGATTATCCATGGGTAGTTAGAGATATGTGTCACTATGTATATAACTATTCTTTTCTTTGGAGAAGGTGAAACTGTGTTGTGACATACTTGTGTTGTCCTTAATATTGATTATAAATTTACCCCCGTGTATAATAACCTCTCCAAAAAAAGACTTATGCAGATAACCATGTGCTAAACATTCAAGTTCACGTATTCTTTGAACATTTATTTTTCTGTCCTGGAAATATGGCAAGTGCTACAGTGAAATTTGCTTATGGATTAAAGTTTTGACGAATAAATGATTACTTCTGGCTGGTAAATACATTATTTGTCATTAAATAGTGTAGGTATATTTTTGACTCGACCGAGGTTTCTTTTTTTTTAAAAGAAGTTCTGAGCGCGTGGACACCTTGACTGAGACGACTAGTCTGAGATGACTAGACTGAGATAAGAAAAGTAAGGTTAGCAGAACAGCTAGATTTCTCTTTCGCATGGGTGAGAAAAACTTATATCATGCATATACAAAACACACTGAACTTCACAGATCAAACATAGTGCAATATCTATATACATGTTTAGCTGGTTGCTTGCGATTTGCACGGCAATACAGCGCGTTGATATATGCTTTCTTTTGAAGCCATTTTTGTAAAATATGTAATCTCATCAACCGTGTTATCAAGTAATTGATATATTCAATTTGTTACGAGTCTATGCTCTTAAAATAACTAACAGAAAAGAGTGAAGACAGCAAGCTTTGTAAAATTTAACAAATAATTTATTTCCATAGAATAAAAGTGGAAAATGAGAAAAGAACCTACGGTATTGCGAATTAAATACAAACTGTAATCCAAAATTAAAAAAATAGAAGTCCTGTCAATGAAAAGTTTTAAGAGGATCTCAGTTCAAACCCCGATGAAATTCAAGATGGAAACCGAAGACGTCTGTAATAGCCTACAAAGTGTAGATGTGTCAACAGTCTTTTGTTGATTCACAGAAAATATTATTCCAGTTTTAATTGCCGTATAAATTCCAGTGAATGTCTTTGTCCAAGAATTATGTCTGAGCACGTTTATATTTCCAGGGAAAATAATCACTTGAATTCAATAGTTTGAAGAAAGTAAAATTCAACACAAACCAAACACAACATAGCACAACTTTCTGTGCTAGGTGTTAAAGCACAAGTGGCATAATTCTGACTTTCACAAAATAATATAGTTATCTGTTTGACCTCAGGTCACAAATTAGCATTTTCTAAAAATAACCATTGCTTAATGGAAAATAAATGTCTGACATAATCTAATGAGCCTTGTTTATGTAAAACATAATAGTCTATAACATTCCCTTTGGAATCTCAAATCCCTGACAAAAATCAACATGTTTACCTGAATAATAATTAGGTTAATTTGCTCATACAAAATAGAGAATAATGAACCTATTTTTAGTTGTTTACTTTAAAAAAAATACAAAAGTCATTCAGGTCAAACAGAATCAAACTCACATTTGGATAAGGTCAAGTTTATTAAGCAATGTTACATTACAATAGCATGTAATGGAATAAAAAAAATTTTTAAACTAACAGACAAACAATTAAATATACTTAACAAATTAAACCTTTTTTTCGGTAATATCTTAAGAAATTGGATATGAAAATTTTAAACAATGATCAACGTTTTATTCTTAGTGCTGAAATAAAAAGTATACATCAAGGCTTATTATACATCCTAATATTGACATCAATATGTCCATTCGTAATCGTTCCCATAATAGCTGTAACTGAATTAAAAGAACAACTTCTATGTAATGTATTGCGTAATAATGCAAATCCATTTGTGCTGTTTTGTTTAAGGGATGTGTTATGGATTGTTTCATAGCAAGTAGGTTTCATGCGATCATTTATTTTTTTTCAATTCAGTGTTCTGCCATGTTTTATAGGAACACGTTCTTTCATCGTTGTTTCGAGCTGGTCATGTTATAAGTTCTTGGCAACAACTGAAGGACATAAGCAAGCCTTTTGGTATAGAACTATCCCTGGAGGATGCGGTATGTACTGAGTGAAATCTGAACACGAGTTAAAATAACTTTATATTCAGTAGCATTGTCAAACGTGCCAATTCGCAAAGAAATGAAATAGTTCAAACCTAACAAATACATTCATGAACTGTTTGGAATAAGTGCTCTCTGATCTTAATAATCTTAAAATCACGACTATGTGTGTGTAAAATATGTTGCCACTGTCTGTTATCTATAGTACTAATATGCCCCATATGTAACCGCTACACAATTATCATGCGTCAGTTTCAAGGCATACAGTGATCATTGTATTTTATATACAGCATATTAACGGAACCTGTATGTTCATCAGTTCAGACTCATTAAGCAGATGAATGTAACATGTAAAAATGAATAGAATAGTAAACTCTATGCAACCAATCCTAATAGTTCTTGTTACACATATATCTTACGATAAGATGTGTCTTTCATTAACCCTCCTGGATAACCTTGACAGTATTGGGTCACTGGAATGCCATGTCATTCTAGTCACTATGTTTTTTACTGTTTGTTGCCCTGTTTTCAGACCTGCATACTATATCTTGAGAGCATACGTGGCCCAAAACAATACAACGTGTTTTTTGTTTAATAACGGCGTACTTCATCACTTTTATTGCTTACCTTCTCAAGTCTAGTTCCACAGCTTCTGACGTAACGTTATCCCTTTGTAGACCTGAACAGTATTTTAAATTAGTGTCATGGCATATGTTGTGGTCTGTTGAAACTTTCCTTTTTTATACATAAATGCACTTGGCCTTCATAGTTTGCTTGTCTGAGCGATGTTTCCTTACTATAAAATATCACTCTGTCTTTACTGACTTCGACTGACAGAATCACATTATAATGCATAGAACTGCACGTTAGCAACTAATATTGACATATTTATCGAATATGTTACACGTACTTCTGATTATCATGTATACTGCATCGCTCTAAAATAATACATTTTCCCTGAACGTATGATTTGTAAACCCAAAGATAAATAAATCCTTACTGGCCAGAGACCAGCTGTCGTCACGTTTTCTTAGGTTGCTGGGGTTTACTCTGAAATTGCAGACCCTGGTAAAAGCGAACTGTTGCATTACATTAGGTATTTTACATTGATGTTTTCTCTCACCGTTTCAAAGAAACGCAACGAACCTCATTACTGGCGAGCATAAGTTGGTGATTCAGTTAAACGTTTATGACCACAATGCCAATTCGACGTTTCATTACGAATTAAACTATTATAATTTTTATAAGCTTTTGAATTAAAAGTGCTTGCGCATACCTTTTATGATTTACGCGTTCTGATCGTAAAGAAAGGTGGATGAAAGAAGCATTATAGAATTCAACAGGTTATAATTCAAACCATGAATTCCAAAACATTTCCAACAAATCGCAAATATTCTAAAGAAATCAAAACACAAACTATGTAAGTATTGTCTTTTGTTTTTCTAGAGTGATTTAAGTGGCAACTTGATCACCAAGTCCCTTGATATGTCACACTGAATCCAGTACACATTGATGTTGGAGTCTTTACTGATGCCAGACCCTGTGGACGGTGGTTTTCTAGATCCATCACCATATACTAGTATGTCACCATTGATATCTGTCTTTGGCTTTATTGTCTCAATTGTTATTATCTGCTTTTCCTGTGTCTCGATTTAACGCGTCATGCTTTCTTCCATAACAACTGTCTAAAATTCTTAAACTCCTCTTTCTTTTCTTATTTGTTCTCCTCCCATTCTTCCTTTTTTCCAATATTTTAACTTCTTTCTCTCCATTTCCATCTTTGTCTTAATATGTTTCAGCATTGTATCTCCTATTACAATTAGAAAATTATTATCTTTTTATTTTTGCAGTTAGTGGCTTGACTGAAGAAGTAAGGAAAATATCTGCCAATTGCTCTGGTTGTACAATTATGAGCGAATTTACTCTAAAATAGTACCAGTAAGTTGGAAATGGTCAAAGTTTTGCAATATTGATGAAGAAACTTAATGATGACCCAGAGTAGCAAGTATGTAAATCTTCTGCTCATTCACTCACTTGATAAGTTCTCTAAGAAAACATCAGAAGCAATGGACGGCACTAGGAGCTAGTGAGAATTTAAGATTATGGGAAATGTAGATTATATTTGGGACACTAAGGGTTTATAGAACTAGCGTATGGTACCATGTTTGGTGATAGTTTGGGGTTGTGGGTTTGAACAAGAACCAATATTTTAGAATGGTATGTGGCTTATGACTGAGAAAATTCATTTGCGAGATAATATATGTGCTCAGCAGTACAAATATACATAAAATTAATAATACAAAATAATAGATTATATATGACGCGGACAAAATAACTTTGAATGACTTGTTATTGGCACTATTGATCAATGTATAACATAATATTGCTGGATCCCACTCTGTTCCAATTCAAATTGTTTTAGTCCTATTCCTTATAAACGCATTGTTGTTGCCATGAAAAAAGAACAAGTTCCGTGTAAAAGTTGTGGTGTTGGCGTAAAAAATAAATACCAGTTATATAAAATGGTGGAAGCTCTAGTGTACATTGGATTATATGGTACAACTCCAGTACAAAATCTCCTGGTAATGCTAAAGCTAGATAAATTAGTCAAACATGCTAAGTGATTCAAATTATGTACATTTTTAATATTATTTTTGTATTGAAGATCATAATAATTATAGTATTCAGACGGCTGTTCGGTTGTATTTCATGGCTCGTAAAGCAAGAGAAAAATGTATTTTACTCACCGGAATGAATCTAATTTAACCATGATCGCGTGTGATGTTAAATGAATTTCGTTATAAGACTGATCGAATCATTTGCGATGAAGAATTAAACATAGTAGCCGAGATTGAAATTCCCACACTGCCGTTCAATCTTGACGGTATAGTTCCCGTAGTGGTCATTCTTCATCAAATTTACCACGTGATATGAATATTTCAGAGATGCCTGAGATGAATTTCTTGCAGACAACACTGTCCATGTCCTTATGACGTGACAGATTGAACTGCCAGATACTCTACGCAGACTTAATCTAACTCTGCATGTTAATATACGAGGACATGGGATCATTTAGAACAGACGAATGAACGATATAAATAGTCAAAAAATCATATCGTTACTGGAGCCAAAGTAGCACAATCTTCTCAGGATTAAAGTCATCACGTTAGAACGATGATTTGTTGGTTACCCGAGATACATTTGGATAAATACATGATCAGCGTCGTGGAGGTAAACATTTGATGTCTTATCTAATTTAACTCCACTAGCAGCTTCTACCAGAACTGACACATGCTTATTACTGTAGCAACTTAAAAATATATGTCCAGCCCGGGACTCTCACCCGGAACCTAGTGAACTCCATTCGAGCCACTCTCTTCCTACATTTTTGTGACAAGTCCCTGTGTCTCAAGGTCCAGCTTCCACTTAATTGCTCGCTCCTTCGCCGGTTGAAGGTACATATGTGAAATCGTATCGGCGACGCCAAATGTGACAGGGAACAACGCACTGCCAGTCCGGGGGTCGAACTCGGAACCAGCCTAATTATACAGGCGCCCTACCATTTCCTTCATCCAAGCCGACACGCTTTGTCCTACCCGGCACATTACGAAAACCCATATTCGGTATCCGCAGTTGTGTACGGAATTTTAATTATGAACGAAAAAAATCTTTACATCTTAGCTCCGATGCGCGAAGGAAATTTAAATTGTGTAGCTGCTTGCATCTTAGAATATTATAACAACGCTATTCGTAAACATGGATTAACGGAGTTACGACAACATTAAATTTAACAATGACAACGTGGACGACTATAGGAGATGTTGTTATGCTTGAAACTGCCAGTCTTTATCAAAACAACTAAGCACAGCTAATTTTCGCAATAATCATCAACAATACAGGTCAATCCAATTAAGTTAAAGGTATGTTAGTATGTTGACTTTCTCAGATCGGAAGATAGAAAATGAAAAGTTTCTTCCAGGACACTCATCACAGAGACGAAGGCGAAATTTCCCGATCAGTGGGGCATATAGGTTGACGTGTGAATACCGAAGCACTGCTTACACGGGCTATTGACATATCATAGGTAAGTCCACCCAATTTTTTGGACAGAGGCCACATCCTACAAGTGGCACGTAAAGAACTCAATCAATAGATCATCTACTTATGTCAGAGAATTACATCCAGAGTTACGGATTCGCCGCCGACATATTTGTATGTATGATAGGGACGGTTTGTTCTGTTGTCACGGCGCAAAATTTGAAAGGAGAAATTTACCACGGAACACTAACCATACTGTGAATCAACTTGCGAGGGGATATATGGATTGACATATCAGAGGTACAGATAACTTTTTTTAACCTTCAGAAACTTTAATCACAAAAACATGCGGAATAGCATTTTTTGCATTAAACATAAAAATACATGGTGTTTTTATTCAGAATTAAAAACACTAAGTCAGAAATTTTGGTCTTGCAAAAGTTATCTAGAAACAAATATTTTGTGATATAGAAAGTAGATACAAAAGCAGGCAAGAGAAATGTCACCGCTATCAAGGACCTAAAGTCAATTAGGAAGGATCCCTCGAGAGCCTTCTTATTCAACACACCCGTTGGTCCAGAACCTTGGATCCCTCACACTGTGTAAACCATATAATGTCTGTGCGTTGTAATATATGGCGTACGTCCAGCGGCATAGTTAAATAGCCACTACCGAGAATTCGCCCCATTTGCAACAATTAAAAGACGTGCACGACACATCTTCATCGGTTTTCTCACAACTACAAAAAACAAAAGGTTAAAAAAATAAAGATGCTCCGGGAAAAAAAAAGTTGAAGGATGAAGAATGACTAACATTCGAAGCAAAAAAGCACGAGCTTTTTCAGTTTATTTCAACACACGTTAAGCTTCTGTATCAAGTCATGCTGGACAAAATTTTACTGACTTGTAATAAATATTTTCTCATTTATATACTTTCATTACAGTTGATGAACACTGTAAGGTGGTAAATAACATTTTGGCGAGATCCAAACTACCATGATTGAACGATCTAGATAATTTGAAGTGTGAAGTGAATGGTTGTATGTTGTGTGATTATATAATTAATTCAGATACAGAACAATCTTGAAAGCATATGGAAATTTTATAATTGAACAGCATACTTCATGTGTTAAACAACATTTGGCCTATGTATCATATTGTTTTTGAACTGATAAAAGCAAAATGAATGTACAACTGAATGAACTTTGCTCTTTGAAATGATGTGGCAATTTTTGGACATATGACTGCATAGAAATATTAAACATTTACATTTCAGTACAAACCGTAGTAAAGAATATTTGAGAGTGATTGAAACTAAATAAAAAATGTACTGCTCTAATAAGGATAGATAAAGAAGAAGTTTGGATTAATCTCTTACAAACTGATATTAATCTTGTATTTATAGCGACGGTGTAACTTCAGCCGGAATTCTTTGTCACTTTTTGAGTTCTTCAAACTATTAATTATCATTGTTTTGCAATAAACATAGTTTGGAACGACTGAGATATATTATATATGTCTGTCTCTCTCTCTTTCTCTCCTTGTCCTTTGTCTGCCTGTGTAACTATTTTGTCTTTGCACATTCTGGATCTAACGAGCTCTAATGCTATGATATACCATTCATAAGGACTACAATATTTTTTTATCTTCTTTGATATTCTTTGATATTTATATATAGCTCCATAAATGCCCTTCCCCCCTCCCATTTAATATGCTAAATTCTGACCTCGCAACAATTTTAAACTGTAGTCAGATGTAAACTTGTCTGATAATGACATGTCAGTTTTATGATATGTCTGCTACACGGTGAGACGAAAAATATGGATTACAGAAAAGCAAAGCCACATTATTTCTGCCTTTTTCTCCCCTCAGTTTTTTCCTTAATATTTCTTTTTAAGAATATATGCTGTTCTGTCTTATAATAAATTACATTAAAATTTATTTGCAGTTGAAAGACATAAGAATCAATAATTTTATGAAGAGATACTGCAGAATGTCCTCTCAAAGCTGTTTTAGCTGCAGTAGCTTCAGGGGTGGGGAATGACATGTGGTTCAAGTGGGTACTACATACATGTATGGAAATTTCTTACCCCCGTACTTGCTGTGGCGATATATTTTTCGTGGGATAATTTTGATCCACACACAATGGTGTCAAAACATTGGGTTGTGTTACAACAGCAGATCAATATTAAACGGCCCGCGTGTGGGTAACGATTGTCGAATAAGATGCTATCATTTATTCCAAAAACAAATACGTGAGCAGCGATGTCGATATTAAATGTTCAATCGTATTGATGCCAGTAAATTTGAAGTTACATTCGATCATGCCAAACATAAGCTCACCCATGTGTTGCTTGTATTTTTGGGACAGATCCTGATTATCGCCCGTGGGGTACACTGTTAACAAGAACACCCATTTAAAACATTGGTTGTCTGCATTTTTTACATTGATTACAGCTCACCGCGAAATACGTGCTAGTGTGTGAATGTAACTCGACTAGCGGATAGGATTTAACAGGGAAATATGTCGCTGAAACATTGCGCGTCCGTCTACATGCCATTATGATCCTAAATTAGTGGTTTTCAAAAGTCTCAAGAATTCATTTAAAAGCTTTGTCTATTTCAACAAAAAGGATCTCAGCGCGTCTTTATGGTTCAAGATTACACGAGCATCGTTATCAATCCACGGTTTTGGGAATTTAAACGCATCATTGTCAAGGTTAAGTTGCATAATTAAATACACACGGAGAATAACTTCCATCTTAACATCAGAGGTACCTGTGTGCTGTATTATAATATGATTCATGAATGCATCTTTAAATGAAGATTTACAGCGTCTTTACCTTTATTCGATCAGAATAATTATACGATAATCGTGACAATCGCCACGATGTTTATGTAACTCAAATTGAGGTTCTTGTAATTGTCGTACGTTTCCGGCGGTCTCAGTTGCAATGGCATAAACGATACGGCGAGACGTTGTTGCTCGTCACCAACCACCTTTCTTTTCAATCCGCTTGGCACGTGTAGGAATCTTGATATAATACTGCGCTGACATTTCATGAAGTTGTTTTACAGTCAAAACTGGCTCCTCTGGAGAAATTCTTAACATTACAAATTTGTCAGCTTTGTTCATACAGCCTGGTGTTCATATCCCATGCTCTCGCACAAGTTGCCTTAGTTGAATCACACTTGGCATGCTTGCATATAAGGAACTCATTGTTTAATTGAGAAACGTTTGTGTTATTGGTTTTACTTTCGCAGGATCAGAAACTGTGATTGTTTCAGCTCTGTCTATTTTTTTCTCTGACTTCTATGTATGTTTTCTCAACGGCATAGTCGGGTGTTCCTGCAATCACATGTTCTATGAGTCTTTTACCTCCGCACGCTATACAACATTCAAGATATGGTCGACTACAAAGTCAAACACACAGCGCTAGCAAATGTGATTTACAGTATTCATAATTATATGTTATGCCTAAGAGGTCACGTTTTCCACGGCATACATCATTGCAGTGATTGTGTCTTAATGTCATTTATGGTATTAGGCACTACTGGACGAGGGTCTTGTTAATGTACAGAGGTGCTCTCAACAATAACTAATAAGCAAATCAATAAAATCATAAAGTCGATGTTAGTGCAGATGAGCTCATATGATTCATCACTAAGCAGTGCTCCAATCCTCATGCCGACATTTGCAGCGCCAGATTCTATAATTCTAAACATTTTGCATTGTTTGTATATCTCAGTTATAGTTTTTGCTTCTCTGTACCTACAAGGAGGTTCATAAAATATCACCTATTGGGACAAAATTATATTAATAGTGAAAAGATCTAATTGTGGTCTTTGCTGTCTTCACTGTTGACATAACTGTCTTCACTGACAACTCGGTTAACTTCAACGGTTTGAAGTTTTCTTCTATTATATCAAAAAAGGATTTCTTTCTTTTTGCTGTAGTTCGCGAGAGGCTTATATTGTTACAGTTCCAAGAAAATTCTAAGGTCTATCAATTTATCAAAGTTGCTCCAGATAAGTATGTTAAAAATCATACATCATTGAAGCAGCTCTTATGATTTAATCCTTTCAGTATCGCTATAAACACCACTGGTTTGGTCATATGATGCGTGCATTAAATATGCTCAAAATCCTTTTGAAATACAATACACATCAATCTGTAAAATTTTCGCCATAATGTATACTGCAGTAATTGTTTAATATAAAAATGTAAAAGGAAACATCTCCGCTCGGGCTGTACTATTGGATCTGTATCTTTGAGATTATTGGCGCCGTGTTGAGTGTAAGCTGTTATACATGAATGCAATCCGACTTGTGTCCCGAGTTTGGCAATTGACGGACTAGAAGGATCAGAGTTTATTTGAACCAAAATACTTCTCATATAATTATTTGTGACTCATACTTGTAGCTGACATTGACCTTACATGGTCGGACTGACTTTCATTTTAATGTTCAACCAGCTAGAGCCCCGACGTTTTCTCAGTTATTCAGAAAACACGTCCGCTCGTGTGAGTGGAACCTGTAATATTCCGATTAGCAGTAAAACACCGAGACTAACAAGGCCGTCGAGAACACTTAGTAGTAAAAAACACATACATAATGTTAAGAAGCTGCTGAAAAACACGAGCGCAACATCTTTTTCACAAGCTAATGTAAAAGCTACAACATTTTGAATTGCCATTCCATGGCTTATTATATAATAGTTAATCAAACAAGTTTGGAATTAGAATTTTAGGTCTCTCAGATATAGCCAGCAATTTAACCAGGAAATAATTTGAGTAGCATTCACAACGGCGAATATTATTTAGGATGGCTAAGGTATAAGGATAAGACATGTACAATTTCTCTTTGCGATAATAATCTTCAGGACAGAATTGTATATTTCTTGATTAAGTCTATTTTACCGTTAAGACTTGTAACGCACGCGAAAAAGAGAACTTAATACAACCTTATACAAGAGTCCGTCCCCGTTATACAAGTATATAATACAGAGGCCTAACATTAATTCTGTGTGCAAATATTTATTAATCAGTGAATACAGCTGCACTAGAAACTTTACTTATGTTAAAACATTGTATCTGAAATACATTTCTAATATTACTGGCTACAAACATATCCAAACATTTCCGCCACACGGATGTTGATATAAATTATGTATGTGCACTCGGTCCACCCGCGTATGTGCTTGTCACGTGGACGTGCAGTCTAAACGACGTATACTGAGTATTATGATATTAGCGGTTTTCTTGATTACTCACTAGGATGAAGTCTTCTATCCCACATGACTTTCTTCTTGCAGGATCGCCTGTGGACATGTTCAGCGGTGGGCATGAGCGCAAGATACAAAGACCAAAAAAGTCATGGGGGGTGGAAGGCTTTAACCTAGGTCACTAAAAATGAAAATTGTGCATTAACATACTACGTTTTCAAATAAGATTTGTTAAATCCTCATTTGTTCCATCTATCCAATAAGTCAATGTAATCTTTGGGATTATACGCGATAAGATATGAGAGAACTTGAATATCCTCCGATCATTAAGGTTTTCGAAAATTATACAGTATAGACAAAATAAACACTGTTGACAACTAAAGCATTACTAACTATCGTATTATTAAATCATCTAAACTTCTACATCATTGAGAGGCCTGTGCACCAGGCTAGTCTGGCTTCGTGTGTGGAACATCTTGGGAGGCCAGGGTACCAGGCCTGACACGATAGTATATGTACAAATAACGAATATTATTGAATTGGAAAAGACACGAGCATGATCGCGTGAGCAGTCGAGAATGATCGGCGATGTGTATATTTACAGATGATGCAACAGTAAAACACCAACGATGTCATATGGGAGAGAGGCGCATAGGAAAAGATGTGACCAAGGTGAAAAATATAGAGTTGATCACATAAAATTCGGAAAGACGTCTGAGATCACATAGTAAACCAGTTATATAGTATTCTCACGTGTTATACTAATAATGTTATAGGGTGGACTCAATGGGTATTGACGATGAGAAAACGGACACTAATGAGCCCACGATTCCTCTACCTATATCGTTTTTGTCGCCCCATCTTACACGATATATATTTTCCAACTAATAATACGTTTGTTAAATGACTGGCTAGAGTCACCGAACCGGAACCTGTGTAAACAAGAGCCTCGGGTACTTGTACCAAGCGTGATTGTGAAAGTAGGCAGATGTTAAACGACAGTAAATAGTACAATCGAAGCAGAATCTGCAGTAGAGAACATTCAAGATTTAAAATGAAGTAGACGCTTTTTCGAAACAAAGGTATGAAATTTATAGTTTATTTATGTATTTGGTTTGTTGGGTAGGGAGAGTACGTGAAAGCTTGTAAAGATTTGATTGGTCTTCCCGGAATTGTATTGATTGTCCGCCATGATGTTTTATAAGTTAAGAAGAAATGTTTGAAAATGTTATGCTGGTTTTATCTCACCTGCTGGATGGACTATATATTATGTAAATAGAAGGTTTAAACCTTCTCTCCCTATTTTACAACAACTTTAATATTGAAGCAACCTGATCGTATTTAAATTATTGATGGAATTTGATAGCTCAATTACATGTTATTGCAATTTCATTTCAGTGAGAATAATTGCATACAAACCAGCTTGTTTTATTTTTCTTGGCAGCAAAAGTCATTCCTTTACAATTATCTGTGAACAATTTTTAAACCTAACTGTAGGCAACCGTCTACCGGACTACCGCTAATTTCGAGACCTGCAATTTGCCTCGGTATATACTTGTTTATAGGCATGTAGTTGT
Source organism: Sinohyriopsis cumingii (assembly GCA_028554795.2). NCBI lineage: Eukaryota > Metazoa > Mollusca > Bivalvia > Unionida > Unionidae > Sinohyriopsis > Sinohyriopsis cumingii. The sequence continues at coordinate 17,635,874 of CM068832.1, read as the reverse complement.
AAATGCACAAACTGTGGTACTTTTGATGGCTCTGTAATTCTGTTGGTGCATTTTGGATACTTGTGGTCTGTCTGCAGCATACAATATTTTCCAGTTACAAAATTGCATAAAACTCTCAATGTTGTGTACATATAAAAACTATCGCACGTGAAATCAAAATGTCATCAACGTCTGCCAAAATTGAAAAGGAAAATATTATAAAGTACCAAGATGAGCCTTGTTAAAAAAAATCTCTGATGATTGTCCGTGTTTAACAGTGACCAGGTAAACACGCTCAATAGTTTCCAACAGAACACATTTTTTCATGTTAGCACTGCTCATTTGAAAACGACTCAGTGTTCTGATATATATCAATTCTCTGAGTATATATTTCATGTATGACTAATATTCATATTTGATCTATCCAGATTTCCAGTAATGGCTATCGAATCGTAACTGGTAAAAGATTACCTTTTTTAGAACGAAAGATAAAAATGTAAAATCTATGAATCTGACCCGCTAATGCATATTTTAACATAAATATGCTGCATGACAGGAACATCCGTATAGTTGGAAATGTTGAAACTTAATGTAAAAAAATGGTAAAACATACTCGATAAAACTTTCAGTGAAATAAAGTATCTCCGACGCAATTTGGGCACAACTATGCAATTGTACAATATCTCACTTTCCCCGCCGCATGTATAACGGCTTAAAATGACAGTTATGCATATTGACACTGTCAATCAACACTCAGTACTTCTTTAATGGACATATCTGTGACTATCACTACCAAAAAAAAAAAACTCGGCGATTTCTCAATTGGAAATAACTGATTTAATGCAATGCCAGCGTATTATTCCTATAACCTCCGCCATGTTCAATTTCTCCGTTAGGTATTAGCAATTGAACAATGCGTGATTGGGCACAAGCCTGCTACACTTAGCAGAGTATCATGAGAGGCCCGTGTACCAGGCTAGTCTGGCCTCGTGAAAGGAGCATCATGGGAAGCCAGTATAATGTCTGGCATGACATTATATCTACAAATAACGAATATTGTTGGAAAAGACACGAACATGATCGCTTGAGCAGTCGAAAATGATCGGCGATATATATTTTGACAGATGATGCAACAGTAAAACACCAAAGATGCCATGTGGTAAAGAGGGGCATAGGGAAAGATGTGACCTAGGTGAAAATTATAGAGTTGATCATATAATATTCGGAATGACATCTGAGATCATATAATAAGCCAGTTATATAACATTCTCACGTTGATACTATTGATGTTGCAGGGTGGACTCAGTGGGTATTGACAATAAAAATACGGGCACTAAAGCGCCCACGATTCCTCTACCTATACCCTTGTATTCGCCCCACCTTACACGACATATATTTTCCGACTAATAATACGTTTGTTAAAAGGCTGGCTAGAGTCGACAAACCGAAACCTGTGTTAGCAAGTGCTTCGGGTACCTGCACCAGCGCGATTGTGAAAGTAGGCAGATATTAAACCACAGTAAATAGTACAATCGAAGCAGAATCTGCAGTAGAGAACATTCAAGATTTAAAATGAAGTAGACGCTGTTTCGAAACAAAGGTATGACATTATTAGTTTCTTTATGTATTTGGTTTGTTGGGTGGGGAGATTACGTGAAAATTTGTAAAGATATGATTGGTCTTCCCGGAATTTTATTGATTGTCCGACATGATGTTGTGTGAGTTAAGAAGAAATGTTTAAAAATGTTATGTTGGTTTTATCTCACCTGCTGGATGGACTATATACTATGTAAATAGATAGTATAAACCTTCTCTTCCTATTTAACAATTTAGTATAAACCTTCTCTTCCTATTTAACAACAACTTTAATATTTAAGCATCCTGATCGTTTTTAAATTATTGATGGAATTTGATAACTCAATTACATGTTATTGCATTTTCATTTCAGTGAGAATAATTGCATGCTTCTGTTCTCTTTTAACAAACCAGCATGTTTTTTTTTGGCAGCAAAAGTCATTGCCTTACAATTATCTGTGAACAATTTTTAAACCTAACTGTAGGCAACATTCTTCCGGACTACAGCTAATTTCGAGACCTGCAATTTGCCTCGGTATATACTTGTTTATAGGCATGTAGTTGTAAATGTACAAATTGTGGTACTTTTCATGGCTCTGTAATTCTATTGGTGCATTTTGCATACTTGTGGTCTGCCTGCAGCATAAAATATTTTCCAGTTACAAAATTGCATAAAACTGTCAATATTGTTTACATATAAAAACTATCGCACGTGAAATCAAAATATCATCGTCTGACAAAATTAGAAAGGAGAATAATATAAAGTACCAAGATTTGTTTTGTTAAAAAAATCGCTGATGATCGTCCGTGTTTAACAGTGACCAGGTAAACACGCTCAATAGTTTCCAACAGAACACATTTTTTCATGTTAACATGGCTCATTTCTAAACGACTCAGTGGTCTGAGATAGATCAATTCTCTGAGTATGTATTTCATGTAGCACTAATATTAATATTTGATCTATTCAGATTTCCAGTAGTGGATATTGCATAGTACCTAGTTAAACATTACTTTTCTAAACACGAAAGACATAAATGTAAAAACTATGTGTCTGTTCTGTTTAATGCATATTTTAACATAAATATGCTGCATGACAGGAACATCCGTATAGTTGAAAATGTTGAAACCTAATGTAAAATAATGGTAAAACTTATTCAATCAAACATTCAATCAAACAAAGTATCTCCGACGCAATTAAAGCACAACTATGCCATTGCCCCATCTTTCACTTGCCCCACCTCTTGTATAACGGCTTAAAATGACAGTTATGCAAATTGACACTGTCAATCATCACTCAGTACTTCATTAATGGACCTAGATGTGACTATCACTACAAAAAAACAACAAAAAAAAAAACCCGGCGTTTTCTCAAATGGATATATCTGATTAATTGCGATGACAGCGTATTATTTTTATTACCTCCGCCATCTTCAGTGTCTCCGTAGGTATTAGCAATTCAATAATAATCGATTGGGCACAAGCCTGCTACACTTAGCTTAGCATCATGACAGACCCGAGTACCAGGCTAGTCTGGTCTCGTGTGTGGAGCATCATGTGAGTCCAAAGTACCAGGTCAGACATGACAGTATATGTACAAAAAAACGAATATTATTGGAAAAAACACGAATATGATCGCTTGAGCAGTGGAAAATGATCGGCAATATGTATATTGACAGATGATGCAACAGTAAAACACCACAGATATCATGTGGGAAAGAGGCGCATACGAATTAATGTGACCTAGGTGAAAACTATAGAGTTGATCATATAATATTCGGAATGACGTCTGAGATCGCATAGTAAACCAGTTATATACTATTCTCACTTGTGATTCTAATGGTGTTGCAGGGTGGACTCAGTGGGTATTGACGATGAAAAAACGGGCACTTAAGCGCCCACGATTCCTCTACCTATACCCTTTTCGTCGCCCCACCTTACACGATATATAGTTTCCGACTAATAATAAGTTTGTTAAATGACTGGCTAGAGTCACCGAACCGAAACCGGTGTTAGCAAGTGCTTCGGGTACCTGTACCAGCGCGATTGTGAAAGTAGGCAGATATTAAACCACAGTAAATAGTACAAGCGAAGCAGAATCTGCAGTAGAGAACATTCAAGATTTAAAATGAAGTAGACGCTTTTTCGAAACAAAGGTATGAAATTTATAGTTTATTTATGTATTTGGTTTGTTGGGTAGGGAGAGTACGTGAAAGCTTGTAAAGATTTGATTGGTCTTCCCGGAATTGTATTGATTGTCCGCCATGATGTTTTATGAGTTAAGAAGAAATGTTTGAAAATGTTATGCTGGTTTTATCTCACCTGCTGGATGGACTATATATTATGTAAATAGAAGGTTTAAACCTTCTCTCCCTATTTTACAACAACTTTAATATTGAAGCAACCTGATCGTATTTAAATTATTGATGGAATTTGATAGCTCAATTACATGTTATTGCAATTTCATTTCAGTGAGAATAATTGCATACAAACCAGCTTGTTTTATTTTTCTTGGCAGCAAAAGTCATTCCTTTACAATTATCTGTGAACAATTTTTAAACCTAACTGTAGGCAACCGTCTACCGGACTACCGCTAATTTCGAGACCTGCAATTTGCCTCGGTATATACTTGTTTATAGGCATGTAGTTGTAAATGCACAAACTGTGGTACTTTTGATGGCTCTGTAATTCTGTTGGTGCATTTTGGATACTTGTGGTCTGTCTGCAGCATACAATATTTTCCAGTTACAAAATTGCATAAAACTCTCAATGTTGTGTACATATAAAAACTATCGCACGTGAAATCAAAATGTCATCAACGTCTGCCAAAATTGAAAAGGAAAATATTATAAAGTACCAAGATGAGTCTTGTTAAAAAAATCTCTGATGATTGTCCGTGTTTAACAGTGACCAGGTAAACACGCTCAATAGTTTCCAACAGAACACATTTTTTCATGTTAGCACTGCTCATTTGAAAACGACTCAGTGTTCTGATATATATCAATTCTGTGAGTATATATTTCATGTATGACTAATATTCATATTTGATCTATCCAGATTTCCAGTAATGGCTATCGAATCGTAACTGGTAAAAGATTACCTTTTTTAGAACGAAAGATAAAAATGTAAAATCTATGAATCTGACCCGCTAATGCATATTTTAACATAAATATGCTGCATGACAGGAACATCCGTATAGTTGGAAATGTTGAAACTTAATGTAAAAAAATGGTAAAACATACTCGATAAAACTTTCAGTGAAATAAAGTATCTCCGACGCAATTTGGGCACAACTATGCAATTGTACAATATCTCACTTTCCCCGCCGCATGTATAACGGCTTAAAATGACAGTTATGCATATTGACACTGTCAATCAACACTCAGTACTTCTTTAATGGACATATCTGTGACTATCACTACCAAAAAAAAAAAACTCGGCGATTTCTCAATTGGAAATAACTGATTTAATGCAATGCCAGCGTATTATTCCTATAACCTCCGCCATGTTCAATTTCTCCGTTAGGTATTAGCAATTGAACAATGCGTGATTGGGCACAAGCCTGCTACACTTAGCAGAGTATCATGAGAGGCCCGTGTACCAGGCTAGTCTGGCCTCGTGAAAGGAGCATCATGGGAAGCCAGTATAATGTCTGGCATGACATTATATCTACAAATAACGAATATTGTTGGAAAAGACACGAACATGATCGCTTGAGCAGTCGAAAATGATCGGCGATATATATTTTGACAGATGATGCAACAGTAAAACACCAAAGATGCCATGTGGTAAAGAGGGGCATAGGGAAAGATGTGACCTAGGTGAAAATTATAGAGTTGATCATATAATATTCGGAATGACATCTGAGATCATATAATAAGCCAGTTATATAACATTCTCACGTTGATACTATTGATGTTGCAGGGTGGACTCAGTGGGTATTGACAATAAAAATACGGGCACTAAAGCGCCCACGATTCCTCTACCTATACCCTTGTATTCGCCCCACCTTACACGACATATATTTTCCGACTAATAATACGTTTGTTAAAAGGCTGGCTAGAGTCGACAAACCGAAACCTGTGTTAGCAAGTGCTTCGGGTACCTGCACCAGCGCGATTGTGAAAGTAGGCAGATATTAAACCACAGTAAATAGTACAATCGAAGCAGAATCTGCAGTAGAGAACATTCAAGATTTAAAATGAAGTAGACGCTGTTTCGAAACAAAGGTATGACATTATTAGTTTCTTTATGTATTTGGTTTGTTGGGTGGGGAGATTACGTGAAAATTTGTAAAGATATGATTGGTCTTCCCGGAATTTTATTGATTGTCCGACATGATGTTGTGCGAGTTAAGAAGAAATGTTTAAAAATGTTATGTTGGTTTTATCTCACCTGCTGGATGGACTATATACTATGTAAATAGATAGTATAAACCTTCTCTTCCTATTTAACAATTTAGTATAAACCTTCTCTTCCTATTTAACAACAACTTTAATATTTAAGCATCCTGATCGTTTTTAAATTATTGATGGAATTTGATAACTCAATTACATGTTATTGCATTTTCATTTCAGTGAGAATAATTGCATGCTTCTGTTCTCTTTTAACAAACCAGCATGTTTTTTTTTTGGCAGCAAAAGTCATTGCCTTACAATTATCTGTGAACAATTTTTAAACCTAACTGTAGGCAACATTCTTCCGGACTACAGCTAATTTCGAGACCTGCAATTTGCCTCGGTATATACTTGTTTATAGGCATGTAGTTGTAAATGTACAAATTGTGGTACTTTTCATGGCTCTGTAATTCTATTGGTGCATTTTGCATACTTGTGGTCTGCCTGCAGCATAAAATATTTTCCAGTTACAAAATTGCATAAAACTGTCAATATTGTTTACATATAAAAACTATCGCACGTGAAATCAAAATATCATCGTCTGACAAAATTAGAAAGGAGAATAATATAAAGTACCAAGATTTGTTTTGTTAAAAAAATCGCTGATGATCGTCCGTGTTTAACAGTGACCAGGTAAACACGCTCAATAGTTTCCAACAGAACACATTTTTTCATGTTAACATGGCTCATTTCTAAACGACTCAGTGGTCTGAGATAGATCAATTCTCTGAGTATGTATTTCATGTAGCACTAATATTAATATTTGATCTATTCAGATTTCCAGTAGTGGATATTGCATAGTACCTAGTTAAACATTACTTTTCTAAACACGAAAGACATAAATGTAAAAACTATGTGTCTGTTCTGTTTAATGCATATTTTAACATAAATATGCTGCATGACAGGAACATCCGTATAGTTGAAAATGTTGAAACCTAATGTAAAATAATGGTAAAACTTATTCAATCAAACATTCAATCAAACAAAGTATCTCCGACGCAATTAAAGCACAACTATGCCATTGCCCCATCTTTCACTTGCCCCACCTCTTGTATAACGGCTTAAAATGACAGTTATGCAAATTGACACTGTCAATCATCACTCAGTACTTCATTAATGGACCTAGATGTGACTATCACTACAAAAAAACAACAAAAAAAAAACCCGGCGTTTTCTCAAATGGATATATCTGATTAATTGCGATGACAGCGTATTATTTTTATTACCTCCGCCATCTTCAGTGTCTCCGTAGGTATTAGCAATTCAATAATAATCGATTGGGCACAAGCCTGCTACACTTAGCTTAGCATCATGACAGACCCGAGTACCAGGCTAGTCTGGTCTCGTGTGTGGAGCATCATGTGAGTCCAAAGTACCAGGTCAGACATGACAGTATATGTACAAAAAAACGAATATTATTGGAAAAAACACGAATATGATCGCTTGAGCAGTGGAAAATGATCGGCAATATGTATATTGACAGATGATGCAACAGTAAAACACCACAGATATCATGTGGGAAAGAGGCGCATACGAATTAATGTGACCTAGGTGAAAACTATAGAGTTGATCATATAATATTCGGAATGACGTCTGAGATCGCATAGTAAACCAGTTATATACTATTCTCACTTGTGATTCTAATGGTGTTGCAGGGTGGACTCAGTGGGTATTGACGATGAAAAAACGGGCACTTAAGCGCCCACGATTCCTCTACCTATACCCTTTTCGTCGCCCCACCTTACACGATATATAGTTTCCGACTAATAATAAGTTTGTTAAATGACTGGCTAGAGTCACCGAACCGAAACCGGTGTTAGCAAGTGCTTCGGGTACCTGTACCAGCGCGATTGTGAAAGTAGGCAGATATTAAACCACAGTAAATAGTACAAGCGAAGCAGAATCTGCAGTAGAGAACATTCAAGATTTAAAATGAAGTAGACGCTTTTTCGAAACAAAGGTATGAAATTTATAGTTTATTTATGTATTTGGTTTGTTGGGTAGGGAGAGTACGTGAAAGCTTGTAAAGATTTGATTGGTCTTCCCGGAATTGTATTGATTGTCCGCCATGATGTTTTATGAGTTAAGAAGAAATGTTTGAAAATGTTATGCTGGTTTTATCTCACCTGCTGGATGGACTATATATTATGTAAATAGAAGGTTTAAACCTTCTCTCCCTATTTTACAACAACTTTAATATTGAAGCAACCTGATCGTATTTAAATTATTGATGGAATTTGATAGCTCAATTACATGTTATTGCAATTTCATTTCAGTGAGAATAATTGCATACAAACCAGCTTGTTTTATTTTTCTTGGCAGCAAAAGTCATTCCTTTACAATTATCTGTGAACAATTTTTAAACCTAACTGTAGGCAACCGTCTACCGGACTACCGCTAATTTCGAGACCTGCAATTTGCCTCGGTATATACTTGTTTATAGGCATGTAGTTGTAAATGCACAAACTGTGGTACTTTTGATGGCTCTGTAATTCTGTTGGTGCATTTTGGATACTTGTGGTCTGTCTGCAGCATACAATATTTTCCAGTTACAAAATTGCATAAAACTCTCAATGTTGTGTACATATAAAAACTATCGCACGTGAAATCAAAATGTCATCAACGTCTGCCAAAATTGAAAAGGAAAATATTATAAAGTACCAAGATGAGTCTTGTTAAAAAAATCTCTGATGATTGTCCGTGTTTAACAGTGACCAGGTAAACACGCTCAATAGTTTCCAACAGAACACATTTTTTCATGTTAGCACTGCTCATTTGAAAACGACTCAGTGTTCTGATATATATCAATTCTCTGAGTATATATTTCATGTATGACTAATATTCATATTTGATCTATCCAGATTTCCAGTAATGGCTATCGAATCGTAACTGGTAAAAGATTACCTTTTTTAGAACGAAAGATAAAAATGTAAAATCTATGAATCTGACCCGCTAATGCATATTTTAACATAAATATGCTGCATGACAGGAACATCCGTATAGTTGGAAATGTTGAAACTTAATGTAAAAAAATGGTAAAACATACTCGATAAAACTTTCAGTGAAATAAAGTATCTCCGACGCAATTTGGGCACAACTATGCAATTGTACAATATCTCACTTTCCCCGCCGCATGTATAACGGCTTAAAATGACAGTTATGCATATTGACACTGTCAATCAACACTCAGTACTTCTTTAATGGACATATCTGTGACTATCACTACCAAAAAAAAAAAACTCGGCGATTTCTCAATTGGAAATAACTGATTTAATGCAATGCCAGCGTATTATTCCTATAACCTCCGCCATGTTCAATTTCTCCGTTAGGTATTAGCAATTGAACAATGCGTGATTGGGCACAAGCCTGCTACACTTAGCAGAGTATCATGAGAGGCCCGTGTACCAGGCTAGTCTGGCCTCGTGAAAGGAGCATCATGGGAAGCCAGTATAATGTCTGGCATGACATTATATCTACAAATAACGAATATTGTTGGAAAAGACACGAACATGATCGCTTGAGCAGTCGAAAATGATCGGCGATATATATTTTGACAGATGATGCAACAGTAAAACACCAAAGATGCCATGTGGTAAAGAGGGGCATAGGGAAAGATGTGACCTAGGTGAAAATTATAGAGTTGATCATATAATATTCGGAATGACATCTGAGATCATATAATAAGCCAGTTATATAACATTCTCACGTTGATACTATTGATGTTGCAGGGTGGACTCAGTGGGTATTGACAATAAAAATACGGGCACTAAAGCGCCCACGATTCCTCTACCTATACCCTTGTATTCGCCCCACCTTACACGACATATATTTTCCGACTAATAATACGTTTGTTAAAAGGCTGGCTAGAGTCGACAAACCGAAACCTGTGTTAGCAAGTGCTTCGGGTACCTGCACCAGCGCGATTGTGAAAGTAGGCAGATATTAAACCACAGTAAATAGTACAATCGAAGCAGAATCTGCAGTAGAGAACATTCAAGATTTAAAATGAAGTAGACGCTGTTTCGAAACAAAGGTATGACATTATTAGTTTCTTTATGTATTTGGTTTGTTGGGTGGGGAGATTACGTGAAAATTTGTAAAGATATGATTGGTCTTCCCGGAATTTTATTGATTGTCCGACATGATGTTGTGTGAGTTAAGAAGAAATGTTTAAAAATGTTATGTTGGTTTTATCTCACCTGCTGGATGGACTATATACTATGTAAATAGATAGTATAAACCTTCTCTTCCTATTTAACAATTTAGTATAAACCTTCTCTTCCTATTTAACAACAACTTTAATATTTAAGCATCCTGATCGTTTTTAAATTATTGATGGAATTTGATAACTCAATTACATGTTATTGCATTTTCATTTCAGTGAGAATAATTGCATGCTTCTGTTCTCTTTTAACAAACCAGCATGTTTTTTTTTTGGCAGCAAAAGTCATTGCCTTACAATTATCTGTGAACAATTTTTAAACCTAACTGTAGGCAACATTCTTCCGGACTACAGCTAATTTCGAGACCTGCAATTTGCCTCGGTATATACTTGTTTATAGGCATGTAGTTGTAAATGTACAAATTGTGGTACTTTTCATGGCTCTGTAATTCTATTGGTGCATTTTGCATACTTGTGGTCTGCCTGCAGCATAAAATATTTTCCAGTTACAAAATTGCATAAAACTGTCAATATTGTTTACATATAAAAACTATCGCACGTGAAATCAAAATATCATCGTCTGACAAAATTAGAAAGGAGAATAATATAAAGTACCAAGATTTGTTTTGTTAAAAAAATCGCTGATGATCGTCCGTGTTTAACAGTGACCAGGTAAACACGCTCAATAGTTTCCAACAGAACACATTTTTTCATGTTAACATGGCTCATTTCTAAACGACTCAGTGGTCTGAGATATATCAATTCTCTGAGTATGTATTTCATGTAGCACTAATATTAATATTTGATCTATTCAGATTTCCAGTAGTGGATATTGCATAGTACCTAGTTAAACATTACTTTTCTAAACACGAAAGACATAAATGTAAAAACTATGTGTCTGTTCTGTTTAATGCATATTTTAACATAAATATGCTGCATGACAGGAACATCCGTATAGTTGAAAATGTTGAAACCTAATGTAAAATAATGGTAAAACTTATTCAATCAAACATTCAATCAAACAAAGTATCTCCGACGCAATTAAAGCACAACTATGCCATTGCCCCATCTTTCACTTGCCCCACCTCTTGTATAACGGCTTAAAATGACAGTTATACAAATTGACACTGTCAATCATCACTCAGTACTTCATTAATGGACCTAGATGTGACTATCACTACAAAAAAACAACAAAAAAAAAAAACCCGGCGTTTTCTCAAATGGATATATCTGATTAATTGCGATGACAGCGTATTATTTTTATTACCTCCGCCATCTTCAGTGTCTCCGTAGGTATTAGCAATTCAATAATAATCGATTGGGCACAAGCCTGCTACACTTAGCTTAGCATCATGACAGACCCGAGTACCAGGCTAGTCTGGTCTCGTGTGTGGAGCATCATGTGAGTCCAAAGTACCAGGTCAGACATGACAGTATATGTACAAAAAAACGAATATTATTGGAAAAAACACGAATATGATCGCTTGAGCAGTGGAAAATGATCGGCAATATGTATATTGACAGATGATGCAACAGTAAAACACCACAGATATCATGTGGGAAAGAGGCGCATACGAATTAATGTGACCTAGGTGAAAACTATAGAGTTGATCATATAATATTCGGAATGACGTCTGAGATCGCATAGTAAACCAGTTATATACTATTCTCACTTGTGATTCTAATGGTGTTGCAGGGTGGACTCAGTGGGTATTGACGATGAAAAAACGGGCACTTAAGCGCCCACGATTCCTCTACCTATACCCTTTTCGTCGCCCCACCTTACACGATATATAGTTTCCGACTAATAATAAGTTTGTTAAATGACTGGCTAGAGTCACCGAACCGAAACCGGTGTTAGCAAGTGCTTCGGGTACCTGTACCAGCGCGATTGTGAAAGTAGGCAGATATTAAACCACAGTAAATAGTACAAGCGAAGCAGAATCTGCAGTAGAGAACATTCAAGATTTAAAATGAAGTAGACGCTTTTTCGAAACAAAGGTATGAAATTTATAGTTTATTTATGTATTTGGTTTGTTGGGTAGGGAGAGTACGTGAAAGCTTGTAAAGATTTGATTGGTCTTCCCGGAATTGTATTGATTGTCCGCCATGATGTTTTATGAGTTAAGAAGAAATGTTTGAAAATGTTATGCTGGTTTTATCTCACCTGCTGGATGGACTATATATTATGTAAATAGAAGGTTTAAACCTTCTCTCCCTATTTTACAACAACTTTAATATTGAAGCAACCTGATCGTATTTAAATTATTGATGGAATTTGATAGCTCAATTACATGTTATTGCAATTTCATTTCAGTGAGAATAATTGCATACAAACCAGCTTGTTTTATTTTTCTTGGCAGCAAAAGTCATTCCTTTACAATTATCTGTGAACAATTTTTAAACCTAACTGTAGGCAACCGTCTACCGGACTACCGCTAATTTCGAGACCTGCAATTTGCCTCGGTATATACTTGTTTATAGGCATGTAGTTGTAAATGCACAAACTGTGGTACTTTTGATGGCTCTGTAATTCTGTTGGTGCATTTTGGATACTTGTGGTCTGTCTGCAGCATACAATATTTTCCAGTTACAAAATTGCATAAAACTCTCAATGTTGTGTACATATAAAAACTATCGCACGTGAAATCAAAATGTCATCAACGTCTGCCAAAATTGAAAAGGAAAATATTATAAAGTACCAAGATGAGTCTTGTTAAAAAAATCTCTGATGATTGTCCGTGTTTAACAGTGACCAGGTAAACACGCTCAATAGTTTCCAACAGAACACATTTTTTCATGTTAGCACTGCTCATTTGAAAACGACTCAGTGTTCTGATATATATCAATTCTCTGAGTATATATTTCATGTATGACTAATATTCATATTTGATCTATCCAGATTTCCAGTAATGGCTATCGAATCGTAACTGGTAAAAGATTACCTTTTTTAGAACGAAAGATAAAAATGTAAAATCTATGAATCTGACCCGCTAATGCATATTTTAACATAAATATGCTGCATGACAGGAACATCCGTATAGTTGGAAATGTTGAAACTTAATGTAAAAAAATGGTAAAACATACTCGATAAAACTTTCAGTGAAATAAAGTATCTCCGACGCAATTTGGGCACAACTATGCAATTGTACAATATCTCACTTTCCCCGCCGCATGTATAACGGCTTAAAATGACAGTTATGCATATTGACACTGTCAATCAACACTCAGTACTTCTTTAATGGACATATCTGTGACTATCACTACCAAAAAAAAAAAACTCGGCGATTTCTCAATTGGAAATAACTGATTTAATGCAATGCCAGCGTATTATTCCTATAACCTCCGCCATGTTCAATTTCTCCGTTAGGTATTAGCAATTGAACAATGCGTGATTGGGCACAAGCCTGCTACACTTAGCAGAGTATCATGAGAGGCCCGTGTACCAGGCTAGTCTGGCCTCGTGAAAGGAGCATCATGGGAAGCCAGTATAATGTCTGGCATGACATTATATCTACAAATAACGAATATTGTTGGAAAAGACACGAACATGATCGCTTGAGCAGTCGAAAATGATCGGCGATATATATTTTGACAGATGATGCAACAGTAAAACACCAAAGATGCCATGTGGTAAAGAGGGGCATAGGGAAAGATGTGACCTAGGTGAAAATTATAGAGTTGATCATATAATATTCGGAATGACATCTGAGATCATATAATAAGCCAGTTATATAACATTCTCACGTTGATACTATTGATGTTGCAGGGTGGACTCAGTGGGTATTGACAATAAAAATACGGGCACTAAAGCGCCCACGATTCCTCTACCTATACCCTTGTATTCGCCCCACCTTACACGACATATATTTTCCGACTAATAATACGTTTGTTAAAAGGCTGGCTAGAGTCGACAAACCGAAACCTGTGTTAGCAAGTGCTTCGGGTACCTGCACCAGCGCGATTGTGAAAGTAGGCAGATATTAAACCACAGTAAATAGTACAATCGAAGCAGAATCTGCAGTAGAGAACATTCAAGATTTAAAATGAAGTAGACGCTGTTTCGAAACAAAGGTATGACATTATTAGTTTCTTTATGTATTTGGTTTGTTGGGTGGGGAGATTACGTGAAAATTTGTAAAGATATGATTGGTCTTCCCGGAATTTTATTGATTGTCCGACATGATGTTGTGTGAGTTAAGAAGAAATGTTTAAAAATGTTATGTTGGTTTTATCTCACCTGCTGGATGGACTATATACTATGTAAATAGATAGTATAAACCTTCTCTTCCTATTTAACAATTTAGTATAAACCTTCTCTTCCTATTTAACAACAACTTTAATATTTAAGCATCCTGATCGTTTTTAAATTATTGATGGAATTTGATAACTCAATTACATGTTATTGCATTTTCATTTCAGTGAGAATAATTGCATGCTTCTGTTCTCTTTTAACAAACCAGCATGTTTTTTTTTTGGCAGCAAAAGTCATTGCCTTACAATTATCTGTGAACAATTTTTAAACCTAACTGTAGGCAACATTCTTCCGGACTACAGCTAATTTCGAGACCTGCAATTTGCCTCGGTATATACTTGTTTATAGGCATGTAGTTGTAAATGTACAAATTGTGGTACTTTTCATGGCTCTGTAATTCTATTGGTGCATTTTGCATACTTGTGGTCTGCCTGCAGCATAAAATATTTTCCAGTTACAAAATTGCATAAAACTGTCAATATTGTTTACATATAAAAACTATCGCACGTGAAATCAAAATATCATCGTCTGACAAAATTAGAAAGGAGAATAATATAAAGTACCAAGATTTGTTTTGTTAAAAAAATCGCTGATGATCGTCCGTGTTTAACAGTGACAGGTAAACACGCTCAATAGTTTCCAACAGAACACATTTTTTCATGTTAACATGGCTCATTTCTAAACGACTCAGTGGTCTGAGATATATCAATTCTCTGAGTATGTATTTCATGTAGCACTAATATTAATATTTGATCTATTCAGATTTCCAGTAGTGGATATTGCATAGTACCTAGTTAAACATTACTTTTCTAAACACGAAAGACATAAATGTAAAAACTATGTGTCTGTTCTGTTTAATGCATATTTTAACATAAATATGCTGCATGACAGGAACATCCGTATAGTTGAAAATGTTGAAACCTAATGTAAAATAATGGTAAAACTTATTCAATCAAACATTCAATCAAACAAAGTATCTCCGACGCAATTAAAGCACAACTATGCCATTGCCCCATCTTTCACTTGCCCCACCTCTTGTATAACGGCTTAAAATGACAGTTATGCAAATTGACACTGTCAATCATCACTCAGTACTTCATTAATGGACCTAGATGTGACTATCACTACAAAAAAACAACAAAAAAAAAAACCCGGCGTTTTCTCAAATGGATATATCTGATTAATTGCGATGACAGCGTATTATTTTTATTACCTCCGCCATCTTCAGTGTCTCCGTAGGTATTAGCAATTCAATAATAATCGATTGGGCACAAGCCTGCTACACTTAGCTTAGCATCATGACAGACCCGAGTACCAGGCTAGTCTGGTCTCGTGTGTGGAGCATCATGTGAGTCCAAAGTACCAGGTCAGACATGACAGTATATGTACAAAAAAACGAATATTATTGGAAAAAACACGAATATGATCGCTTGAGCAGTGGAAAATGATCGGCAATATGTATATTGACAGATGATGCAACAGTAAAACACCACAGATATCATGTGGGAAAGAGGCGCATACGAATTAATGTGACCTAGGTGAAAACTATAGAGTTGATCATATAATATTCGGAATGACGTCTGAGATCGCATAGTAAACCAGTTATATACTATTCTCACTTGTGATTCTAATGGTGTTGCAGGGTGGACTCAGTGGGTATTGACGATGAAAAAACGGGCACTTAAGCGCCCACGATTCCTCTACCTATACCCTTTTCGTCGCCCCACCTTACACGATATATAGTTTCCGACTAATAATAAGTTTGTTAAATGACTGGCTAGAGTCACCGAACCGAAACCGGTGTTAGCAAGTGCTTCGGGTACCTGTACCAGCGCGATTGTGAAAGTAGGCAGATATTAAACCACAGTAAATAGTACAAGCGAAGCAGAATCTGCAGTAGAGAACATTCAAGATTTAAAATGAAGTAGACGCTTTTTCGAAACAAAGGTATGAAATTTATAGTTTATTTATGTATTTGGTTTGTTGGGTAGGGAGAGTACGTGAAAGCTTGTAAAGATTTGATTGGTCTTCCCGGAATTGTATTGATTGTCCGCCATGATGTTTTATGAGTTAAGAAGAAATGTTTGAAAATGTTATGCTGGTTTTATCTCACCTGCTGGATGGACTATATATTATGTAAATAGAAGGTTTAAACCTTCTCTCCCTATTTTACAACAACTTTAATATTGAAGCAACCTGATCGTATTTAAATTATTGATGGAATTTGATAGCTCAATTACATGTTATTGCAATTTCATTTCAGTGAGAATAATTGCATACAAACCAGCTTGTTTTATTTTTCTTGGCAGCAAAAGTCATTCCTTTACAATTATCTGTGAACAATTTTTAAACCTAACTGTAGGCAACCGTCTACCGGACTACCGCTAATTTCGAGACCTGCAATTTGCCTCGGTATATACTTGTTTATAGGCATGTAGTTGTAAATGCACAAACTGTGGTACTTTTGATGGCTCTGTAATTCTGTTGGTGCATTTTGGATACTTGTGGTCTGTCTGCAGCATACAATATTTTCCAGTTACAAAATTGCATAAAACTCTCAATGTTGTGTACATATAAAAACTATCGCACGTGAAATCAAAATGTCATCAACGTCTGCCAAAATTGAAAAGGAAAATATTATAAAGTACCAAGATGAGTCTTGTTAAAAAAATCTCTGATGATTGTCCGTGTTTAACAGTGACCAGGTAAACACGCTCAATAGTTTCCAACAGAACACATTTTTTCATGTTAGCACTGCTCATTTGAAAACGACTCAGTGTTCTGATATATATCAATTCTCTGAGTATATATTTCATGTATGACTAATATTCATATTTGATCTATCCAGATTTCCAGTAATGACTATCGAATCGTAACTGGTAAAAGATTACCTTTTTTAGAACGAAAGATAAAAATGTAAAATCTATGAATCTGACCCGCTAATGCATATTTTAACATAAATATGCTGCATGACAGGAACATCCGTATAGTTGGAAATGTTGAAACTTAATGTAAAAAAATGGTAAAACATACTCGATAAAACTTTCAGTGAAATAAAGTATCTCCGACGCAATTTGGGCACAACTATGCAATTGTACAATATCTCACTTCCCCCGCCGCATGTATAACGGCTTAAAATGACAGTTATGCATATTGACACTGTCAATCAACACTCAGTACTTCTTTAATGGACATATCTGTGACTATCACTACCAAAAAAAAAACTCGGCGATTTCTCAACTGGAAATAACTGATTTAATGCAATGCCAGCGTATTATTCCTATAACCTCCGCCATGTTCAATTTCTCCGTTAGGTATTAGCAATTGAACAATGCGTGATTGGGCACAAGCCTGCTACACTTAGCAGAGTATCATGAGAGGCCCGTGTACCAGGTTAGTCTGGCCTCGTGAAAGGAGCATCATGGGAAGCCAGAGTACCAGGCCAGACATGACATTATATCTACAAATAACGAATATTATTGGAAAAGACACGAGCATGATCGCTTGAGCAGTCGAAAATGATCGGCGATATGTATATTGACAGATGATGCAACAGTAAAACACCAAAGATGCCATGTGGTAAAGAGGGGCATAGGGAAAGATGTGACCTAGGTGAAAATTATAGAGTTGATCATATAATATTCGGAATGACGTCTGAGATCATATAATAAGCCAGTTATATAACATTCTCACGTTGATACTATTGATGTTGCAGGGTGGACTCTGTGGGTATTGACAATAAAAAAACGGGCACTAAAGCGCCCACGATTCCTCTACCTATACCCTTGTATTCGCCCCACCTTACACGACATATATTTTCCGACTAATAATACGTTTGTTAAAAGGCTGGCTAGAGTCGACAAACCGAAACCTGTGTTAGCAAGTGCTTCGGGTACCTGCACCAGCGCGATTGTGAAAGTAGGCAGATATTAAACCACAGTAAATAGTACAACCGAAGCAGAATCTGCAGTAGAGAACATTCAAGATTTAAAATGAAGTAGACGCTGTTTCGAAACAAAGATATGAAATTACTAGTTCCTTTATGTATTTGGTTTATTGGGTGGGGAGAGTACGTGACAATTTGTAAAGATTTGATTGGTCTTCCCGGAATTGTATTGATTGTCCGCCATGATGTTGTGTGAGTTGAAAAGAAATAATTGATGATTTTATACTGGTTTTATCTCACCTACTGGATGGACTATATACTATTTAAATAGAAGGTATAAACCTTCTCTTCTTGTTTAAGAACAACTTTAATATTTAAGCAACCTGATCGTATTTAAATTATTAATGGAATTTGATAGCTCAATTACATGTCATTGCATTTTCATTTCAGTGAGAATAATTGCATACTTCTTTCTCTTTTAACAAACCAACATGTTTTTTTTTTTTTTTTTTTTTTTTTTTTTTTTTTTTTTGCAGCAAAAGTCATTGCTTCACCATTATCTATGATTACTTTGGAAGCATCACTGTAGGCAAAATGCAAGTGGAAATAATGTAACATCAACTCATTTGACATGAAGACAGTTTACTTTGATGATCCGTGGAAATTTTATTGTTCAAATGCAAACATATATATTTTCAACAAGTTTCCTATTTGATCTTAAAGCAAGTAAAGCGTTCTTTCCCAAGGAAATCATCTAGTTGTCCAATTATACAATTTCTTCATAAAATTCCAATGAAAACAAATACTCAAAAGTAAACGAAAATTTGCTATTTGCTATTAAATTTCTTTCCAAATTGTGAATTTCATTTTTGCAATAACTGTTTAAAATTGTCTGATTTATTCATCACCAAAAATGTTTATTAGAATGATTTAATAATTTATTTTATTAGTCAAGTGTGTGCTGTCTTAAATTATTTACTCAGATATATCTCGATAATTGCTGGAGTACAACCAAACGTTTTCAGTTGTCTTCTTCGTCATAACAAATATTTTGTTTTAATTTTCTTTTATTTATTTGTGGGGACACATCCAGATCCGCAACTGTGAAAACTAGCTGACGTATGAGGTGACCCACACACATATTTTAATGGTCCGAAAAGAGAATGGCGTTTATTTATGAAATTGGTTCCTTTGGTTCTGTATTTTTGCTGTGTGTATATTTAAAAAAGTAAAACGGAATTGGAACAAAAAGTAGTTTGGTATATGGCTTATCTTGATTTCAAAATTACTTGAAATAATTCTTTGAAAAAATCTCAGTGTTGTTTCTGTTTATATTCTCTTTAACGTTCATAATAGTTTTGTTCTTGTTATAGTTGTCTAATGTTTATACCTTTTTAATGAACAGTCATATTAAAAGTGACTTTTACTCCACTAAAGACCTTTTGTAAACAATTTGTCCTAAATAAAAATAGCTCCGATCTGATATCCTCTATGGCCCCCATAGTGGCCATCTTGAAGGACTTGGCATTGCCATTCCTACCAAAAGGATGCTCTTGTTTAAATGAGTTGGCACTCAATTAGATAGGACGCCTTGTTTGTCCTAAATAAAAATGATGACTATCAGACATCCGGTATGGTCACCATGGAAGAATTAGTGAAAATCTTGTTATCACTTCTTATCCTGAATGCAGTCATATTAACATGGTATTTTCACTACGAGACGTCTGGTCATATATATCAGGCCCTAAATTAAAATGGTGACCATCCAAGATCCAGTATGGCCGTTATCATATCCTACTAGTGCATTCATACAGAGCTGTTAAACATGGAGTTCTTGTCCATCTTCAAAGCATTTCTTGTTGACTTTATCCCATTTCTGATTTGTTGTAGGTACGGTTGAACAGCAAATATCTCATTTGCTCTGTCCTTACTGTTTTGTCCCCCTGTTTGAAAATTTAGGGGGCACACACAATTTGAAACTGAAAAATAATTGTTCTCACTTTATTTGATTGGAGAGCAATGATTGTCAAGAATGACGAAGCTGGTTCATCATGGTTAAGTGGAATTTCTTTGATGAAACGGGTATGTCTAATCACATGTAGTCGCATGTGATATATATATATATATATATATATATATATATATATATATATATATATATATATATATATATATATATATATATATATATTGATGAAACTTGACAGTTCAACCTTTGATGTGGGCGTACATGTTATACGTGCTGCTCATGACACTCATATGAGCATTTTAACCCACCAAAAACAGTCCCTTCTGAAACCCTCCCCCAATCCAACAAGAAATCAAACCAGAGATAGACAACGTCGTACACCATAATGGCTATATGCGTGCAAATGCTCATTTAGAATAGTTCATCAGGCTACTCAACCAAAATTACATTTAAATTAACCAAATAATGATGATTATTCTTGGGAAATAAGTTCATTTGTTTAAATTGCACAGGATATGATGAAAAACAGGCAATTATATATTACTGAAATGTTGAAAATGTGGAATGTATGTAATTTTTTCAGATGCGCTGAAAGAAGTATTTTTTTTTCCATCAATCATTTATTCATTCTGATACTCAACAATGATATAATGTCCTTTGATTATGCAAGTATAGGGTAATTAGATTGATAATTATTTTTGGTATGGGAGTATTGTGCAAGCACAAGCAATACAGAGAGGAACAAAATAATATTGAATGGCAGCAGTATCGCAGCCGTTGCTTGTATATTTTCGTGCCCTTGTCATTGTGATGCGAATACATCATCCTACATAGTGGAGAACTCTCATTAAGACGCAATCCACTCGTGCACTTAGTGTGCCAAAGAGCATAGCACGAGCAGATCCGTTATCTTAACCAGAGACAAATTGTTTGCTACGAATGTTTGACCACATTGCCGTCTCACTTCTACAATATTATATCTCAGTACTAGATTTATCCGTTTATTATATGTGTGTAACTTCTGTCCTCTTTAAGAATTTAGTTGCTTGAGGGTCCTTTTACCACGCTGTATCCCACCCCCTTACGGGTTAGGGTACAATCATATCCTTTTGAATATACGTTTGGTTACGGGTAAATCGTTTGTGTTAAATAATGACGCAGCTGAGGCTCTACAGTAAAATGCTAGGAACTGGAATTCCTTTTTCTGAAATAACTGACCAAGCATCAACTTGGTGTTTTATCACCTTTATATTTTAATAACTGTTCGCGTGACTCGCGTCGTATTGTTATTGTGTATGTGTCTGCATTGCTCCTCAATAAAGGTTTAACAACTGGAGCTTCTTATACTAATAAGTGTATGTGTATGTGTTTGCGTGTGTGTGTGTGCTGGATTTTTAATATACCATTAACAATTTTCGTATCGCTACGATGTCTGCAGTGTGACAGTTTATAGTGATGTCTAGCACTGGGGCATCATCCCGCAGATATGTAACATCATGCCCCACCCAGTCACATTATCCTGATACCAGGCCGACCAGTCCTAACACTAACCTCTCAATGCTGAGCGCCAAGCGAGGCGGCTGTTTGTACCATTTGTTAAAGCCTTTGGTATGAATCGGCCAGGGATCTAATTGGCGACCTCCCTTATTCGCATGTTGATCGAAATAGCTCTAACAATCGTGCAATATTTTAAGCTGTTAAAGTCTCACATGTTGAACATTTAAATGATGTACAACTGGATTGTAATGACTTTGGTTCAACCAGTCTTCACAAGATAGAAATATTAAAGAGTGCGGACATTAAAATGTCACATCTACAGCTACAGGAAAATAATGAATTAAAGCAGCTAATATGTGAATATGAGCACTTGTTCCCAGATGTTCCAACTCGAACAAACAAAATCTGCCATGATGCTGAAATTGTGCCTGTAAAACAGTACCCTTCCAGGACGCATCATTTCAAACTGGAATATTTGAAAAAAAGTGGTTATCTATTGGAGAATGACTTTATTGAACCAAGCAGAAGTAACCGGAGTTCGCCGTGTATTCTTGTGCCGAAACCACCTTTTTGCATCTTTTCCAAATTCTCAGATTATTGCTGTTAATAGCTATTTTTTCATGTGGTCATACTTCCTGCTTGTTCTGCTTTTTGTGCCCTGATATCAATATTTGTCTCGCAGCCGAACGGTTGCTGATCGAAAGAGTATACAATATTCAGATAACTGTATATAGGACTCAGCAAAAAGTTGCAACTTCAGCCTTGACATCACCACAAGTCTCTAACTTAGTTGTCCACTTTTACCTGTTATAAGAGTAGTAAATTGTTCAAAATATGCCTGATTGCAAAGCCATACTTCATCTTATAACAGGTGAAAGATCCATAATCCAGCCGAGAAATTAAGTAGGAGGCTTTCTGGTTATTTTCTCTTGCATCAATAGAGATAATTCCATAATTAAGGATTTTGGTTGTAGATATAACATTGGGATGTAACAGTTACCGTGCTATCGGCTAGTCTGGTCGGATCAGTTATTATATTTTCCTTGTCACCACCTCTCAGAGATTTTGAATTCAGTGCCGATCAAGTCACCCATAATTATAATATTATCAAAGATATTGAAGCCCCGTTCAATGATGATATTCAATAAATCCCAGAAGAGTGACGGTAAAGATGGATGACAATAGATTAGAAGTATCATATATTTCATACTTTTACACATATTTCTATCCATGTCACTTAAAGTTACGTATCAGCAGATTGGTAAATGTTTCAAAATCATATTTTCTGAAATATGGACCATTACGCCTGTTGCAAGATTTGTTGGATGACACCTAATTGGTTTATGATAACCGTCAAACTTAAGATCATCGTCGGTAATGTAACAAACAGATAAGATTTCGTAAATGCAACAATATCAAAAGCATCAAAAATATGTAGTGACGAAATTCTATCATAGCGAACAGATCTAATATCAAAACATGCATCATAGATAGCGTAATATCCGTTGATGACGTAAGCGAAAATCTTTCATCTATTCGATCTGAACATCGCGACCTGACGGAAATGAGTGAGTGATATTTCGATCGGCTGCTGTAATGGAAAAAATGTCGTGTTACGAACATTCACGACGAATCAACTGGACATTGACGAAAAAGGCAGAGGGATCTTCTAATAACTTATGAAGCTGAGAATGATGGGTAGAAAATAAGTATTTATTTCCTTTTAGAGTGCATATTGAATTAAAAATTAATGGTTTAATTCACCAGTATTAAATTGAAAAAGCTGGTATATTTCCAGTTCATGCGATTAAACAAAATCCCAGACCCCTCCCCACCCCCCGAAAAACAACAAAGAAAGTTTCTGGGAGTTTCAGTCTCAGTTTCGGCACTGGGGACAGTTTCATATAACTAATCTGTAACTTGTGCGCGGGTTTCAACTTCGTGACAGCGAGGTTCCAGAACAAAATATTTGAGAGATTTTAAAATAAACATTAAAGCTAGAAATGGAAATAGCCTTGGCTATATGGGCCAAAGATCGTCCCATTCAGGGAAGCAAATGCTGTCTGACATTCACTCTGTACGGAGAGGAGTCAATGCATATCGCAGGGTGGGCATGTAATGGGGATGTATTGCACAGGGGCTCGTATCGTTGCTTAAAATTGAACTTTCATACGAGTACTATATAATAACTTTATATAGAACATGTATGAAAGATAAATTGCAAGCAACGATACGAGCCCCCCTGTGGTTTATTGCACAGGGTCTCGTATCGTTGCTTACAATTTACCTGTCATTCATGTACAATATAATAACTACAAGGGAGGACACTTTTCTCCTTTCTCGAGACGTATTTAAGAATAAACGATGATATTTAAAGTTACATTTCGCATAACGTTATAAATTTGGTACCGATGTTTAGGTCAGACATTCGACTTCGTATGCGTATTAAAAGTTTGGTTTACTATCGTACCTTTCAGGAATGCCATACCATTTTCCCACGCTACTGCTTGACATGGCCATGATCGCGCCTGCTTAATATGCAAGTGGAACCCCGCTGAATGGTTAATTTATTATGCCATTCGAAATATAGCAAATGAGCGAATTATTTACTTGATATTGATTTGCTGCAACTGCATAATACAATACATCTTCTCCCGGTACACAGCTTGCAACATATTCATTGCTGACCAGTTTTACGCTACAAGCAATTAGTTTTCTTTACTGCAGTAACGAACTGCAGGAAACATTTCACGTGCAAAATCGATACTCCGCCAATATTTTCTTGACTCTGAATATAATTGAAGTTGGTCCATTTGATCTTTAGTGACTTTAAACTCATCTGTATTGGTTGGTGTACAGAAGAAACGTGTATAAAAATGGTTCGTTTTCTCAATCTTTACGTCAGAAGTGACGTTCCGCTGAATTTGAGCTGGTATATTAGCTGATTATTCATTTTTATTCTTGACATTATTTTAAGTTTTTACCATTTGGTCGCACACATTCAACCCCCATCAACCGATGTATCTATCTGTCTGTCTGTCTGTCTGTCTGTCTGTCTGTCTGTCTCTTTCTCTCTCTCTCTCTCTCTCTCTCTCTCTCTCTCTCTCTCCTCTCTCTCTCTCTCTCTCTCTCTCTCTCTCTCTCTCTCTCTCTCTATATATATATATATATATATATATATATATATATACACACACATTCGGGTTCAAAGGACAAACACCCACCAAGTAAGGATCCCACAACTTTATGTGAACCTAAAGATATAAATCTAATATCCCAAAACTAGTGTTCCTTACAATAGCAAGCCCAGCCACAGTAATGCATGTTTTCTCACTATGCCGTTGTCTTAGCAAGGGTTAGAGATAAGGGATTTTAATTAATTTAATTGTTGTGGCTTATCAATGGGCATGAACTGGTCCTGGCTCAGGTAGCCCTGGAAAGACAAACAACATAACTGTTCCTGTTGATGGTCTTGGTTAAGAAATATCCATGATGCGGGGGTTGATGTACTGACCAACTGCCAATACTAACAGCTAGAATATGATATGCGCTAAGAGAGAAATGTTGCTGATAACTATATATGTATGTGTGTGTGCGTGCGTGTGTGTGTATGTGTGTGTGTGTTCTTTTCGCAGTCAGTATGACACATAACTGTTAACATTGTGTTATGGGCTAGGCCCGCAATAAATCGCTAGCCTGCGATGGGGATTGATGTTTGCGCTTGGGCATGATTTATTTAGAGACGATTTAAGTAGCTGGTAATGCCAAAGTTCAAATAATCCTGAGAGAAATGTATGTCATTTGAAATAGGTCTCGTGAGTTTTTCCAGGATAGTTATTAAAAATTAATATATATATATATATATATATATATATATATATATATATATATATATATATATATATATATATATATATATATATATATACATTCTTTACAGCACTGTATACAATGATTCAAGCAACCGCGGTCAAGACAATAACGGCCCAAGTATAATTGGGATGAACATATTTATAAACTTGTCAGTTTTTAATCCCTGTGTGATCCAATATATAACAATTCACTTGAGGTGGCTCATTAAATTATTTCGAATATTTTCCATATCGAACAATATGAAAATGAACTATTTAAATTGAACTTATTTTCTGGAAATAAATTCTAAATGAAAGTTGCTGCTGTGATAACATAATTTGTTTGTTATTTATGTTAACTGCTAAACCTCGAAGACGTACTAAATGAGGGTAATAATGGTGGTTGATTAAAGGCTTAAGGCACCGTGCATTTTATTATCTGATTGAATAAAAATTTTGACATATGGATTTCATATTATTTATTTTTTGTGCATACAATATTAACACAAAGGTTGGCGTGTCGGCTACAAATATATACATGCTAAATGTGTGTGTGTGTGTGTGTGTGTTGGATTTTTAAAGTAGCTTTAAAAATTTTCAGTCATATCGCTACAGTGTTTGTAGTGTGGCAGTTTATAGTGATGTCTAGCACTGTCATGTCTGCGGCATGATGTCCCACCCAGTCACCTTATTCTTGCACCAAGCAGACCAGTCCTAACGCTAGCCCCTTAACGCTGAGCGCCTAACGAGGCAGCTGGTAGTACCATTTTTATATGTATTTTGTATGATTCGGCCGGGATTCGAACCCGCGACTTCCCGCATCAGAAGCGGATGCTCTAACCATTAGGCCACCGGAGCGGTACACGCTGAATTGTGTGATTATACAGTTGCATGTATGTGCTAGGGAAGAGTATCATGTGATACTTATTTCAAATATCGTTATGTTTCAGGAAAGGGAATTTTGGACATAGAATACATAATGTTCCATGAACACTTGATAGTTATATGTCTGGTCTCACGTTATATGGTCTACTAATTGTGATTCCGCGATTTTATTCATTGGTTATATGCTGTGACGTATAATATATGAAGTTGAAGTGATTTTCAATCGTGTTAAAGGAGTGTGTGTGTCAATCTCAAAGGATTGACAGAACCAGAAAGACATTTTGTCATCGACATCTTTGTATTCTTCTAAGCATATACATACATATATATATATATATATATATATATATATATATATATATATATATATATATATATATATATATATATATATATATATATATATACATTGTTTAGCAAATAATTATAATCATAAATAAATTGAGATCAACAGTGAAATTGTATCAAAGTATTTCGATATCTCTCCTGGCCTAATTGTTACAGTAAAGTTATAACGAAACTGTTGGTGCATCTTGGGAATACCTTTGACACATACAATGTGTGAACTAACTTAATGAAACCAGATTTGTGTTTTAAAAAGTCTCGTCTGCATGTGAGATTCACCGTAGAAGATTAATAAATAATGGGTATTCAGGTATGCAATATTTCAACGATCAATCTAAATGTCTGAGCAGGACACAGCTGAAATGTTGGCCAAGTCGTCTTCTGCAGAATTTACAATATGCGCTGTTACTAATGATATCAATTGTAACACTTTACAAGGCAGCCTGTCTAACCACCAATTGTGCAGTTCGGCCCTTTCCATCTGCTGTGACAGTCGAAAAGATAAGAACCGTTTGCATTGCTACAATTACCATCATTTTGGCAAGGAGAACTGTCGCGTTCATTGATATCTGAAATTTGTACAATAATGAAGGTTTATTCAAGAGTATGTGATTCAATTGAGAGAGGAAACAAATGATATTATGCCAAGAAAGATTTGCGCATGATAGAACTATCATATTCACATATAACTGCAGTCTGATTAATACAAGAATATATGAATTCAAGCAATATTTTTTCTTAACCATGCATTACATGACATTTCAACTTAAATTATTAAATTTGAATTTTCATAAATAAAACAGAAATGACATTTTCATATAGTCACAAACATATCAAATTTCTTGTTGCGGAGATATTTTTATTGCTATCAAGACTTCCCAGATAAATATAGTAAAAGTGTTAGACTGCAGGAAACAGAAAATCCGACTATAAGGCAAAGAATAGAGCATGCATTACAGCAGGAGTAATTGGGGAGAAAGAATATGATGAAAAATGACCAGTGGTGCAGTTCACTCCTTTCCAGCCAATCGCATACTCACATGAAGATCCTTCGATATTGATACAATTACAATTACGTTTCGCCCCAAGAACAATCGCTTTCATCTACGTCTGCATTTTAATGTGTATAGAGCATTTTGATTCTACAAGGTTTTTATTACAATTTTCGAAACATTTATATCCATATTAAGATGGAAAAGTATTCTCTTCTTATATTTTAGAAACAAAAAAAAAACAACTTTTAAACACAAAAATGACTGCATTATTAACTGTGTATATTGGAGAAGAGTAATCACATTAATCGTGCCTTAAATGAGATACAACTATTAGAGTTTCTTTTAGGTAAGTCTTTTATAGAGGATGAGTGTTCCAAAGAGGTGATTTGTAAAGTGTAATTGGAATGTTGTCGTTTCCATTACGGTTAAGAAACCATGTGAGGTCGCCTTCATCAAAAGCGCATCGCTTACCTGTTGACCAGGTGTGTCAAAGCCAGCATATTTGCCAGCGGCACGAGAAAATAGTATTAGTATATATATATATATATATATATATATATATATATATATATATATATATATATATATGCGCGTAGATGTCAGACATTCATTTGCATCTCAAACGTAATGCTTCAACAAATTACATTTGAAACAAGCTTCATCTTGATTTGCAGAATAATTAAATTACTTTATGATGCCACTGTTTGTTAACAGGTGTATTTTAAAAGAGAAGTGTGTCACTCCTGGAAAATAGGAATAGAAATACGAGTGCAAGAAGAAGAAATTATGTTATTTGTTCGGACGCAGTCACTGAACCTTTAATTTGTTACACAATAGTCCCTAGAAAGTTGTGTGCTTTTATACAATTAATAAAATGTATTAGTTTTATTGTAACCAATTATAATGCAAAGAGAAACTGTCCTTCCGAATAAACAGAATATTTGACTCAAACAATATATTTAGTCAACACTGAATGTTTATGCAAGTTCTGTATGATGTCATTTAGAGAGACTTTCTTCATATCATGCACGCAAGATGCATGTACCGCTATCCTTAGCTTTCTAGTCGACCATATCCTGAGACATTTTTCACTGACAGGTCTAATGGATAGATTAATTTTGTCGAAAATGTGTGTGTGTGTGTGTGTGTGTGTGTGTGTGTGTGTGTGTGTGTGTGTGTGATTTGGCTTTTAAACATAGCCTCAAAAAGTTTTCAGTCATATCGCTAAGATGGCTGCAGTGTGGCAGGTTATAGTGATGTCTAGCACTAGGGCATCACACCACAGACATGTAGCATCATATCCCACCCAGCCATATTATCCTGATATCAGGCCGACCAGTCCTGACATTAAGCTCTTAATGCTGAGCGAACAGCGAGGCAGCTATTAGTACCATTTTTATGTCTTTGGTATGACTCGGCTGGACTTTGAATCCGCGACCTCCCGTATTCCAGACGGACGTTCTAACCACTTTGGCCACCGGAGCGGCTAGTTGAAAAAGAAGTACATATCCTGATTACATGCCCGATAAGCAATCATCTTTTTCCTTTTGTATTGTATTTTTCCCGTTTCAAGTCACGCCCTATATCTGATCAGCAGATAAAGCCCGAAGAATCGAACGTGTTTGTTATCATTTTCCTTTTTGTTGTTAACGTCTTACTTCAGAAATTATTTTGCTTACCTTCTCAAATCACGTTCTACAACTTCTGACGTAATGATGTCCCTCTGTAGACCTGAACAGTGTTTTAAATTAGTGCCGTGGTATTTTTTGTGGTCTGTTTAACCTTCCCATTTTGTTTCTTATACTTAAGCTCACTGGGCCTTCATATTTTGCTTGTCTGAGCGATATTTCCTTGCTATAAAATATCACCCTGTCTATATTGACTTCAACTGAAAGAATCACATTGTAATGCATAAAACTGCACTGTAGGAAATAATATTGATATATTTATCGAATATTTTACACGTACTTCTGATTATCATGTCTACTGCATCGCTCTAAAATAATACATTTTCCCTGAACGTATGATTTGCAAACTAAAGATAAATAAATCCTTACTGGCCAGAGACCATCTGTCATCATGTTTTCCTAGGTTGCTGGGGTTTACTCTAAAATCGCATACCCTGGTCAAAGCAGACTGTTGCATTACATTAGCATCTTTACATTGATGTTTACTCGTACCGTTTCAAACAAAAGTAACGAACCTCATTACTGGGGAGCATAAGTTGGTGATTCAGTTAAACGTTTATGACTAAGATGCGAATTCGACGTTTCATTATGAATGAAACTGTTATAATTTGTATTAGCTTTTAAATTAAAAGTGCTTGCGCATACCTTTTATGGTTTACGCATCCGGATCATAAGAAACTATGAATTCCAAAAAAAATCCAACAAATCGCAAATATTCTAAAGAAATCAAAACACAAAATCTGTTAAGTATTTATATTTGTTTTTCTAGAGTGATTTAAGTGGCAACTTGATCACCATGTCCCTTGATATGTCACACTGAATCCATTACACATTGATGTTGGCGTCGTTACTGATGCCAAGCTCTGTGGATGGTGATTTTCTAGATCCATCACCATATATGTCACCATTGATATCTGTTTATGGATTTATGTTCTCAATTGTTATTGTCTGTTTTTCCTGTGTCTCGATTTAACGCGTCATGCTTTCTTCCATAACAACTGTCTAAAGTTGTTAAAATCCTCTTTCTCTGCTTATTTGTTCTCCTGACATTCATCCTTTTTTCTTATATTTTGACTTCTTTCTCTCCATTTCCATCTTTGTCTTAATATGTCACAGCATTATATGTCCTATTACAATTAGAGTTTTAGTAACCTTTTATTTATGCAGTTAGTGGCTTGACTGAAACAGTAAGGAATATATTTTTTTTTTTGCTCCGGTAGTACAATTATGAGCGAATGTACTCTAAAGTGGCTCCAATAAGTTAGAAATGGTCAAAGTTTTGCGATAGTGATGAAGAGACTTAATGATCACCCAAAGTAGCAAGTATGCAAATCTTCTGCTCGTTCACTCACTTGATAAGTTCTCTAAGAAAACATCAGGAGGAATGGAAGTCACTAGGAGCTGGTGAGAATTTAAGATTATGGGAAATGAAGATTACATTTGGGACACTATGGGACTAGCGTATGGTGCCACGTTCGGGGATAGTAAGGGCTTGTGGATTTGAACAAGAGCCACTATTTTGGGAGGGTATGTGGCTTATAGATGAGTAAAATCATTTGCGAGATAATAATGTGCGCAACAGTAGAAATATAATTTAAATTAATAATGAAAATATCATAGATAATATATGATGAGAACAACATAATTTTGAATGGCTCTTTATTGGCACTACTGACAGATGTGTTCGATGATGTATAACAGAATACTGCTGGATACGCTCTGCTTATATTTGCACGGTGGTGTTGAATTCCATGTCAACTCTTTGGCGTTGGGATAAAAATAAATACCAGTTCCTTGTAAACGTTGTGGTGTTGATGTAAATAATAAATACCAGTGATATAAATAATATCGGGGCTCTAATGTACATTGGATGAAATGGTACAACTCCAATAAAAACATCTGCTTGTGAAGTTAAAGACAGTCAAACTGGTAAAACATGCTAAATGATCCAAATCATAGACATTTTTGATAATATTTTTTTTTAAATTGAAGAGTCTAATGAGTATGAATAATATAGAGCTATTAATTTACACCAAAAAAAAATGACTCGTAACGCTAGAGAAAAATAACTTTTATCCACCGGAATATATCTGCTTTGTCCACGATTGCGTGTGAAGTTAAATGAGCTTTGTTCCAAAACTGAAGCATTCACGAGCAAGAATTATGCAGCCTAGTCGAGACTGAAATTCCTACACGTTCGTTCAACCATGGCAAATTGTTCCCGTGATAGTAACTCTTCATACAATTTACCATGTGATTTAATTGAACACTTCAGGGATGCCGAGATTAATTTCTAGCAGACAACACTGTGCATGTCCTTACCATGTGGCAATTTGAACAGCCGTATATTCAGATCAACTCAAGACGTACCCCAACATGTTAAAATACGAGGGAATAATATCATTTACGACATACGAATGACCGATAAATGTGAACAAAAAGTTGTATCGTTATTGGAGCCAAAGAAGCAACATTTTCTCAGGATTAGATTTAGCAAGATAAAACGCTGATCAAGTGGTTGCCAGAGATAAATTGAAACCAATACGAGAGCAACGTCGTCGACATCAACAGGCTTTTGTGTTAGCTAATTTAACTCCACAACGAATGTTGACCGGAATTGACAAAATTCATTACTAAAATGCATATCCGGTAACCACAGCCGTGTACGGAATTTCCATTATGAAAGAACCACGTCGTAAACGCTTAGCGGAGATGCGCGATGGAGATTTCAACAGTGCAGCACTTCATAATGCTATGGTTGAAATATGTGTTTAAATAGCCAGTCTTTATCAAAATAAAAATAACCGGCGAGGTGCAGTACAACTAACGGACTCACATGGGATCATACACTAGCATTCCCTTTCAAGCGTGCTATAGAATGTTACGACGAAGATGTTTACCACTCTGTCGCCATCGCGAACTTTACCGCAAACGACTATGTATCTGTCTGGTTGCTTGAGAGAGATCCTATTTCAGAGTGAAATAATCTGTTGATTTTGACGTCTGAAACATCTTGTACGGACTGAATTTATATATGTCGCACACATGTATTTTCCTGACGATAAACAACACTACGTCGAAATCGCTAACTAATCTTGTACAACCATATCTGGTGCTGTAAGTACTTAGAGCGTCCGTCTCGGATGAGATATGTCGCGTGCTCTAACCTCGGCCGAGTCATACTAAATACTAATACAAATGATTCTAGCAGCTGCCTCGCATTAAGAGGTTAGTGTTAGAAATGTTCGGGCCGGTGTCAGGATAATGTGACTGGGTGGACATCATTGAACGACATCACTATAAACTGCCACACTGCAGACATCGTAGCGATATGACTGAAAACTTGTTAAACGTACATTAGAAATCGAAAACACACAAATTGCACACACACAACCATATCAGTTGAGTCATTGATATGACGACAACAATTAGATAAATACATAACTGGTCGCCAACGCCAAAATCATTTCTCGAAGATGCCGAACAATCTTGCATAGAACACGATCATGGAGCTGTTTAGAACACAGATTGCAATTAATTTCAGCTGCAGTAGACAACTTATCTCAACTTGATGTTACAAAGTTGTTAAAGAGATTGCTACCCACATCCATTTCTATGTCCAGCGAGGTTTCGGCATGTGTACTGACGCTCAATTCAGTTCTAACTAGGAAATATCGAAGAAAAAGTAGCTCTAGCTTCAACTGAGAGCATTGTAACACGGGATCAGAACACACCAGTCTCGTGTTCCTACTTGTTTGATTTGACGCTAAAATGATGGCTCACTCTTCCGTAGAAAATTGATAGGCATATAATGAAATCACATATCAAACGCAAAAATCATATTTGATGCTGTTTCGTTGGTGTCGGCACTACACTAAGAAATTCTTGTCTGGGCTGTAATTCTTGAACCGGTTGGTATATTCGAATTATAACTGGTACAAATGTTACTTAATCTAGAACATATGTCGATCACAAACTCAGCGCCGTGCATCCAAGGTTACTGTCACAAAGTGGGTCAAAGGTAAAATCGTATCCGAACTTGAACTTCTTAACAGGCTGGTGTCTTCGAATAATAATTGCTACAGATGTTACTGAGATTGTGACGCAGACGGGCATATACTGTCCCGTTATGCGGTGCATTTGTTTTTTTTTTTTTATTAGCTCAGCTGATCAACTGATCAGCTGATTAGGTGAGTTGTTAAGGATGGTCTGTTGTCCGTCCCTCAGCCAGTTTAGATTGTGTGCACCTTAGACGTTCCATTATACATCCAATCTTGATTAAATAAACTTGAAAACAACTTGTATTCCAACAATACATCGGTTCCTGACCTTAAACAGCAATATCCGTTTATATTAACCAGAATTATTCAACTTTGTTTAAAATTGTAATAGTTTATCTTCTGTTTATTTTGACCAATTTTAACCAAACTTGGCAGCAAGTTATTTTCCGAACACTTCAGCTCCTTTCTTGAATTAGCAATATTCTCATGCTTAGAACAGTTATACGCCTTTTTGCATTATTTAGCCTTTTGTACACTCTAGAGTTGAGCAGCAGGGACAACTTCTGAAAGCGGATAATGCAGGATATGCAATTGGAGGTCGAATTGGTGTTGTTGATAATGGTGTATTGGCGTTGTTTAACAGTGCCACATACATGATTGATGGAAAAAATATTGAATTATATTTCGAAAATGTTGACGTTGTCACGGCGATATTGCGCCTCGCAAGATATTCCAATGATTATCCAGAGTCCACTGGTCCGTCAATGATGTTAGCCAAAGATACCACTGATCAACCCTAGAATTAAAACATGAGAACATATACCGCTGGAACTGAAGTCGCATCAATGTATGAAAATTTCAATCAACAAGTTTTGTCAGTCTCATTCTACTATAATCAACCGCAGCGGAGTGCCATATTGCAGCATTTTAAGCGAGTTCGCCATCCGAAGCTCGAAATGACTCGATTTACGATAAACGGCCAACTGCCGGATTTTGATTTAACTGGATTTGCCAAGAAAGAATTATGTGAGGTCGCCAAAAACATTCATCCGGTTATTTCTGCTTGGTCGTCATTTTAACGACCTAGACCAGGATAATTATGCAAGGAATAAAACGCGGTTGGGCTCCAATAGTACTATCAAGCTTTATGCTTGATAAAATTAAACTGATATTTCTGACAGTAAACGAGGCGATAATTTCATATAGGCCACAAAAGGAGGTCTGGTTACCAAAACAAGACAAAAGGGAGAGAACTCATTTGCAAATGATATAGGTCGAACAATAATTGGTAAATTTACACATGGTGCCTCATCTGGTAACAAACATCGTTGTACAATATTCATTATAGACAAAACAGAACTAGTTTTTATAATCGCCGATACAGTAAAATTAGGTGTATTTGTAGATCGGGGACATATAAATCTACCAAATGGAACTAAGTTAGGTATTATTGTCAAATACTAGTATGGTGATTTAACGCAGTTTATTCATTTGAGATTTTCAATGCTCGCTTATACTTCAATAAACATTTTATCGATAATCATCATATTTCCTAATGATGCTGCTAGGGTCGCCACATATTTATTTTATATCAGCAGGTCAAAAATAGTCCATCTATTGGGGCTTTCGATATTGAATGCAGATAAGGCAGCCTGGTGACATTGCAGCATAAAGGATGCGCAGATACACGCGAAAATGTCATGTTGACCTATCTTAAGTGTAGTAGACGTAGGGGCACTAGTGCCTTAATTTCCTAGCGAATCCATGATGTTGGTAATTGCGTATCTTAGAAATTACTTGTAATTATTGACACACACATCCACGGCGAGGAGAGACCGAATCTAGTCTGTAGATTGCAGACTTTCATGTAGATCTTACCACACTGGAAATATTATGTGTGGGTACTCTCCAAATAGGATCAGTTGGTCTTTTACTTTACCACCTTCAAGTTCATCATAATCAGGTTCATATAAATACCGGAACGTCACGTTACTGAGTAATAGTTTCTGTGAGGGAGAGTCTCGCCGAGTAGCCGTTATGTTTCTTTGCGATAGCATCGATGGTTTTCCTAGAAATTCCACGCGTCACTTCGTTGTTTATCGCAGCTATTATGCTTCTTGTCTTGCAAACCCATTCGCGAGATCGAGTATCAGTGACGGAAGGTAATCGCTGAACATGCAGATATCTAAACGATCGATCAGCAAGTGTTACCTTAAATCATTTAACGCTTTCCTGATCACGATGTATTGCGGTGTGTCAACGTCTGATTTTGACATTATATGTACGCATCAGTTATGATACTGCACCAAGAAATTCTTTACAAAGATCAGCCAATAATAACTTTGGCCATCGTAAAGGCCCACGCCAATAAATTCGTGCAAACTCGGCTGCCACTTTAGTTGCTGTTTTAGTTGATAATGGTTTCGCTTCTTTGTATCTACTCGCAACATCGACGACTGTCAACGCGTATTTGTATGTGCGGCTTTGTCGTTTACGTGCTGTGCCATTTATAATAGTGCCGTAGGGTAAAAACAAAATGTTTGCCTGCTGAACTTTGTCGGGATTGCTAACATCAAACCGTCCACATTTAATCGTTGTAGGTGGCTGCAGATAAATTTGTCATATTGTCTGTTGAGACAACCAATCTGCGGCGACATCAGGCTTGACACCTGCGGCATCAGCTAGTTTGCTAATCGGCGCTGTGCCTTTCCAGTATCCTCTTGGACTATAATAAATTGATTACATTATTATAATTATCGGACAATTAATTGCTAGACACCCACAGCTAATTTACCACTCATCGCCAATCTTATCAGCCATTT
The DNA here is from genome assembly GCA_028554795.2 of Sinohyriopsis cumingii. Lineage (NCBI taxonomy): Eukaryota > Metazoa > Mollusca > Bivalvia > Unionida > Unionidae > Sinohyriopsis > Sinohyriopsis cumingii. Next base: position 17,599,570 of record CM068832.1, on the reverse strand, counting down.
GGCCATCGTCTCACTTATATTTTTATTTTTTTTATCAACTTCAGCGGGTGAATCAACCTGGTATGAGCGATATGTCGTTGCTGGTGATCGTTGTTTTAAAAAGTTATGTCATGAGCATGGTACGCTTGATTAATCTCATTCACTGGATATTCACCAGCTTTTGTTCAGTTTTCCTCGTCAGGTCTCATATGAAGTCGGGGCCACAATAACTATATCCCGGAAGATGTTTTCATCGAATACTTAGCCAATGGAGCTCCTGGTCACTTCCCAAGTGTTGCAGCGATATCACCACCGGTAGTTTAAGACGACACAAATTTGTATTTTTTATGCCACATTTTACGCACATATATGTAAGTGGCCGCCGACGATTCTTAGTGCTATTGTTTTTCATCCACTGGTATCGGTGATTGTCTTGCATCGAACGCAACATAAACTATTGGTTATATATACAATATATAAATAACATGAACGTGAATGACATTTCAGCCAACAGGAACAAGAGCCAGTCAGGCATCATCTAGGGTTACCAAAATATGTTTGTGCCATTATCATTGGTCCGGCTGGGTCTGGCGAAACTCAATTGCTACTCATCCTGATAATGAGATTGCTCAAATGGGACAAACTTTATTCAGTGGCGTCATCCGCAGACGACCAGAAATGTTTTAGTGTACGTAATGAATACAATGAAGCTATAAAATATTCCTTGGAACGAGAGCTTTTCTCAGTGCAGTTGTCGTTGAATTTATCATTGACATCGGTGATGCTACCTCCGTCGAAGACCTAGACGGCGATATACATAATCTAGTGGTTTACGACGATGTCGTGCTTGACAGACAAACAAATCCAGCCAGAATATTTTCACGAGGCATTCATAAAATACAGATTGCATCTACGTTACACAGCGGTTCGCTCAAATCTTTAAAGCGATCAGAGATAACTGTAATATTTGTTTATCTTTAAGGGCGTTGATACACATACACTGCGAAATTTTCATCAGATTTGGTGCCCAAGTGATATGAACATATGTCAGTTTAAAACTTCTTTGAACATGCTCGGAAAATCCCACATCAATTCATTTCAATACATTTACACGATCAAGAGCACGATGTCGATTTTGACTCAAGATAATCTATGGTTGAGCAACCTTTCCACGCCGTGGTACTTTTTCTTTAACCACGGACACAGAAGATTCGGTTTTTAAATCGTTAAGCTGTCGATTAGCCCTTTTTGTGACATTTTTTTGCAAGCACATTTCTGATCTTCTTATAAGCTTTATTTTTACGAACCCTATAAAAAGTGGTCTTCGCATTATCTCTACTCAGCCTCCCGGGCCTTGTATGGCCAATGTTGTTATAAACCTTATATTGACAAAAGAAGGTCTTGCATATTTGGGTTATTCAGCCTCTCTCCCTGCAGTCTCCCTGACCTTGCATTGCCAATTTTGTTAAACGCATTATTTATATGAAATAAGGTCTCGAAGGTTTGGTCTGTTCAGCCTCCTTGGTGTTTTTTTGATGATAAATCCAATCTTCGTCATACTTGAATATAACTTTAAACAAAATATATCTATATTGTCTACTGCAACTGATTATATACACAAGAGTTTTGCCATTTCATCTGTCCGAGATTGCCATCTTTAATCATTTATGCAGCATGGGAATTCCATTTTCATACAGTCTTTACCATAGTTAGCAGCAACGTTCAGTATATAATGAACAAAAGAGACATTGTCTATAAGCCATTATCTTAATAATGGGCTCAGTGTATACAATGCTTGTTCGTTTCTTGAACCAGCCATATCCGTTTATATTTACCAGAATTATGTCCCACTGCATTTATTTGAAATTTTCATTTGTAGCATAGTATGGACCATTTTATTTTTTATAAGATTCTGATTAAGTCTGGCCAGGAATAATATTGTTGTGCTAGCACTGTTTCTTCATATACACTAGTAATCCATTTTCACATAAAAAGTAGGTCGGCAGGTGTTTTGAAAGGAAATCATTATTCCTGTTCAAGACAGTTGGCTACTGAGTAGCAAAATTCGTTTTGTCTAATTTTGATATCAGATTGCTTCGTGTTGATAATGATCAATTTCGTTAAATATAGGTCACCGGGACAAATTTATAAATGAACCCAAGCAAATCGGTAGAACCAATGGATACTCCGTGAAACCTGTTCTTGACAAGATCACTCCCCCCTTTGGTAAACATCTTCGGATGAATGTGATCGTTAGTCAAATTGTACAATCTTCCACTGTGATCCACCTAAGCAATTACTGTAAGCAATTATTTAATAATAATAATAATAATAATAATAATAGTAATAGTAATAATAATAATGACTTTGTATAGCGCCTAATCTTTAGAAGCTCTAAGCGCTTTGCAACATTAAACAATACCTATAACATAAGAAACATATATAATGATATTATTACGAAATAAAAAACACCATGAAATTAGAAAACATGAAAACATGCTGAAAATATTTAAGGTAGGGAACATTATTAGGTCATTAAGTTTGTTCTTGCAGTCGAAATAAGTGAGCTTTAAGAGCACCCTTGAATGGGATCACTGTGCCTTTGTGTCTACGTTCAGTGGGCAATTCATTCCACGTTGCTGTGCCCTGGTATGCAAAAGAACGTTGTCCATATGACTTCGTCTTCGTAGTGGGAATAATGAGTAGAGCAAGTAAGAGGAGCGTAAGTATCTCAGATAGAGAAATTATGCAAATACAAAAAGGGACAGATATACAAATTATCTTTACAGTTCCGAAAGATACAATGGGTTTTACGAACCCCAAAATTAGCCCACGGCTAAAAGATTATATATAAGGAGATACACTCCGTCATCAGCACACTTTATTTCAGCTCCACGGCTGCTACAGTTCATCTTCACAGCTGCTACGGTTAATTTATGTGGTTGGCTTTTACATCTTGTACCACGTCGACCCAGATCACTCCGATAACTTTGAATGCTCTGGTCACTCTTGACACTCGAGACACTCTGGACAGCTCTACACAGGTCTAGACACTCCAGACACTCTGGACAGCTCTACACACTCCGGACAGCTGAAAATATATCCAATACCGTGTGCTATACATGACATGGGCATATAAGGTAAAACGCAATGACGTTATACACGGTTAAGTTATACAGATTACATTACCGGCACAATAATTACAAAACAACAAGTTCAGAAATAAACTGTACTAAGCATTTCTTAAAAATCTAGCCTTATATTATTAATATAAATCCCTTGTTAATTCGCAAACAAGAATATAAATATGTGCATTATACTGCGTAAACTAATGCTATACAGCAAACATATAAAAATAGACGTGGTAGTACAATAGTTATATTTTATATACAAGAAATAAATAAACTTACATACCTCTATAGCTGAAGATGTGCAAGTCCTTATAGTAGACCGCTGACTGTAAAGCGTTTTACCTACAGTGATGTATTTATACACAGATATCGTCTGTGCACTGAAGGCATTCGGTTCTTCCCATCGAAAGCACTTCGCACGTGCGGCATAGGATGAATCGAATTCTCTGTTTCGAAATACAATGCAATACGCATAAATCACCATCGGGTATCGTTGTACACAAAAAACGAAACCCGAGTACGTGTATTTAATGAATAATAGAATTTATACAATTCCTTGTTGAACCCAGGTACTATTTACAATTTATAATTTTCGAGTAACATACAACGTGAGTGTCAAATATCAACGACAGTAGTAAACATAACGGAATGTTAAACTCTTTGACAAGTACACACATACACAAACACGCACATATATAGTATGTACGCTGTATCATTGATATACCACGATATGTTTAAGGCTTGCCCAGTTTCCTTTTAATGAAAAAATTATACAACGAATGCTATACCAAAGACTGAGCGTGCATAATAAACATGTATCTTATTTATATAACATAAAGTACATGCCTACATATTTGCTCTTGTTTGGAGTTAAGATTGACTAGATAGGTGTAGAGAGGTGTATTTCTGATGTTAAATCATGGATGACATGTAACAAGCTGCAGTGAAATGATGATAAAACAGAGGCCATTCTGATTACAACACAAAGACTTTCTCATTCACATCATTTACCTCAAACAATAAATATCAGTAACACCAACATTAAATTCAGACAGTCATTACTGGCTTTAGGTGGAAATTAGCAGACGCAATTAGGATAAACTAGCAGGGTTGGAGCTACCCAGGGGTGCGGACTCGTGTCTTAACTGGTGTTATATTGTTACAGGTTAGAACCCCCATCATTTGATTCATTGATGGATACTCCTAATTTTCTTTGTAACGAACCCCTGTGTAGTAAACAGTGTGCTGTCCATTATGTGTTTCAAAATGCGAGACATTATTCTGGACTACATATGATTTTAAACGATACATAATAGATGATACTCTTTCTCTCTAAGCTTAGACGAAACTGTATCACCTTTTGTATTGATATAAGTAATATCAATGTATCACCTTGTGTATTGATATAAGTAATATCAACGCTTGTTATCTGATCCATGTTGATACTTGCTCCCCGATAGGTCGGAATAATATTCGCTCTATCTGCTCCAACCGTTTTTAACAGGTTCAACGTAAACATCTTCACCGTTAAAGTATACATTTTAGGGCGAATTCTTAAACCAAGATGGAACTAAGTGTTAAAGACAAAGTTATTTTAATTTACTTCTTTCATGATAATTACTGTGTTCAATGACTCACGAAGACCGTGATTGCTTCAAAAGGTTGTCATCGGTTAAACGGACTTAATTAGTTAAACAACATTTGTCTACATTTTTCTGAAGGTATCTGTCAGACTCATTCCCATGAACGGATAGAGAGATAAATATATTCATTCTTTGTTGACACCCAACCGGTGCAGTGCAAAACTATAAGCTCCCTTGCAAGACAATTGTATCGTATGAGTGTATATATCTGACCTTTCAAAACAATTTTAAGTATTCTTTTATGCATTATAATAACTACGTAAATTACATGAATTTAACTATTAATATGACAAAATACGTATTGTGGTTGATTGTGGTTACAAATTGTGCTCTTTGGTTGTCTCCCTTTTGAGCCTCCGTCACGGATAGTGAGCTCACGAGCATGATATGATATCAGTACAACTTCAAAATCAAATTTGAGCGTTTGTGTAACAACTTTCTTAAGAGTTTCACAATGAGCATATTGTAAAATCCAGTTAGGTAAATATATGTATAAATATAAGCCTTTCGTACTTAGTTCATTCATTTCCACTTATTATCCAGGTATTTCTTTCACTGGAAAGGCATTGTATCAAGACAAACTATGCCAAAGGAGTAAGAATACATTAGGAAGGCATTTTGTTCCGTATCATGTCAGATTATACAAACAATTGCATTGTTTGAAATAAGATATGTGACGTAATTTTGGACCGTTTCGGTGGTCTAAGTGGTTAGACCGTCTGGTCGCAGGTTCGGGTCATACCAAAGACATACAAATTGTACTAGCGGCTGCCTTCCGGTGTCAGGATAATGTGACTGGGTGGGACATGATGCCACATGTATGCGGCATGAAATCCCAGAGCTAGACATCACTATAAACGACCACGCTGCAGACATCGAAACGATCTGACTAAAACATTTTTTTAAAAGCTACGTTAAAATTCCAAATCACACACACAAGTAATTTTGTTCCTTTTGTCCTAAATGGTTAAAAATACCTGGCCAATTATACGTGTATTTAGTTTTCGAGTAACATATAACGTGCGTGTCAAATATCGACGACAGCAGTAAACATAACGGAATGTTAAACTCTTTTACGAGCACACACACACACACACACACACACACACATAGTATGAACGATGTATCATTGATATACCACGATAGGTTTAACGTTTGCCGAGTTTCCTTTTAATGAAAATTTATACAACGAATGCTATATCAAAGATTTAGCGTATATAATATACATATATTTTATTTATATAACACACAAGTACATGCATACATATTTGCCCTTTGTTCGGAGTTAAGATTGACTACAGACAACTGTGTATTGACCGAGTGAATGAATCCTTCACATCCCTGCCCAGTGTGTCTGCTACAAAATGTAGCTCTGTGCTTTTGTGATTATTCACAAGTTTCTTTTTGGAGATTCTATTTTTATTCAGATTGATTAAATAAATATAAAACACACTTATAAATATAAGACACATAATATGAAAAGGAAAGATGGTTTTGATAAAGGATGTGGAGCAATACAAACACATGGTTAACTTCTTGAACACTGAACTGTCAGCCATTCACGAACCGGCGAATGTGTGGAAATTAGCAACAAGAGGTAGTGAACATATGTTTAGCGTATTTACAGTTGATCGAAGTCATTATTCTGTTTTATTTAACATTACTACCGACCACAAAATTGATTTTATCTATATTGTCCTTTGCATGACACGAGCTAAAATCCATCATGCAGTCTATAAATCCTCTATGCTCTTTCTTCATGGATTTCGCACGTATCTTATGATGATCCAGAGAGAGAGAGAGAGAGAGAGAGAGAGAGAGAGAGATCAGGGGTTAAAAGGAGAATATGATAGGGGCATTTTTGTTATTGTTAAACCTTGTGTTTTTTCTGTTGGTTGATTAGTCTGCATGCATGAACAACCAAGGCAGTGATCGGTGGGGTCATGAGGTGGCCTTTGGGCATTTTCATATTTAGTTAATAATAATCGATATTTAGATATTATTATATGTTTAAGAAACAAAACAAAAGCAAGAAGAACAAAATAACAACAACAACAATGTACTTCAAATGTGAATGGAACGTATTTACCTAAGTGGATATTCGAAAAAGTATGACCTTCTGCATTTAATATTTTAGAGAAAAGATAAAACACCATTTTATTGATTCATGATCTATTCATTTATAATAGACGGTAATTTGTATCATGTGCATTTTAAATAATGTGATTTCCTGAGATGAATACATTTGCCTTTGCGGTATAACAACTTGTAAACAAAGGTCCGTTATCTGTCTCTTAATACCTCTGTGTTTTGTATTTTGAACCCAGATACTTACATTGCCTGCTTGAAACGGTTGAATATATGTCACACAACGCTGTGTATGATGTAGAGAAACAGTTTTCAAATTTGTATGCGGACTCTGTGCTAGCTAGGAAGTCGACAATATTTGGATCATTCATTATTTATGGACGATGTCGCGGTATTGTAAATTTGAAAGTGTAAGTGTACTCAGTGTGCTCTTCCATCGTTATATGGTATAATAATACTTTCAAAATTCGCAGTTGGGTTGGTGATCTCTGTAGGCATATTACTGAACATCAATAAGATGGCACAAGACCCAAATAGAAACATTTATCCGTATACGTTAATTGGAGTCGTACATAAGTTTTGGGAAAACAGCTTAGTATATTCATTGCAGTCTGGTCGAAGGAGAAATACAAAATATGACATGTTAAATGATAATGACTTGGTGACCTTCACGACTATTAAAGTGAAGTAAATCATGTATGTTGTGTGAGATTTTACAAAAAACAAACTAAATAGTTTGCAAGCACAATTATTATGTCTACATTCTACAAACGCCTTATCTTTTCAGGTACGTGCGACTGTAGACGAATCACTTATGAGAGAAACACGTCAGAAATGTCTAGTTTAAAAACTGGAGGTATGTAATGTATAATGTATCCATTTAGTCAGCTTTCTGCATGATTTATTAATCAACGTGTGTTTACATCATTATAGCTTGAGATGAAAACACATATATATCTTATCCTGACAAACTGGAGATCCAAACGTTATTCACAGCTGGGAAAAGCTAGTGGCTATATAGTGGAGTAATCTTATATAGCACGAATTTAAGGATATATATATATATATATATATATATATATATATATATATATATATATATATATATATATATATATATATTTGTGTGTGTCTTTTGTGCGTGTATCATAAGGCATCAGTCATATATGAGATATGTTTAGTAAAGAGAGTCTTTTGTAAACCGTTCAGTCGTCTAAAACTTGCATGTAATTGATTAACTAGAAACATTTACTCCATTTTCGTCACGGATTGTTCATTCGTGATGTTTCATTTTGGTCCAATAACATTACTTATTAATGAAAAAACTGTTTGGTTGTGGTTTTGTGGGATATATTGAAGAAAGCTTTGAGATAAGGTCATTTAAATTCTTTTTTTTGTTGACATTATTGATAAGAAAGGATATCTATCTTGATTTCCTCCATTTTTCATCTGAACATTATTAAAGACCTTTTTATTCTTTAATTTAATTTTGAGAATGACAGTTTTGGCATGTAGTTAAAAAGGTGGTGAATATGGAAGTTTATTTTTGAATTGATTGGATGTAATAAATGAAGTCTTTGTTTAAAAAACATAAAATAAATTCCATGCAGTATTCGTATCTTGCCATAGAGAACTACACTATCAAAGCTCTGTTTCAATTGAAACCTTATGCATTTCTACAATACGTAAAACATGACATACATTTAGAGGCAAATACATTTTGGTGTCTTTGTGATTGGGCTATTCTCGATGTGATTTTATTTCCATGGGGTAACCTGTATGTAATATTCGAACTTGATCTTGTTTCCTGACAGAGACAGAGCTGTATTCATCGTTTGACAGTCAGGTTAGTCGAATGCAATTGGTTACATAAAAAGAAATACATATTAAAATTGTTGATCAAAGAAGATTCAAAACTGATGATGAATGATTTGTTGAAAGAGTTTCAATCCGTTGCAGTAATTTTAGAATGGACAGGTGGATGGGTAGATATGATAGGATTAGAAAAGTGTATGCATGTGTGTGTGATTTGGATTTTTAATGTAGCTCTAACAAATGTTCAGTCATATCGCTACGATGTCTGCAGTTTGGTAGTTTATAGTGATGTCTAGCACTGGGGCATCATGCCGCAGACATGTAGCATGATCACCCACCCTGTCACATTATCCTGACACCAGGCCGACGAGTTCTAACACTAACCTCTTTATGGTGAGCGCCTATCGAGGCAGCTGTTAGTACCATTTTTGGTATGACTTGGCCGGGGTTCGAACCAGCGACTTCCCTTATTGGACGACTTGGCCACCGGAGCGGTCAGAAAAATGTAATTGATGATTAATTTTAATCCGTGGGGAAGTTGTTCTTCATCAATTTGCATTGCCTCCATGAAAACTGATTTCAGCTCAAAACGCACATCATACACATATGTCGATTTAAAATTAAGCTACAGAACTGTTCATACTAAGGTTCCACATCAAAAGTACCTATTTATAGGTTTCAAATTGTTAATTTCGGAAGCGCAGCTTGGGCCCTACAAGTTTTCAGGATAAAGGTGATTAATAAAGTCAATAATGAAAAAATGGTACCAGCTGCTGGTGCCATGACGTATCGGCTTGTTCTTTCCCATGGATCCATCAGCTGCGTGGAGAGGGGGGATCATTTGCATGGGCAACAGCTGATTCTCCATATCACCCTGCCCAGGCTTGCTCCCTGGAGAGGACACTCCAGCTTCGCTACATAGCGTCGACACAACACGGGGAGCAGCATTTTACCGGTTATAAGTCACCGCTCGATTGGCGTAGAGCCAGACGCCAGGGGTTGCTTCTGACGGTGGGAGAGACCAACATGTTTCACTGGACAGCTACCGCCCGCCTCAAACTGGGCAGTCCCAAGCCAATAAGGTGCCGTCCCGCCATAGTTCGCCTGCCTTGCTGGGTGCGTAAGGCTTAAGGTACGCGAGTACCTGACAAGAGGACTGCAAGTACTGCACCAAGAAATAACAAAATACAAATAAAAAAGAAGACTTCAATCCTCAAGCTAGGTACCTGGAATGTCCGGACCATGCTGACTGGGCGTTCAGATGATCTCCAGACAATCAGTGATGTTCTTAAGACTTCAGTCATCAATGACGAACTTGCAAGGCTCCAGGTCGACATCGCCTCACTACAGGAGACACGACTACCAGATTCTGGGTCCCTCAGAGAAAAGAACTACACATTCTTCTGGCAAGGAAAGAGTGCAGATAAAGCTAGACAGTTTGGTGTTGGATTCGCTGTCAGGAACACTCTGCTGGGGATAATAGAACCCTGCCAACAAGGAAATGGAAGACTGCTATCCCTCCTCCTCCACACCTCAAACGGGCCTGTCAACCTGATCAGCGTTTATGCTCCCACATTAAGATCCTCCACAGATACCAAGGATGAGTTTTATGATGAGTTAAACTCGCTCATCAACAAAATTCCCAAGGAGGAGAACTTGATTTTAATGGGCGACTTCAATGCTAGGGTGGGTGCCGATCATGACTCTTGGCCCTCCTGTTTTGGCAAGTTTGGCGTTGGGAAGATGAATGTGAATGGGCAGCGCCTTCTAGAGATGTGCTCGTACCACGAACTCAGCATCACCAATTCATTCTTTCAGACAAAGCCACAGCACAAAGTGTCTTGGAGGCATCCCCGGTCTAAACACTGGCACCAGCTGGACTTGATCATTGCAAGACGGTCAACCATGAAGGGTGTGCTTCTTACCCGTACCTTCCACAGTGTTGACTGCGACACCGATCACTCGCTGGTGTGCTGCAAAATGAAGCTTCAGCCAAAGAAGATCCACCGCTCTAGGCAAGAGGGTCAACCACGCATTGATGTGAGCAAGACATCATATCCATACAAGGCTGAGGAATTCACCTATGCTCTTTCCAAGACGTTTGACTCAGAACCCCCCAACGGCAGTGCCAAAGAAAGATGAGATCACATCAGAGAGACTGTATACAGCACAGCCACACGGATCTTTGGTAAGAAGCAATCAAAGAACAATGACTGGTTTGAGGCTAACTCTGCCATACTCATGCCAGCCATAGAAGAGCGTCGCAGTGCTCAACTGCAATACAAGCGATCCCCCTGTCAGAAGACTCTACAGGCATACAGGTCTACCAGAAGCGAAGTGCAGAGATTAGCACGGCAGTGTGCCAGTGAATATTGGCTTCAGCTTTGTCAGAGTATCCAGTCAGCAGCAGATATTGGAAACATCAGAGGCATGTACGATGGCATAAGGAAAGCAATGGGTCCCACGAAGAAACTGACAACATCACTGAAGTCTGCCACAGGCGATACCATCCACAACAAGGGAAAACAGATGGAGCGTTGGGTGGAATGCTACTCCGAACTGTACTCCAAAGAGAACTACGTGACCAATGATGCCATCAACGCCATTGAAAACCTCCCTCTCGTGTCCGAACTGGATGAGAAACCTACTGAAGACGAACTAAAGAAGGCCTTAGAGAAACTGTCCCTAGGTAAATCCCCAGGGAAGGATGGCATCACAGCAGAACTCATCAAGTGTGGATGTAGCGTGCTGCTCACACACCTGCACGATCTCCTCTGCCAGTGCTGGGACGAGGGTGCAGTCCCTCAGGACATGAGAGATGCTAACATCATAACCCTGTACAAGAACAAGGGCGACAGGAGCGACTGCACCAACCACAGGGGCATATCACTTCTCAGCATCGTGGGAAAAGTTTTCGCACCCGTCATCCTGAACAGACTGCAGACGCTTGCTGACAGAGTTTACCCAGAGTCACAGTGCGGGTTCTGCGCAGAGAGCTCCACAATTGACATAATCTTCTCTGTCAGGCAACTGCAGGAAAAATGCAGAGAACAACACAGACCCCTCTTCCTGCCCTTTATAGACCTCACAAGGCATTCGATCTGGTCAGTAGAGACGGACTCTTCACAATCCTGGCGAAAATTGGTTGCGCTCCAAAGCTGCTAAGCATGATCCAGTCCTTCCACGATGACATGAAAGGCACAGTGCAGTACGATGGCTCCATATCCGACCCCTTTGACATCCGCAGTGGAGTTAAACAGGGCTGTGTCCTTGCCCCCACGCTCTTCGGCATCTTCTTCTCAGTCCTGCTAAAGCACGCCTTTGGGACGTCCACAGAAAGGATTTACCTGCACACACGATCAGACAGCAGACTGTTCAACCTGGCACGACTGAAGGCAAAGAGCAAAGTGCGTGAAATAACCATCAGGGACATGCTCTTCGCAGACGATGCTGCTCTAGTCACCCACACAGAAGCTGAGCTTCAGCGCCTGATGGCCTGCTTTGCTAAAGCATGGGATGAGTTTGGGTTAACCATAAGCCTAAAGAAAACAAACGTGATGGTTCAGGACGCGGATACCCCAAGCATCATCATCAACAACTACGAACTTGAGGTGATGAGTCAGTTCTCGTACCTCGGCTCTACCATCACCAACAACCTCTCCCTCGATGCTGAACTCAACAAGCGGATCGGAAAGGCATCAACAACTCTCTGCAGGTTGTCGCAGAGAGTGTGGAACAACAGCATGCTGACCATGAACACTAAGATCACCGTGTACCGTGCATGCGTGCTAAGCACTCTCATGTATGCCAGTGAAACCTGGACTCTGTACGCCTCACAAGAGAAAAGACTGAGCGCCTTTCACATGCGATGCCTTCGACGCATACTGGGGATCACCTGGAGCGATCGAGTAACAAACAATGAGGTGTTCGAGCGTGCCAAGATTCCCAGCATGATCACACTCCTCCGCCAACACCGCATCAGATGGCTGGGCCATGTACGTCGGATGGTTGACGGACGGATCCTAAAGACATTCTTTATTCGGAACTCGCCTCTGGCAAAAGGTCGATCGGACGGCCACATCTCCGCTTCAAGGATGTCTGTAAGCATGACATGACAGCCCTTGATATCGATGTTAACACCTGGGAAGTGCTCGCTCTAGACAGATCAAGCTGGCGACATGCTCTGATCACTGGTCTGAAAGCCGGAGAGGACAAGCAACGCTTGCTAGCTGATGAAAGACGATCGCAGAGGAAGAAGAAGCAGCTCCAACCAAGACCTGACACAACCTTCAAGTGCAGCAAGTGCAGCAGGGACTGGCACTCCCGCATTGCACTTCTTAGCCACAGCAAACGCTTCACAACCACCAACCAGGACATCTCTCATGGGCGCAGTTCCATCGTCTCTCGAGACTAACGGATGGCAGCTAACTTATGAAAAAATATTAAATGTTTAACTCCTTACGTGACTGTGAAGACTGATACGAAAATGTTTCGTTCAGTGTCTTCATAATTCATAAGAAGCCATAATAATAGCTCTGCCATAAATGTATTACTGACAGTATGTTAATGTTAATGAGTAGCTCCAGAGCAGTTCAGTTAGGAATATCAACAGGTAAGCTGTGTGCCTTTGTGTGTGCATAGCGATCGCCTTTGAAAATACTTGCGAAAAGGAGAAACTTTCAATGACCTTAAATTGAGTATAGAGTTATACTCTGTTTTCCAGTCTCAACGTATTCCTGCTAAAGTGATGTTGAAGTCTCAATAGTGTTCCTTCTTGCAACATAAGAAGTCAGAAAGTAATAATAATAATAATAATAATAATAATAATAATAATAATAATAATAATAATGGTCATGAAGACAAATAACTATGTCAACAATTTATTTCATCTATATCAAGTATATTTAATAGTGTTTCAGTCCCTCTCTTCTTCTGTCAGAAAGAAGTGACATATGCATGGCTCGAGACGCTGGTATGGTCTCTGTCAAGGCATAAACATCTTGTTCTTGTATTTTTTGGTCAATGCAAGGACCAGGTAATTCAAACGTACTGTTGTTGCGTTATCATTATTTGAATATGATCTATCAAATGAACACGAACTGGCTTTTTGGCGTAAAGGTTCCAAAAGTGAAATTCAATATTGGCAGTGCTTTAGAGCAGAACATGTGTTACAAGGACACCAAGCAGATTATTATGAAAAGTCCAACAAAAACTATTGTTCAAAACATTGTACATTCAGCAAAGACATTACGCACCAGAAGTACTTTTAGTAAACAACGGCAGAATTAGATTAGCCAAACCATTCACAACAAAAGTTATGAAAAGAGCAAGAAAATAATCGCTGGGTTATTGTGAATGACACATATTTTCAGTTAGGGCTTCATGTTCTACCGTCTAAGTTTCGTTTAAAAAAATATATATCACTGCTTTCCATTTTTATTTCGTTTATTGATACGAGTCAACCTTACACGAGGCTGAAATAAAATTTAAAAATAAACACGTGTAAGATTTCATGCTGGACAGTAAAGCCTACATCGGTAAGATAAAACAATGTCAATTATTAAATTAAGATCAGAAGCAATTATATTTCATTATTTTGGTATCGTTAAAGAAAGCTGAAAATATACTCAAATCGACGTTCTAAAACTGGCAGTTACTTATTTCAAAGCATTAAAGACTTTCTACATTGTTTATATGTATTTTAGGAAAGTATAGCCTTTTGTACACTATTGACTGAAAACGTTCTTCATGACTGTCTTATTTTTGTGATAATTCCTGTAATTTCAGTCGACCCGGATCCGAATGCACCAACTTATCGAGTATCCAGTCAATCATATTGGGCTGAATTAGCTCAAAAGGAACTCGATGAAGGTATTGTAGTACTCATATCATGAAGCAGTAGTTTACTCATTAATATTTATCGGGTTATTTTGCCTTACCACCAATAATAGCCCTAAAATGGTGTAGTTTTCATTCAACACCCTTGCAAGTGCGGATTCTATCTGGCTAGTTTATGTATTACCTCAATATCCACAAATGGCAACTCATGGGTCGTAAATCAATTATGTCTATTTCCCAACAACGCATTGTAATTCAAGCCTTACTGCACCTGTTAATTGCATAGATTTCACTGTAATGGGGAGTACTTTAGAGGTTACGACACCGATATATGTCAACAATGTGTTGTTTTCACAGACGTTACGATTGTGTATGCAAACACCCACAATACAACGAGCACGTATCTTGCGCCGTCATTTTGAGTCCTTAACAAACCTTTATCAACACTAGTCATCACGTATATTCAAGATAATAATCATATTTAAATGTCGATTAGGATATTTACTTAATCGAAATGATGCATATATTATACTTGAAATTATATGCCCCTATAGCACGAAAATAAAAATAAAACTATGTTACCTGGACTATATCGAAAGACAGAAGAGTGAAGTTAAACATATTGCTATCAAATATAAATGCAGTTATATTTTTTTGATACAAACAGACAATATTGTCTTTTTAAAAATATTTTCTGTGATGTCCCTAAGCTTGTTATCTTGAAAGAGTATTTTTGGACAATGATCTTCGGGATACAGTAACAGTTACAGTAACAGTTACTGAAATAAAATTTCATAGGATGTGTATTATGCCAGATTTTCATGTACAAAGGCTCTTCGCAAACACGTGCCTGTGCCAAGGACTGCTGACAAACCAGTTTTAATAAGTATAATCAAGTATTGTATTTGTGGTGAAGATTATGGACGTAGGATGATACTGAATGTAAGCGATAACCGTGAAAAGAAATTTCGTCTTAAGTGTATTAAAATGAAACATTTACCAAGCGGAGCATGACTTTGTACCGAATGTCAAAACCGATTATTTTTTAAATGTTTTTAAACATATGAAATAGATATTAACAATTGGTTTTTTAACTTGAACTATAATTAAATGATTGTTGTTGTTGTTGTTGTTGTGGGGTTTAACGCCATTTTTCAGCACGATAGGCTATACATGGCGGCCAGTATTAATGGTGGAGGAAGAACCCGGAAAACCCCGGAAAGAACCACCGACCCACGAGAAGCTACTGGCAAGCTTTCTCACATGCCCACATTGGCTGAATCTTAGACTCGAACCGCCGCAGACAGAGGTGAGATGGCAGTGATCCGTAACGAAGAGCGCTTTAGACCACTCGGCCACTCGTGACCCCATTAAATGATTGATTTCAGCCCATGTTAATTGAAAATCATTACACGTTTCTACTTGTTCGTTTATCCGTTTGTTTATGCGTCTGTTTATTGATGAACCTATTAGTTTATGAAAGAATAACAAAAATGGTTGAAATTTAAATGTTTTACTTGAATAAAATGGAGAAAAGTCACGCATTTGGTCTCGAGCAGTTGATATGCACAACAGAATGTGATGTTATACTATATCCTTGCGCACAAAATGAGACAGGCCTTCATACTTATGTGGGATGAACAATGTTGTTAGGAGCCGGTTTGTGTGGCAAGAGAATCAAAATGGCGGATATGGATAGTCTGTAAACTTTGTATATACTGTATTTATCTGACCTAAATGAGAAAAATGAAAATGTATAATGCAAACTGAATATTTGTGAGTGCATTTTCTTATTTTCGTACCTGAATCAACTTATACCCATGTTTTGTGGGGTTTTTCTTTTGCTCTTTTCGGGGGTTGTGCTGGTTATTCAGCGCACGAAATGTTTTCAATCAATGTGGTCTTATTTCTCGCATGCTTGAACTGTTTCATATCACTTGTAGCAATATCGTTATGTTTAAAAGTTTGATAACAACAGTGCTTAAAGAGCCATTGAGTTAAAAGGTCATGTAACATAACATATGAATAACAGCATGTCGTTATGCAATTGCTAAATTTGTGATCGTGTAATGAAGTATACAGATAAAACAAAGAAATGAGAGTAGACCACTTGCCTAATGTGTATAAGATCATACTTTGAAAGATGTATGGTTTTCTGAGCGATCTCCAACAGGTGTTTATATTAGCGAATAATTTCAGTTCTGAGTCATGCCTAGCTGCAGGTAACGCAAACAGGCACTTTCCTTTGCCTAATGATTATATCTGGTGCATGTGAAAGGTTTTGCATATCAGTATTACACGGTATGTGCAGCGATTATACGTGGTACTTAGAAATGAAAATTACGTTTCACTGCATTTTAACTCAAGAGGAAACATATGGTAAAATAAACATCGTCGTTCATTTATTGTAGAATACTTTCATATAAAAGCCTTCCTTGTGTGACTGGATGTTTTCCCTGTGGTGTTGAACCCATATAAAAAGATGGGTTACGTCTGCCCAACATTGTATTATCTGAGCAGGCTTGTGTTGCTTTCATTTATTACGATTACATATGACTTCCAGACTCCCCTCCTCAATATACTCATACATACATATTCTAAAGCAAGGAAGTATGTATAAATACAAATTCAGATATATTCAGTTGTAATTTACGAAGTTAATTGCTCTGTCAGATGCGATTACCGGCATTATATGATTTACGTGGAAAAGGTAGTGTTGATAATGATGTTATATTTGGAGAAAGCTTCTGAAAAATAACATTAATTTTGCCAGAAGAGAATTGTTCAAGAATCTTGTACCATTATTTATACTTCCGTAATTGTGAGAACGATTTAGCTCTTTATCGCTCTACTCTCCAGCTATAGTCAACCCGGTCAGCGACATACATACTGTGCTTTGTGTAGATATATCAGACAGCGTTAGCCAAGGATCAGCATGGGAACAAACTCAACAGTTCTTTAATGATTTTATTACAGGTAAGTACTTGAGTGTATTATCATTGTTTGTTCTTTATGCTTAACTATTTTTATTGAATAAAGTGTAATTATCCCTGTTATTTTCATTGTCTAGTCACTTACTTATCCTCAAGATGTTTTATGTCTAGTGCCTGTTAGTATTTGTACTATTCGTCAGTCTGGTACTCTTTCTTTGAAAGTGTCTGGCATTTTAAGATGGCAGTTCGGATTTGGAGGCAACATCAGACCGAAAGTATGTAAATTCTGTACATGAAGAAATTATTTCCTTTCATACTGTAGGCAATTTGGGGCCCAATGTTCGTTCTCTTAACAGACATATCGGGCAACTACACTCTTATCTCCGGTGGAGTGTTGATTTCAACTTTAGGTTTCGTTGGACTTCGGGGATTTTGAAATAACATTCTGTACTTGCCTCACCAGAAACTCGATCTTCTTTGATCTACCGTCTTCACAGGTTGAAAGTGCGCAAAGATAAAAGTAATACAGAAAGCTAAGATAGAGGGCTAGAGTCACACATATAGAAAAGGGAGAGAGTACAATAAAAGTACACTTAGTAAAGCATGAGCGAATGATATGAAGAAACGACAACAGAAACTCCCCAAAAAGGAAATTAGAGAATATGTGTGAGTTTGTATATGTGTGAATTTATGAAAGGAGAAAAAACCTACTTTTAAATAGTCACGATTTAAGAATGTAAGATATATGCAGCCAAACCTAGCAATAACGGCGACTCATTTGAAAATGCAAACAGACCGATGCGCACAGGTGATGGCTGTACATTGCTTAACATTTAACATTGTTTTATGAATAACTACAATGCACTGAATATAGTTATTATTATTATTATTATTATTATTAGTATTAATATTATTATTAGATTATTCTTTTATATGAATATACAACAAAATCACTTTGTATATGGTGTTGTCTTTTAACTATATTTTCCACAGCAAGAATACGGTATCCCCGCTCAATTTAATCCGTCATAGAAATAAAATCATGACTGACTTAAAAATATAAACCGATCTATGTTTGATAAAGCAATATAAACAATATGTGCAATAGTCAGTCGCTAACTCACCTAGTTTGAAAGACAATCGGATTATGTGACAAGCCTGAGAAGAACAGAACATAAAAATAAACCGTATCTTGCTATTCGTTGTGACCCATGAACCAAAACTTTCCTTTGCTTCACAGACACCTTTTAAATACGGAATGACCCCGGATTCTAACTGAAAGGGATGTAACTCGTATATATTCTCAAAGGCAAAACATTGTTACTTCAAGGATAGCTTTAACTGACAGGCAAATATATAAAGATATCAATCTATATACAACACAGAGTCATAAAGGTGACTTTCATTTTTGTTGCAATAAAAGAAATACTTTTTTCACCATCCAGTAACCTGATTCAGTCATCTCCTATAGGCCTCCTTTTCGAAGCTGACTTGTTGACACCTTTGAGTTAGACTGACGATGTGACTGGAGTACGTTAAGTACATTCGAGATATGAAACGCTTTAACATATATTCACATATGCCACAATGCCTTTCTCGTCAGTCAAAAGAAGTGTTTAATTTGCATGCCTGTAACGGACACTGCTGATGTTCTCAGTGACCACTGATACATAAGGTAAAGCCATTGTTTGGTTAGGAAACACGTTGTTCCTTGCCGCTGATGGACAGTAACCGTTAAATACAGAGCATGTATACAGAACAATTGCCTGGGGGAAATTAGAATGACCCGTTTTTGAAGAGGTGACGTGTAAGTGGCAGGTATTGTATATAGAGTGCGGGCAGTTGTAAATAATTACTAATGTTCTCCTTTACTGACAATACTCCCACTCGTGTGCAAGAATGTAAATATGAGGAGAGTTATATAGACTGGCAAACATTTCTAAAGACGCATATACGTTCTTAACGACCAAGATCCACACATACAAATAAAGGATGAAGGCGAGTTATGTGATAATCATTAATAACCATCATTACAACTAACCCTTCACCTTTACAAATAAAACGGATGAGAGAAAGTAGGGACATGTATTAGTCACTGGCTCATCAAGTGATTGATGCTCTAGAAAAGAAACTTGTAAAAGTTCTCGCTAACAAAAACTAATACTCAAAGTCCGAAACTACGGGGCTTAACTATGACTGATTATAAAATATATCGTTTAGGCTGAAAATGGTACTAAATTCCTGAAACTGTCACGGACTCCAGTGGATTAAAAAAAAAATATGGCTTAGTGCTAAAATTCCGAAACTCTCATATATTTTAAGGGACACTAAAAATGATCCGAAAAAATATGCAAAATGTATGGCTTAGCTGAAAAACAGCAAAATTTATAATTTAATACTGAAGTTAGTAGAAACTTAAGTAAATCCCTTAAACATGTAAAAAGTTTTTAAAATTGTTTTTAACAAATTGCTATAAAAATGAAAACTAAAAAAAAACAAAAGTTAAACTTTTTAAAAAATAAGAATTTCATTTAATTTTATTGAAGACTGAGCACTTTTTTAAAGTTAAATGGTTAAGTTTGAATATGTGAAGAAACGTTTAAAATATAAAATATTCACATAACTAAATATTAATTGGAGTTGCCAGTATTAGGTATGGTTATTTGGAGTTAAAAAATGTTTAATTTGTTAGCATATGCTTTTTAATGCGTCCTTCGTTGGAGTACCCTGCCACGTCCGCCATCATCGTTATTGTTGTAGCTGCTTTTTAAGCGGCTGATGACGATGATGATGGTGGTGATGATTTAGCTTTTTTGGGAGCAAAACAAGCCTATTTCTCTGAGAGGTTGATGTAGATATTTTGTCTAGCACTCTCATCTCGTTATCCTGGTCATCCAGGAGTTGATATCTTTTATCAACTGACATGTGCCGAATTATGAATAGGTGTTGCAGTACTGTTTGACTATATAATCTATATAGACTTCATCCCATTTCCATGATTTCATATGTGCCTGTGTTGCATTTTAAATTACCTACCTTTAATTGCAATTATGAGTGATTACAATTATAAAACAATTTGCCTCTTGCAAACGAATACATTTGCTTTTGCGAGCACTATGGATAATAAGGGCGCATGCGTTTTTGGTGATAACGATCATCACAAATTCGCATTCGATCATCCTTTTCCTTCATAAGGGTTGGTGTATGTATGTGTATTAGTGACCATCATTTAATTTCTTTTTTCCGTTTTGTTTTGTGATTGCTTTTAGTCAGGACCATTTAGTATTATAAGCGTTTAGTTCTGTTCATTTATTTATAACAGCCGTTCAACATATCCAAACTTACCGACACCTCCAGTATAACCTTTAGTGTAGATAATTCATTATATATAAGTAGATATATGCACATAGCCACCAGGCAGCATTCTGTCCAAAGGAAATTCCTTCGTCTGGGTTTTTCTGTTAAAGCTTGAGTGCTGAGTGGTGACAGTAGGTTATTATCTGTCTGAATTTGCCCCTACTTTTGCAGCATATCCTTGCATGATCTTATTTGTAGATGTATGTGCTTTTCAGTAGATGTGGGTTGGGCAGTAATAATGGCCATTGATTAGTATATGTGAATGCTGTTAAAAACACATTGTGCTGGACATTATGTGTGGGTGATGGTCATTTAGTAGTCGTATATACGTAGTCAGTAGATGTAGGTACTGTTCAACAACACTGTGTATTGTAAATGTGATTTTTGGCCAGTAACACTGAGCATTACATAATAATAATAATGGGAGTTGGTCATTAGTTGTGGGTGACGGTCAGGAGTATATATGCTGGTCAGTGGATGTCGTTGCTTGTTAACTATGTATTTGTTAGTAAACATGTATGCTGGCTAGAATCACTACGTATTAATTGCAAAGCGCGGGTATTATATAGGAGCTATTAGTGATGGTCACTAAGGCTATTGGGCAGTAGGTGCAGATGATGGTCAGTATATGCGTTCGTGATGGTTAGTCAGACAGCATGTTGGTTAGCAAGTGTTGGTGTTGGTCAATAGATGATTAGGTACTAGTCAGACAACCAGAATGAGTAAGTGTTTGTATTTGTCTGTAGGTGATTGGGAGATGGTCATACAAACAACGTGCTAGTCTTTAAGTATTGCTTTAAAATTTTATTTGCCTTTATACCAAACATTCCACCATTTAAACCCGAAGGAAATGTTAGCATTCCACATGTCCATAGAGTCCCAAATATATACGCAAGACCAATACAATTTTTAAGGACAATGGAAAATGTCATATTAACAACTAATGTTACCCCATTATCAAATTAAGATGGTGCATTTTCATTTTGAGCATAGCTTAGTATTTGCCAACACCACCAAGTTTAAAATTCTCTTTTTCATATCTTCAGGGTTAGATGAAGCCAGAAGTGAGTCAGAAGTGAATGTTGAAAACGTTGCATTATCTGTATTCGGTGGTGAAGTAAAGGTTGCCCTGCGTCTTACAACTGACTATACCCTTCTAAAGCAGGCATTTGGTAAGTAAAGACAATTTGCCTGCATGCTAGTTGTCTTATAAACAATACTATCTTGTCTGAATTTTTCGTCATAATTAATACATCTTTGTGGTACTTGGATCATTTATCGTTTGTTTTAAAGACCCCACATAGAAGTTCCGGATCTCGTAAGTAGTAACCATTTTCCTTTTGTCCGTTTGCTAGTCCATCCACCTATCTGTCTTTTAAACATTTTGTAACCAGCTGATGTACTTGTTATACCTCAATGATGTTTGACAGGTTAAAACTCTAATCGACGTGACCATTACAAAGATTGCCCCTTTGTAAATGAACTTTTAATCAGTTTTGAACACTTAAAAAAGCAAGTACCTGGTATGCCTTTCCCAGTTCTTGTTTACTTCTACTTGTCTACTTTATATTTTATACGCCCGCGACGTCATCCGTAACATTAATTCAGTATAAAATGAGTACAGAAAGCTTTTATCATCCCATCATATTTGGTGGAATATCTGAATTCAAGGCAAGGAAATAATCTGAAAATAATGCAAGGAAAGATATATCAAACGATGAAATTCCATGCGCAAAATATTCAAGTGAACTGAGTTTTAAAAAAGTTACTGTTTTTAACTCAATTTGTCATTAGGCAATTTGGACGGTTGGTTCTCCTGCGTGTCCTTATTGTTTAGTTCATGGCGTGTTGTCCATCCACATTGCTGTTGTTAAAGTCTTTCCAAGAACCACAGAAAACATTTCAATAACTTAAAGAGAATCTTCGTCCCTTTTGTAACAAATTGTAATCAAGAAATATACCCTAGAACTTACATTAGAGTTATAGAATCCTCACAAATAACTATTCATTTCCTATCATTACCTTAAAATAAAAAGATATAAAAACGATGAAAATGATATAATGAGATTACCCGAACCGTTGCAGCTCCTTCTAAAGGTGTTTGACAACCTCCACAAAAGAGCAACATTTTTCGAGAAAAATTATCTTTGGTGTTAAATGAGATTTACATCTAAAAAAATAGAATTTCAAGAGAGATCCCTAAATCGTTTTAAATGTTGAAATATACTTCGGTATGCCTGGCAAGGATAACCATGTTCTCTTGGAGAGAGAGTGAGAAAGAGAGATTTTTGTACAAAAAAGCTTAATAATAGATTTATTTTTTCCTAAATTACCATTTTAAAAGCCACTGATGATCCAATTCTGACTGTATCTTATAAGTTAATGTTTTAATGAAAATGAATGCACACATCGGCTTAAAATATATGTATATTTAGGTCTAATAATAACAAAGGAATAAATGAATGAATGAATGAATATATATTTGAATGAACTTATGTAGAAACATGTACACAAACAATAAATAAATGCAGGAAAAGATAAACAGATGTGATAATGATGAAATATGTGAATCTACACATTAATTACAGTTTAATAAATCAATTATAGGATAACATGGTAGCTTCTTTAGGTGTTTTTTTTATATACAAACGAACAGTTTCTTTCATTTCAATAATGAAATGAATTTTAAATGGGTGTTTTATTTACTGCTTTTATTGACCAAACAATAGCATAATTGTCTTTTAAGCCGCTTAGAGACCTTAGAGACAATAAACCGCCTCTTTATTTTATTTAATCTACTATATTTGGTGGTTGTGTCTGTGTTTTTCATACATATTGATATCAACAGAGAAATATCATTCATGCTTGATCCATCGGAGCGTGATTTTTGTTTACCGACAATTTATCTACGGGGTATGGATTGATAGGTTTCTCCTCGAGTTAAACTTCGCAGGTTCTCACAGTGTGCAAAGTGAAAACAACTGTTTACGATACATGACGTAAGAATTGTTACTGTCTCTTCAGCTATTGAGCTATTGGTATGACAAATCGTGGTATAGCAATAGCAAACTTTGGTAAAGGATTAACAATAAGCTCCAAGTAGTCTACTAGAGACTACAGTGGAGGCGGCAGAGACGGGAGTGAATGTGCAAGCAGCAATAATGCTGTTGAATATTTACTTCATTGAGCTACGAAATCAGCAGCATTGACAGGAATAACTCCAAGTGCAATAGCCTAACTTCGACAAAAGCTGAAACATTTCTTTAATAGCTGATAATATCATAATTTTTAATTACTAAATTATTTTGTCAGTTCCTTGCAATTGTACCTACAGGTTTGTTTCTATTTACCAAAAAGAGTACAACGAACATCAAACAGTCAGTACTATAAATGAAGAATTAATCGAAATAGATATATTGGAACAGAGAAAGTAATATAAACACTTGGTTGTTTGTGTTCATCGTTCATATTTAAATTATTTATATTTGTGTCTGTATTAACATCATTAGTTTTATTATTTAATCTCGATATTTAATGAATATATTGAATTAGTAAATATCAGTTTTCTTCACCATATTGTGTGTCAACCATACGCCATCCACGCCAACTGCATAGTTTAGCTTTTAAATCTGACACAATTTTCCCGGAATCCTATTGCATGATTTTATCATATTCTTGTTCAACTAAGCATTTTTGTGTGTTAAACATTACATTCAGTTTACGTTATAGAATCTATATTTCCTATGTTATCATCTAAAGCATATATTACATGCAGTCTAGTACTCATTTCTCTTTAAAATCTAAACTCTTCAACTTTAATTAAACAAACATCTTATATACTAGTTTGTTAAATTTATCCTTGCTGAGTAGCAACGGCTGGTAGATTCTCGTCTCCTAGACATATCTCATCATAATTATGTGGAACACTTAAGTTTATACAAATTATTTCAAATTTATCTACAGTTATTATTTTATTTGTCGGATTAAAAATTCCATTATCTGGAAGCAAATGTCGGGGGTGACGATGGCCCGGAAAAAGATAAGGTCTTCACGTGGTGAAGAGCCAAGGCTTCTGCACCAACGGGTCTCCAGAAATTGAGATTTTACTGCTTTTTAGGCAGACCAGGAGGGACACACCGTTCGTGGCGGCTCCTCAACTATTCGACATAGCACTGGGGCTTGGAAGCCCTTTCGGATTTGTTTTCGACTCTGCAAGTGATATGTCCCCATGTATCATATCACATTTCACTATTTGAGTAAAACTCGTCATATTTCACTATCAGAGTGAACTATATCATTTTCGTATGGAAATTGTCAATGTTTACGTGAATCATTTTTTTCCGTTGTTTGTGTGGAATCACTTTGAATCATTAATCATTGTATTTTGTTTTACTATTTAAGGTTTTCGATTGCATATGAGTTCACGTTTCATTTAAATTGCAGATTCGTGCATATTGTGTTAAATATCCAATAACTGGATTTATTTTGGCTCACAAATCAGTCTTTTTCATTAAATAGTTCATAAATAAACATTGTATTTTTTACCATCATTAATCTTTGTTATAATCTGACCCCATCCCGGTTATATTGTTACAAATTAAAAGTTTCACTATCTGGTCATGAATATTCATGGGTTAATTTTCTTATCTGAAAGTAAATACAAAACATATATTGATGTCATTCACCAATGTAAAATTATATAATTCCAACAACTTAATCAAATGTTCACGTTACATACACTGTACTGCTTTGATTAATTCATTTTGTAAATTTTCATATAATGCGTTGCCATATATCTTTTCAATGCATCATAATCATCGAAATTGAAAGAGTGTTTTGTTTTGTTTTGTTTAAATATTGAATGTCTTATACGTAACAAAATATGTTTTCTGCATATAAAACAAATCTTTCTCTCGTCTGAACAATAGTCTAAGATTTAAAAGCTGCATCAGGCCAGTGGCAAAGTGTGTTTGTATGTTTTTTTTTACATCAAGATTTCATAATTGATATACATAGTTTTCATAAAACAAAATGAACTGACTAATAAAATCAGGGATAAAAGGGTACGGGACGGGATGAAAGGACTGCACTTAGCTCATCTGCTTTTTAATACTTGAATAATTCAGAAGGAAATGTGGCATGAGTAATTCTACATCACCTAGTGGATTTTTTCCATTTATTTCCTAAACGAATGAAGTACAATTCGGTGCATTTAGTAACATTTGAAAACATCATAATGACTAAATAACAATTTAGGACTATGTGATAAAGCATATTTCTGATGATTTTGTTTCAAATCGGTCTGAAAGCGAACAAATTAGTCAAAACTTTAGTATCTAAGTATTAAATGTTTTGACTATTGTTGTTTTTAACTTCAAGCCGCCCTAAAACCTCAAGACCCTGCCTGCAATTTGTCAATTGTCCAAGGAATTACATTTTTTGCACTTCTCCATATCCTTCTAAATTCAATCGAAATTGGCTCTGGCGTCCTATAGAAAAAATTGAAACTTACTTGTTCAAAGTGTTACAGAGTTATCTACCATATAACAAACGTAGCTTTGACAGAACATGTCCTACAATCAGTCATAACACGGCTGATAAAACTAGAGAACTTTTGCATTATCTACGTGCATGCCCAAATTCAACATACACACACACACGGATACACACACACACACACACACACACACACACACACACACACACACACACACACACACACACACACACACACACACACACACACACACACACACACACACAGATATATATATATATATATATATATAGATATATATATATATATATATATATATATATATATATATATATATATATATATATATATATATATATATATATATATATATATATATATATATATATATATAAATATATATATATATATATATATAGATAGATAGATAGATAGATATATAGATAGATAGATAGGTAGGTAGATAGATAGATAGATAGATGGTGTTGGTCCAAAAACAAATGGGCGCCACTTATATTGCCAAAATAAAACACGTCTTGAAATTCTGTACTTTGTTATTTCTTCTTAACAAATTGTGACGAATACGGCGTGTTCATTTTAACAAAATATGTGATATTCATTTGGTTCTTACCAGAAATAACGCAATTACATTTATATCTGCCTCTGATGGTCGACCAAATTGTCTGTCTATAAAAGTTTATTATAGCTTCTTTTGCTAAAGGAATGATGTTAGCGACATGGGAAATTCACAAAAGGGACTTTTTATGCAGTTGGTCTAAATAAAAAATGGCGCCAATTAGTCCTCCAATATCATGCACAATCTACTTGTTCTCAACAGATGGTCATGACATGTCGTTGCCACTAACATATATCTTATCAGGAATATTTTCTCCGAAGTAAAAACATACTGCGGTTTCAACTAAATTTGTTTTAAATTTTAAGGATTGTTTTCTGCAGCTTTTTTGTATGTACCAACTAAAACTAAAAATTTATTTCATCTTTACTTTTTATCCTTTATCATGTAGTACCTAATGTTTGCATTTGTTTGAAAGGGTTTAACACTTTACATTTCTTTAGTGTAACTTTTGATATTTTACATTTTGGAACGTTATTTTAAATAGGTAGCATAAAGGTCTAAGGTCAAAACCTTTTATCCCCAGTGACTGATACTACTCATACTAATATATTTTCTTCCCAAAATTCATTTTACAATATATAATTGTTTCTGTTATGAAATGAGGCTTGCAAGAGTTCCTAAATGGATGCTGTATTCTTTTATTGCTGCTTCTTCTCATGAATGGATTGTTGTATCGACGTAGATTTTCCACTGAAACGCTATGGAGGAATGTTAGAAGATTTAAATAAAAGAGGTACTCATCTTACCCCCATCGTCACCCCACAGTGGGCGTCCCGAAAATCATATTTCAATGCGCTCCTTCCAGTGCTTGTCATTAAACATATTTTGCAATATTTAGTTGGTTCAGAATAATAAAGTGCACAATGTACCATCAACTTATCCAGGCCACGAAGGAGTTTTTAAGGCCAAGCCTGCTTCACTTTGAGGCTAGTCAAAGGTCATAATTTGCATTATGTACTTCAATAACCTTATGAACACGGCTTCACCGCTCTGAGATATATTTCAAGGTTAAATATCTTGCGTAATGTTTCTTTCTGTAATGGTGAATGTCATAAAGAATTATACATTTATGAATATTCATCAAAGCATATTTCTGGACATATCTAGAGAATCTATTCAATGATACCATTTCAAAAGTGTCCATTTCACCAGGCATTAATTACAGATTTAATCAAACTTAGCACGCAAATATATTTCGACATTGTCTCAGATCCAGTCATCTTCTGTCCAAGATCTCAGATACACGGTCAAATACCATGACAAATCTTGTGCAGAGCGCTCACAGGTATATTGTCACATTATTTATTTAAGTATGCAAGATTAAATATTTTTGTTACTGAATTTAGAGCCATTCAGCAAGTTCATGGTCTAGTTAGACATAAGTTAAAATGCTATCAATACTCTTCCAGAAAGGATGCTAAGAATGAGTTGTCATTTAAAATATACATTATGTAATGTCTACTTGGATTGAAATGAAAACTGTGGTGCATTGACAGCCATTATTGCAAAATTTGTCTTATTTATATTATTTATGTATGGCTGTGTGTATCGATAGTGAGTTTTCAGAAAAGCACATTGTATGATGTCTAGCTGGTTATAAACAAAAATAGTGCCGATGCGACATGTAATATAGCTACCAAGACAGCGATCATGAAAACGGTTTTAATCACTACTCTTCCTGAATTGATGGCGATATCGACTAGTGGTTCGTAATGGAGGACTTATTACGATTTTTGTTTGACCATCAATGAAAATTGTTTCGATGTGACATCCGACATGGATGTTGTGCTGTCGATATTGACTATATTTTCAATGGTACTCTTCGATAAACGCCAATGGCACCACCATTGGCCCTCCTATGATGCCTTATGTGTTCTTAATGACACATGTGCCAATTTGATATACAATATCATGGTAGGAAACTTAAACATATGTTATTGCTACTACTTATAAACCGATGATCTCATCGACATGTAGTTTTATTAAAATACTTTTGATGATGTCTATTTATTGCTAATGAAAATGATACTGGTTTGGCATCCAAATTGAGCACCGTGTTAAACATTTTATAATCGCCACTTTTTCTGAAGCTATGGTGCTATTGACATGTGGTTTTCGTTATAAGCATTCCCATAATATGTAGATGATCGTAAGACAAACTAACGCTGACTAGATCTATATTATGGTTATCATATTCACCAATTCAGAGCTATAACACTTGAAGGGGTGGTCATATCGACATATGGTTTCAGTACGATAAATGTCACACACATACACGCACACACGGAAATATATGGCTTCTTTATGTTCACTCTCAAAATCGGTTATGGCAACTTCATTTCAACGAACTGACACATTATTTCACTTATGCATTATTACAATATTAAGCTGGCTCTGGAACAAAATGAAGACCAGGATGGTACCCATTTGGGGTCATCTTAAGTATATTTCCACCACTACTCCACGTGCAAGAATCGGAAACATTAACTTGTGGGTTTTCACCAAATTCCGCTTATATTATCATTTGCTTCTTGATGAAGAGAATGCAGATCCATTGAACAAATATCGGCACTATTGAAACCAGCTTTGACCCGTAAGTAATTGTAGTGGCTAATACGAATCAACCTAGCCAATGACAATTGCTAGGATTATTGTATTTTATTCAACATTGTAGTCCAGTGTTTTGTTCATATGCAAATAAATTCTCCCAAAGTTTTTAGTTACCATGCTCTCCATATTACATTTTGAAGATAAGCACTCTGATATTGATCTTGAATGAACATGTGTTGACTCTGGTTGTGAACCAGATAAGACAAATATACATTAATGAGTTTTTATCAAACCGAGGTTTTCAATACATATCAGGAACACATGTAATTGTGCCAGTTCAGTATGTTGTATTTTCCACAGCTATACATAGGGTCAAGAGAACTTAGTAAACAGGTCTGTTTTATTCAGAAGCAATAATATCACTTATGTAAATCGGGTTAGATGAAATAGATATTCAAGGAAATTCATTTTGGTCAGAAGGTCTTCTGTTTCTTCCAGGGACTACACATTTTACTTTGTTTTAAAAAGTAATTGAAAACCGTGAGTTTTGCTAACTCGTGTGTTTTAAACAATATGTCTGAGAATGTTTTAAATTCTTGCCTAAAATTTGGTTTGGTTGTCAGTTTAAACATCTGTCTTTGTTTTAATCTCTTAAACTTCTGCATAAATTTTAACTTTGCAAGTGAATGTTTCTTCAAGGAAATTCATTTTGGTCAGAAGGTCTTCTGTTTCTTCCAGGGACTACACATTTTACTTTGTTTTAAAAAGTAATTGAAAACCGTGAGTTTTGCTAACTCGTGTGTTTTAAACAATATGTCTGAAAATACTTTAAATTCTGGCCTAAAATTTGGTTTGGTTGTCAGTTTAAATATCTGTCTTTGTTTTAATCTCTTAAACTTCTGCATAAATTTTAACTTTGCAAGTGAATGTTTCTTCAAGGAAATTCATTTTGGTCAGAAGGTCTTATGTTTCTTCCAGGGACTACACATTTTATTTTGTTTTAAAAAGTAATTGAAAACCGTGAGTTTTGCTAACTCGTGTGTTTTAAACAATATGTCTGAGAATGCTTTAAATTCTTGCCTAAAATTTGGTTTGGTTGTCAGTTTAAATATCTGTCTTTGTTTTAATCTCTTAAACTTCTGCATAAATTTTAACTTTGCAAGTGAATGTTTCTTAAAATGATAAGTGCAATACATCTAGTGTTCTCATTTAAATGTAGGCGAGGATAAACTGTTTGATATTTCTAGTGTTCTTATGTAAATTTAATCTAAGAGAAACTGTTTGATAGTTCCACATTAAGTTAAATATAATCGAATGAGAGGCAATTATACGGGCTGTTATACAATCTCTTTATATCCTCTAATGAACATCTACTTTTATTGGAATTTTCTGCTTTAAAATTTATTTTTGGTAGTCAGTATTACAATGAGATTCGCAAAACGCTAAATCATATAGTAGATTCGTATGGTTAGAACAAGACTGACCTTTCCATAGTAATGAACTTTAACCTTTGAAAGAAAGTGACAGTTTTATCATTCGAGTTCCTGAACTGCTTATAGCATGTTTATGGATGATTATGTTTACGTTACAGTTGAAGATATAATGTGTTATGATATTAAGTATATCTTTTCTTGTGAAGGTGCGTTACGGCTCGGAGGTCCGTCTCCTTTGTTTGGTGGTTTGCTAATGGCTTTAGCAGGAGTCTCAAGTAAGTAAAGATAATTCAGTTCAATCTGGGAAACTAAAGTAAAATTTTTGCAGGTTTGGTAGTCTGTTGCAAACACTAATTTCAGGTATAAACATTCGAAAGATACGAATATGTTTATTTGCATACAATCTTTCAACTAAATAATTGTTACAGTGTAAAGAATTTACATATTTCCAACATATTTGTACCCTTTTACGAGTTCCTTTTCCATTAGTGAGAACTGTGAATAGTGGATCAAAGGAATTGGATATCGAATGTCATGACGTATAAATAAAGAGGCTACCCTGTCATGACTCGACTAACTCTACCTTCGTTATCCAGCCATTTCCAGTCACACGTCGTTTAAGTACTTTTCACCAGACATATGCTATGCTGATTTCCCTTATGTTTTACCTTTTTCTTTCTCCACTAATCGATGGCATTCAGTATATATTCTGGTGATATAACAGTATACAGAATTGTACCAGCTTTGTTTTGAGTGATATTACATACAACATTATTTGCCAACACAGATCCGCTGTAGTGTGTTCGGCGTTCAGTCAAACGGTGTATGTTGAGACCATGGCTTATATAAGCAGAAGCAAGAGAAAAGAGTTAAGTTACTAACGAACGGCAGCATACCTGACTCACATTTTGTTTCAGAACATAAATGACAATTAAATATGCTCCCCGTGTATCCGAAAGTTTGACTTCTCCTGAAATAATATTGAACTTCGGTGATAATTTGCCTAGAAATGAAACAGTCAACCACTGATCAATTTAAAAGCCTTGATTGACTGGGGAGCACAAAACAACGTTTAATGGTTTTATGGCATTGTCAATAATGGAGGCACAATGACTTAAAATACAAAAACAAAATTAATGCGAAATAAATAAATACATACACAGAAGCCGCTAATACAACGGCACCTGTCTCACTTGCAAATATGAATATTATTACCTCCATTCGAAAAAGATTGAATTAGTTCACTTGTAAAAGTACATATTCAACTGTCTTAGAGAAATCATATTCAACTGTATGGAATCCAAAACCATGCAAATGCATAACTTTGTACTATGCAACGTTGCTTTAGATTGCGAAAGGAAATAAATAGAAGTCTAACAGACAGTTATCGAACTTGATAATGATTGATCCTTGTTTCTTGATTCATTATATGCTCATTTTTGTCTCCGTTAATTTTAGATTGTCAGAATCATGCAATATTTTACGATATTGCAAACCTCTATATTTCATTGACGTCCACGACACGTGTGCCTAATAGTGTATTATTAACTACTTTGCAAACAAATCATGCTCACTCATGTAGTAGACGCTTTACATTTTCGTTGATTCACTTTGTTTCCGAATGAACTAAAACAGATGTTTCGTGGATTGCCACATACCAGCTGCTTTGCAATATTCAGCGTTAAGGTTTTTGATACAATTTTTAACAAACTATAAACGCCAGACAGGTAAAACAATTGTTGGGACCCTACAGATAACATGCAAGTGAGAAGGCATAAATGTGTCTTTCTTAGTTGGTAATAAGAATGGCAAAAATGTACTTAGAGTTTTACATTATCAATTTCCTCATAATGTACTTCTTAGTTCTGCAGATTCCTTGTCATGTGTTCTATAGCTTGATTAACCATTTCCAAATTGTACTGTAATTTCGACTACATTCCATGTGCAATTACATCCTTTTTACTGCATTCAAAATCAAATAAACATTATATTTCATAGCGTCTTTTTTATAATTACAATTGAAAGACTTCATATTTTCCCACATTATGATTCAAACATTTAATGACAAAACAGAAACAAGCTTGCAGATGTCAACACGTTGTTCCATCTCTACTGAAATCAGATGTACTTCATGTAGAATGGACACAGATAAATCCAGTAATTCTCACAAAATTTAGTAGAATCGACAAAACTACCAAAATCTCTTCATTCCAGACTAAATGGGAAAGTTGTTGCAATGCACATTTATTCACAGTATGAATCTAAACTTCAATTGTAAGTGGACCAAAACGCCATTTACTTTCGAAAGTGATATCTAGCGCACGACTAAGTTCAAATTTATCTGGGTGTAGTTATATGCGCATTAATAATGTTGTTGTGTACTGATGAATATGCGCTTACGTATTTAGTTTGAAATAGATCATAAATTCAATTACATTGTTTCTTGTAGTGTATTTTTGTTTATATAATTAAGCCTCAGGTAGAATAAGAAAATGAGCATATAATAAAAAGGTTATTGCATTTGTATGGGAAATATGAACTTGTTTATTCGGATGGATATACTGCACTCCCATGGTCGTGGTGCATATCCATCCGAAAAAGTCCTTCATATTTTCCGGCACAAATGCAGTAACCTATAATATTTATATAATATGACTGTTTTTGCTTAAGACATTTGAATATATGGTATTGTAAAAAGACAACATCTAAACCTCAACAGCTCAAAATGCTTATTACTATCCCTTTCCATTGTTGTATTCGAACGCTTAAATAAAAGGTACAACTAATGTGTTATTCCAACGGTCACTTGCCCAAATGATTTTCGTAAAGTGTATAAATAAACACATAGGCTGAAGACAGGCATTACAATTCAAAATGAATTTTCTTCCAGAAAATGCAAGTGGTACAGCCAAAACTATTGGGAAGAAATTAAATATTTTTATTCATAATATTAAATTTAAGAATGTCTTAAATTTGAAGGGTAACGCTTTATCTCTAGTTCTGTGTATGGTCTGGATTAATAGTTTGAATCTAATTGCGTGGAGGGGGTATGCATCGATAGAGAGAAAATACAAAATGGACTGAATTGTGTTTGAAGGAAGAAAATGTATGGCAGTATATTAAAAATTGATATTAACTATTTTCCAGATATAACAAGTCCCAGTTGCAATGAGATAAAAATTCCGCCACGGATTATACTCATCACAGATGGCCACCCAACAAATTCTCTCGTCGTCTCTGGCCCCGACGTTTGCCATTCAGAGCCAATGGTGAAAGCATCTGGAGTTCAGATAAATAATAATAATAATAATAATAATAATAATAATAATAATAATGAGGACTTTGTATAGCGCCTAATATTTAGAAGATCTAAGCACTATACAACATTAGACAACATCCATAAGATAAAAACATATATAATGATATGATTACAAAAACAAACACCATGAAATTAGAAAACATTAAAAAAACATGCTGAGAATATTTAAGGTAAGAAACATTATTAGGTCTTTAAGTTTGTTCTTGCAGTCGAAATAAGTGAGTTTTGAGAGCACTCTTGAATGGGATGACTGTGTATTTGTGTCAGTTCAGAGGGGCAATTCATTCCACGTTGCTGGGCCCTGGTATGCAAAAGAACGTTGTCCATATGACTTTGTTTTCATAGAGGGACTAATGAGTATACGATTGTCAGAAGAGGAGCTTAAGTATCTTGCTGGTGTGTACACATGGGTCAGGTATGTTGGACTAGAGTCCGACAGTGAAACGTAGCACATAGAACAAATTTTGTGTTTGTTTCTGGATCAAATGGATAGCCAGTGTATGGTATAGAGTAGCTGGGAGGTTTGCTCTGCTCCTGGTACTCTAAGTATGATCCAAGCAGCTGTTTTGAACTGTTTGAAGTTTATTGAGTAGATATTGAGATGAACCAGACATAACTGAGTTTCAATAGTCCAGTCTTGAAAGTACTAATGAACACACAAGTGTTTTGGTGGCATCAACTGAAATATATTTGCGAATGGAGCTGGTGCGTCTCAGCTCAAGATATGCAGCTTTGCATATGTTCATGACATGTTGGTGCAATGTGAGAGTACAGTCCAGAGTAACACCTAGGTTTCGTACTGATTCTATGAATTTAATGTTGGTGTTGCTGATATTTATTGTTTGAGGTAAAGCATGTGAATGAAAAACTCTTTGTCTTGTAATCAGAATGGCCTCAGTTTTAGCATCATTCATCTGCAGCTTGTTACATGTCATCCATGATTTCACATCAGGAATGCATCATAAAATGTTCTGTGTTTCAGATTTATGGGAAGTTCATAAATTAAACTGATTTATTCATCGTTCTGCGGCATTCAAAATTTAGTAGTTTCTTCATAATTTCCGTTTTAATTCATTTCCATTCTAAAAAAGGTTTCACTCTTAAATTAGAATACTATGTAAATAAATTCAGATCATTACTATGCTATTCCACGTTAGATAGAAATGCTTATCTTACGTGCATAAATGCCTTTTTTGTTTCAATTATCATACGGCAAATACATAGATAAAAGGATAATAAAGTCTACTTCATGGAAATATATCCGTGTACAATATATTTTATTTCAGCTGTTACCGTTTTTTTAAATTTAGTTCAAGCTTTTATTCTTTTAATATATAATCCATTTTTGTAATTGAGCAACTATTTTGGAATCGTGTCAATGGCGAGAGTATTGCTATCTGTATATATATATATATACATACATCGATCGTTTGAAGGCTTCTTGTACTAGTGCTCTAGGTCGTTTCATGCGAAATACTGTATAAGGTACACATTCACACACAATGCACTCACAGACATGCATACACACACACCTGCTGACACTTTTTCACACACAAAGGCACACACACACAAACACACACATAAAACGTGCAATGAAATCATTATGAGTAAAACATACACCCCAGTAAGATCAGGCACGAGTTTGTATTTCTTTGACAATTTACGGTTCAACAATGAATCGGTTTAACAATAATTCTAATGAAAAGCGATGCAAACCTATCAAATTAACCAGCAAATGTAAGATACAAGTATGCCAGGAAAAAGTGAAATGCATAAATATAGGTAATTATAAACTTCATTTGTAATATTTTCTCTATTTTCCAAGGAGCAAGTTGTTGTTTTATTAGCAGTGTCCAATATTTCATCTAAAAGGATTCGACTACATTGTGTACCCGTTGGAGATGCAAATGTGGTGAGTACAGCTGTTTTAAGGAAGTTTCTAAATAATACAGCAGTTATATTGTACCTATATAAGCGGAGTAGGGGTATTGTATTTTGGAAAGGTTTTCAGAACGGTTGTATCATGCTAGTACAACGACAGCTCCTAAAACTACGTGCAGGAAAGTCATGATTTTTTTATTTACTCATAGATTATGCGATACATATTAAGCGAGGCCGGTAGAAGTGTATACTTTAGTTTGTCCGTTTGCCTACACTTATGTTAATTCTGCACGCTTTGTTCATGCTACTAATAATGCCACCATATTTACTTCGTTACATTTACTCTTCAGTGATCTCAGGAAGAAGTAAGATTCGTCATCGAATTATAACATTAGTTGAAAGTTTATGACACAAACTTTCAGGCTGATATCCTGATGTTTCCGAAGCATAACTAAACGTATTAGCTTCTATGGCAATCAAGTTCATTTTGCAATTTTGTTGATAATACTTCGAATGAATTTGACTTTTCCGTTCATACTAATATATAATTAATTGATGTTTACAAATATATAGCTCGAAAACCCGAACTGTTTATCATCATAAGATATCATTAAAAATATGATTTACAATCCTTAAGTTATCATGGTACATGGAAACTGCAGTTTTTCGCAGCAACATCCCATTTGTTATAACAGAGTAAAATAACATTGGTGGGCAACACTGCTGATGAAATATCGTATACATTTTATTCAGATAACATACATGATCGTTTGGTTTGATTCTTTTGATTGTCGGATAATTCAAATTCCTTCTCAGGAATGTATTTCTTGCAGTAATCGGTTTAGTTGAAGGCAAGCTATGCTGGCGATTTTGTATTTGTTGATTTAAATTTTCAGGATTGGTTATCTTGTGTTTTATGGAACCGTTACACTTTAAAGGTTATTAAAGTGCCTTGTGTAACAGTACCCTACGTTTGGCGATCTAACTAGGTCTAATACTTGGAAGTCACACTGTACAGCTATACATTCTTTAGCAGCTTTTAATAAGCAGTGCATTTTGTAACATCATGGTTGTTTATTGTTTTAATTTCAATTACTGAGACAAGACCCTAAAATGAAAACACAAAATGACCATGGCTATGGACACATTGTCCGACTTAAATATTTTAATCCTAGACAATGTGAGTAATTTCTAATTATGCTATTTAGTTTACAGCTAACATATATGTGGCTCAGTGCAATATCTGATTAAATCACGTATCTTTTAGCCATTCCTGGAGAAGATTTCAGCCCAATCCCATGGCAAGGTTCACTCCTACAATGATGGACGAATGCTGGCCAGAAGAACCTTATATACCGTAAGCGTCACAGCAGCACCCCAAAGGAAATGTTGCAATAATTAGAACATATATATATATATATATATATATATATATATATATATATATATATATATATATATATATATATATATATATGCAGAATTTAGTTCATTTACATAATTATAGGCACTGAATTGAATTGAAATATCAAAATCACTAGACATACCATTACTAATTCTTGGTTTGTTACATCACACTTTATCTGCTACCACATCTCAATAGTTGTCAGGATAGACTAAAAGTCAGTGTTGGTTGCGGCCTGAATTTATATGTTGTTTTCTTGTCAGAGTATACATGGTATTACGTTTGGGATGTCTCTATGTTCCATATTAAAACTGGTATCATATCTTTTTGTCGTGACCTAATGATGTCCTAAAACTACTATCTGATATTAGCTAACACTGCGATCAGTAGAGATATAAGTCTCAGAAATCTTAAGACCAAGAACTTAGGAATAACTTTCATTTTATGTAAAACCATCATATCCCAGCTTTTTCTTTAGGAAAATGCAAAACTATAAGACCGCTTTGCGCAGCTTAGAGATCAATCGCTATTATTTTGCAAGATTTTATGCAAACACGCTAAGAAGGTCAGGGTTATATAATCTCCACGTGTTCTTCAAATGTGAGGAAACAATTGCCTGTTAATATGGTACACGTGCAAAACGTTGTCGTGTAAACAACCACATGTTAATTTTTCAATTAATTGGTCAAATGTATGAACCTCGAATGAAAAATCTTGAGTTGAGATCCTTTCCATTCTGATGGCTACTTATTCAAATTTACGTATATCCTAAGATAACTTTACTCAAGGATTATGAAAAATGTACTGAACTTTAACAAATCAATGGGAGTACATAGCTGATCCCTTGTGTTTTGCACTGCAGTGGAGCAAGTTTATGATATGTTGTTTGTTTTATCAGCTCTTTCGGTAAACAAACATCAACTTATCTACCATGTTAGCGCAGAGGAAAATCAGCAAATTGCTTTTTTTTTCAATTAAAATCTCTTTTTGTGTCATTCCCTGGCATATGTTATTAGAAAAGAATCAAGTAGGATCAACGTTTTATTACTTTTATTTAAGTGAAATTTACGTCATGGTTAATTAAATTCTCTATATTGATCATGGCATCATCAACATATAACTTTGACCCTTTATTAAAACAACTCATCTAATGTCTTGTACTAAATAAGCATGATCGACCATTTTTGTGTTCTTCTTTAAAGCTGTTTTAGATAACTGACCGGCATAACACGTAGGTTGTCATTCAGTGATTTAATGTTTATTTATGTCGTATTTTGTCATATATTGGAGGGACGAATTCTTTAATTGCAGTTTCGAGCTGGTCATGTTATAAAATCTTGGCAACAACTGAATGACATTAGCAGGTCTTATGATATAGAACTCTCACTGGAGGATGCGGTATGTACTGACTGAGATCTCAACATGGATGGGGGTGCCAGTTAATATAAATTCATATTCAGTAGCACCCTGAAAATGTAAAATATGATACAGGAAAGGGAAGGTACAAATATGATACAGGAATGGGAAGGTACAAATATGATACAGGAATGGGAAGGTACAACTACGATACAGGAATGAGCAGGTAAAAATGTGATACATGAATGGGAAGGTACAAATATGATACAGGAATGGAAAGGTACAAATATGATACAGGAATGGGAGCGTACAAATATGATACAGGAATGGGAAGGTACAATAATGTACAAGAATGACAAGATACAACTATGATACAGGAATGGAAAGGTACAAATATGATGCAGGAATGGAAAGGTACAAATATGATACAGGAATGGGAAGGTACAGGTATGATACAGGAATGGGAAGGTACAACTATGATACAGGAATGGGAAAGTACAACTATTATACGGGTATGGGAAGGTTCAAATATGATACAGGAAAGGATAGGCACAATATGATACAATCATGGGATGGTACAAATATGATACAGGAATGGGAAGGTACAATTATGGTACGGGAATGAGAAGGTTCAACTATGATACAGGAATGGGAAGGTACAAATGTGATACAGGAATGGGAAGGTACAATTATGATACAGGAATGGGAAGTTACAACTATGATACAGGAATGGGAAGGTACAAATAGGGTACAGAAATGGAAAGGTACAACTATGATACATAAATGGAAATGTACAAATAAGACAGGAATGGAAAAGTACAATATGATACAGGAATGGGACGGTACAAATATGATACAGGAATGGGAAGGTACACAAGTTTCATGATCAGTGATTTAAATAGTTGTACCTTTCTGACGTTTTTATTACAATCTAAATCAAGAATGTGGTTTTGTTCAACCCTTTTACTTCTAGTATCTGACATAATAGTATGCTACATATGAAACCACGTTACATTTTACATACTACAGTTTAATCCTTATTTTCCTTTATATATAGTTTATGTTTTAAGCGAGAAATAAAGTTCGATGTTTACCAGGCCCGATAAGATGGCCGTAATATATGAAACATTAATAGATTTATATACTCTAAGCATCCTATCCTTAGAGTTTTTTGTTACACA
This sequence comes from Sinohyriopsis cumingii, assembly GCA_028554795.2. Lineage (NCBI taxonomy): Eukaryota > Metazoa > Mollusca > Bivalvia > Unionida > Unionidae > Sinohyriopsis > Sinohyriopsis cumingii. The sequence goes on along the minus strand of CM068832.1, from coordinate 17,559,527 downwards.
AATTTCTTATAAAAATAAAAGTCTTTCTTGTGTGTTTCGTTCCAGATGAAATCCAACTTGCTGATAGCATCTTCCCCGGCAGAAGAACAGGTATCTTCTCAGGCATATGACACACATAGCCACAAAGAGACTATGGTCATAAATGGCTGAATCAACCGTTCTAGCCCAGTGGAATTGTTTCTATTAATACATAATACGTGTGACCATTTACCATCTACTTTGTTTCTTCCCAGAACTCGAGATCTACGCTATCTACCTTTATCAAGCTTGATAAATAGCTTGCACTTTGGTCAACAAACGTGGCACAATCAGCTAACTCAGTTCCCAAAATCAGTGCTATTAATATGTTGACCTCATTCCTAAATATTCATGGGTGACGCATATAATACGCTTACTTTCTTGTACTTGACCTAAGATAGCATTTTCAAATGATGGATGTAACATACAACTCGCCTCCTTTATGATATATTTAACCATCTAAATGTCGACTATATAAATCCGTCCTGTCAAGATATCTCAGTTTACATCCAACAATTTCAGTGCGGGACAACCACAAAATGAAAATGGATTTAGGCTCAAGTCTATTGCTGCTTAGAATGTACCCATACAAATATTCCATCTGAAACAAATACCGTAATTTTTCCAGATACCTATTTTTTCATGCAATCAGCGACCTTTATTCTTATAAATGCGGTTCTTACTATACTACCGAACATCAGTTCCGGTGTAGTCTGTAATAATAATTTGTCTAATTTGTTTTTCCAAAGAAATGATTTTTCCCTTGATAATTATATCCCTCTTTGCCTTACTTTTCCCGTATAAATAGGAATACTCGCACTCACTCACTCACACACACACACACACACACACATAATCCTGAATGCCATGTACAAGTCAAGCTCAAGTATAGAAAGTGTTCTAATTCATCTGCTCATGCATGTGTCAACCATTGGTTGCTCAAATATCCCGCTTATCTGATAATATATGATGGACGTGTATATATAATAAGTTCTATTCTGTTTGATGGCTGATGGTCTTGAGAGATAGAATCTCCGTTTCTGATTGAAAGAAAGTATAAAATACCGCTTTGGCTAACATTGCATTACATTTGTTTCTTCATGGAGCAATATCGATTTTTCCAGACACGTGAGATTTAAATGGAAAGGTGGAAGTGGGAGGAGATTGATCATGGTAGTATAACATCAGATGGGTGTACAATTTAGCCCACTTGGATTCATGGAGTAGCAACGTTGTTGTTAGGCACTGGGAGCTCTTTGCGGTGGGTTTATGTGGGAGGGGCGAACACTATAATGAAAAGCAGGCAGGCGTTTCTCAACAACACCAGTTTTAGATAGGTATGTCTGTGGTATGATGAAAATAGTCCTGAACAGTTTGAAACTGAGCGGGAAGATGGCGTTGGGGAAAACTCCTCAAGCGACGCAGGTTTAACCTTTGAAATATCTTTCCACTATTCAGACCAGGATGTTGGGAATTACATTCAGCCACCAAATGCATTCGAGATACTGTTTTCGGTTACCATAAACATTTATCAGACTCGCCAAAGAAGAATGAACTTAATGCCCTTACCTTATAGTATGCTGATATTCTATCCATCCTCCATTTAGTTAGTATCTCGGAGGAAAAATGTATGGGGCGTACACATATACCTGAGGATCAATAGGAAACAGTTCAATTCAGACGAGCTGCTCACTTTGTCAGTTAAAGCACATAGGCAGGAGGAGCTCTCTGGTCCTGGAGATTGGGCACTATAGATACTTTTGCGGAGAGAAGGCCTCTGCTTGACCTCAGCATATAGCTGAGCTTCGATATAGCGATTTTGTTTCAAGTCGTAGTAATTGGTATATTCTTCGAGTTAAATGGATTACGACTGGATAATGGTGAACAGGTCTACGTCACAACTTCAATATATGATCTAGCCTGAACAAGTTCGGAAACTTTAATGCAGTTATATATAATGGTGAAGCGATTACAAACTTATATTGATTTAAGACTTCAGTCGATTAATGAACATCTACAGGTTCATCATTAAATACGTCACCATATAATAATACCTTAGGAGTACTACTACTATTTTACAAATCCATCCCACCCAGACACTACCTTTAGCTAAAGTGAACTAAACATTGTCTGCCGACCTATGTGGGGCCTTGTACAATGAATTTTACCTTATTTCTAAACCTGGTCGCAAAGGCTAAGGACTTTTCGGTTACTACTTCTGGTCGTCCCAAGAATCACATTCTTGTCACGAGAGACCTCGCATAAGTGAGAATGTACATGGAAGATATAACGGTAAAAGTTCGAGGCGGTTTTGTACTTCTAATGAAATTATACTCTATGTATATTTCCAAATTTATAGGATCCTGTTCCCGAAAGTTCTGCCTTTAAAATTTGCTAATACTGTGTCGTCGTCACACACTTAGGTTATTATGCAGGAGCCTAAGGGACTTCACATTCAGTTGGTGGTATAATTATTTTGTACGTGTAAGTTTCTAGCGCTTATAAAACCTCTTAATTTATGTGCAATTCCATTACGAACAAGGCGTCACCATCAGTGTATTTTGCTTGTACAGGCGGTCTGTGGGCCGTTTCTCCTACAGATAATTACCTTTTGATGGACATTGTTACACCTACTTTAACTGTGCCTCTAGTCCCTTTGATGTGAACGCTCTGTGGTGTGTAATGTAGACACTTGTGAACATTTATGCATTGCTTCCGCTCAGCTTTATATACACGATTTACTTAGTCGCATCCTGGTCTTTGATGTTTCTATAGGCGACACTTGAGTGATGTTTATCTGCATAATCATTATATCATATGTAAAGAGCGCTTAGTCACTCGCATCGGTAGCCAATGCGATTTCACAAGGTTCGGGTTGCAATATTCGTAACTGTGCATGTCTTTATGCCCTTAAGAAATTCCTTATTTATGACTATTTCCGTAATTTCTGGTACATACATGTGCGTTTTCTTCACCACGGCATCCTTGAATGAACTGCTTCAATGATTCCACTGTACATGCCGTCCTTGACCTTCGCCACAGGTAGCAGTGTAATTGAGATCGTCTTCTATCACTATTTTCCAAGGAACCATCATTTGTTATAGCTCTGCACCCACACTGTATTTAATCATCACTTGTGCATGCCCTTTGGTGTATATATCTCCTCAATACAGACCTTTCAGATGGCATTGTATTATATTTTGCCTGCATGATTCATTGCCTTTTTAGCCTGTCTGTTTTAAATTTCTGGGTCAACCTTTTAAGATTTAGCTCTTCACGGACAATATGTTCTAAAAGACATACAGGTCCACTATTTTATACGTTTTGCTCTATTTGTCTTACAGATTTGATCTGTGGGCAAAGCACAAACCTCACCCCCCAAAACATATACAAACAACTTAGGGTGAAGACGTCAGCAGTCCTCATGCTGACCTTTTCTCAGTGTGAAAAGAAAGATAAATCGACTTACACATCAACCACATATGACCTATTTCCATTGCGACCAGCTCAGGGACCATGGAGGGCCAAAACATCAATATATGGGCACAATCAATAACAGCAAAGCTGTCAGTACGTCGAACCCTACGTTTGCAGACATCTACAGGGATCCATTTAAACCTCATAGCTCCTCAAGACACTCATTCGGCACTATGTCACGAATAATTCCTCATTTCAAAATTTTCTACACTTTGCCACGCGTTGAGACGCTTTATTCAGTTACTGTCTCGATGTCACGGATTTTAATTCAGGGAGTTCTATGAGTTTTGTGAGAGACAGACCCCGTCACTCTTCGCAAGTTTAGTCTCAAGCATTACAGGGGACCTTAGCTCATGCAGCCAAGGTGATGTTGTTTGTTCTCCAGTGCTGTCATCTATTCTACAGTATCCAATGACACAGGAAGATTCAGGCTTCAGAGCACCCATTGAGGATGTTTTCCCCTCTGAGGCACGGAGGTTTGCCCTCCTCCTCCTACCATGTAAACAACCTGGAACAGAGCTCCGTAACCTGCTGATGTTACTACGGAGTCCGATTTGAATTACGTGCAAAGTGGAGAAGAGTTACAGACATTCTGACCCGTCCTCGTTATCTGTTCGTCTGCTGATCTACCTTTGCGACGCCAGTCTTTCATTTGAAAACCCAAGCAGTGATATCGCCACTTTTTTGGATGACAAAGCCACATTGCATTCATATGGACCTGTTGGCCTTTGATGACACTCGGTAGTTAGTGCGCAATATCCTTTCCGTAGCGTTTTTGTTGGACTTGGGTGTATATGGTTATCTTCCAACAGGCGGAACATAAGTTATCTTCGCCAACATCGAACACATCAGGGCATGCATGGGAGTCTATTTCAAGAATGTATCGAGTACTGAATAGAACTTCTGAACACATGTTGTTCAATGCCGTAACAGGAGCTAGAAATTTAAAATTGGCATAACGCGCCTCAGTGCTCTTGTCCTGCATGTTCATCACGGACCACCATAAGTCAAAGCTAAGAAGACAACTTTTATCCTCTAACCTTCTGTTTAATGGCCAGATTGAAGTCCGCATACAAGCAACCCAGGAGACCAATTCCCACGTAACCATAGACACAGCGCCGATTCTAGGATAGTACTGGAAATCAACAAAGCGACTCTAGTGCCACTCATAGGATATGAACCCCTCAAAATCTACCAATCGAGGATCCAGCCAGCAAAAGCCACATTTATCGCATACCAAAGCGGATATAGCACAATGAGGGTCATATCGTTAGTTCCAGATTTGGTCCTAAAGGCAAACGTCACTCTACGTCTGGTCATAGACCTAAGCGCCCTCATTCAATTCATTCATGCCTCTTGGTTCCTATTGGAAACACTTTATCGCATTTTGAATACAATCCATGAAGTACACAATGACAGCAGCGTGGACTTAAACGGCGCATATCTTTCATGTCCCCACTCACAGGGCCTCCAGGACGATTATGTGATTCGCTTCCAACATTGTTACCAGTTATGGTAAAAATGAAAGGAAGCATGCCATTGCATAGCATCTAGAAATAAAAAGAAAAAATTTACAGTATAATCTTGAATTCTCTTTCAAAATCAGTTGCATATCAATCTAACTTGAGTTTGGGGGCATTCTCATGTGTTATCATAATTTAAATGACTTCAACACTAATTTCAAGCGATGGGACGAAAATATATCCCCTTGACTTGAATATAGGTCGAACAGGCCAGGGCTGTGATGACCTGTGATTGAGGATAATTATTTTCTAAGGAAGTACTCGCTGTGCAATGTCATTTTAAAGTTGTTTGTGGGCTGTGTAAGTTCGTGTTATTTCGTCTCACCGTAGAGCAAGTTTGGTCAAAATTTTATAAGCGTGATGCTTGTCAGGAATTATTACTGCCAGAGGACCTGCAGGACAATGTCAGAATTTTGTGGGATCGGAAGCTACATTATGCCCTATGGATTCCATTTTATGTTTAAATGTGTTGACTGTCAAATTTAACATTCTATTTAAGACGCAATGCTACTGTCTTTTGACGAACCGGTAGCATTGTTTAACAACTAGCATGATCCAAAGAAGTTTGAAAATATGTACAATTTGTAATGATTGTAGTTGCAAAGCACACAACATATGTGTTAATCCACATACACTGTGGTCCAAAGTGTGACCGTAGAATTTAATCGGAGAAGATTCACGAACCATTCACTAAAAATATCCTTGAGTTGCGAATAAAATAAACTTGACTCCATTCTTAATACTTCAGACCACGAACTGGTAAAACAAAGATATTGCATGTGAACATTGATGCTGCTTTGATATGGTTGAAACTATTTGTATATATAATTGTTTATTAATACTAACTTGGATATTTTAACAATGAGAAACTCTTAAGCGTACATCAAGTTGAATTTAAACTGGGTTGTCGTTTCTTGATGTATCTAACCTTTGCTCAGACATACTATATTGCCAAGAATATGATTATTACAGATACACCAAAATCAAGTATCTGTTTTAAATAAGCTAACATACTAATGTTGCTGCTGCTACTGCTATTACTACTACTACTAAAACTAATATGAAAATATTCATACAAATCTTCTCCATCACCTTCTATCCACACATGTATTAAAAGAACTTAGTTTCTTTTAGGCCTGGCTTAGACAGGAAAATGACAATTAATAGTTTTGTTTATGAATTATTATCCAAGAATTGCATCATATGTTATAGTAACGTTGGCATCATACTCTAATTCATTTTGAAACATTGCTGCTTTACGATAATATGAAGTTATCACATGGCAAACCATACACTTGTCTTGTTTTCATTGGCTTTAAAATGCGAGAAATTCAGAACGATACTATATCCTACTAAGATACAAGAAATATCATTTATAAATATACTGGCTCGATGTATTGGACCTGTGACGTCAATGAAATCAGTGCAACACAGTCATTAATGTTTTCATTTTAGGAGGAGATATTGAAAATCGCCCGTGAGGCTCTCGAATCAAATGTTAAAGATGATGATGATAATGATGCTGACATCGACAAGGATCACTATGAACGTGATGACTCAGATGTTTCATTACCATCCCTGGGTACAAGGGTCCGACGTGGCCCAGACTGGGACAAAGGCTTGCAGGATAACGATGGACCAGGAACAATAGTTGGTCATCATAAAGACCAAAAACGTAAGAATGTGAAATCATATTTGCATCCACTGTGTGATAAAAATATGTTCGTGTGCTCTCTCTCTCTCTCTCTCTCTCTCTCTCTCTCTCTCTCTCTCTCTCTCTCTATATATATATATATATATATATATATATATATATATATATATATATATATATATATATATATAATGAGCTGTGGATGCTCAAATGGCATGGTAAACTGTGTTAAAATATTATTTTTTCCCCAGCATAATGAGTGTTGTTGCATATGTGTGTATTTTGTCATATGTGTGTGTGTCTGTGTATGTGTCTTTGTGTCTGTGTGTGTGTGCGTCTGTTTGTTCTATATCTTGATTACATCACAAATTGGAACTCTAATGGACTTTTTTGAGTCATGAAACAAAAGGAACATCTTTGTAAGACCAATGCTTTCGTTTTGCCAACGAAGCAAACATTGGATATATGATGGCATAATATAGTGCATTTTTTATAATGCAGTTAAGAATGTTATTATATTAGGTTAGCGAATACATGTCTTTGGGAAATAAAGCTGGTTCTCTCGATGTGACATGTGAGCATGCTGAGTCTCCTAATGTGCCAGTAGACAGTACATAATATATTTTGTCATGTTGCTTCTAAAACAGAAATACGTAAGATGAATTACGAACAATACAATGTAGACGCAGATCAAGAGGTTTCATCATGGTTTTGAAGTGACATATAATTTTAATTTCCACCTATTTATATTAATGTTGCTAGCATGAAATCATAGAGTAATATGCATAACTTTGATTGCATTATATAAAAATATATGGTTGAATATAAAAAAGGCGTGAAATGAATCTCTTATGAGATGCAGAGTAGTTGTAGGCAATGTTTCCTAGTGACGTTCAGTACGTTATAATTAGGTGCTTAATTGCATCAAATGATTGACTTCTTTTTTTCCCCAGAGGTAAAGGTAGAATGGGACAAGACTAGACACTCTGGCTTTTATCGTTACGGCGACATGGGGCAGTATGATGTTGTACTTATCGATAATGAGCCTCGAGTCTTGCAGTCTGAGCTGATAGCGACTGGTTGCCTTGTGAGACGAGGTAAGACATTATTTGTTTACTTTGCCTGATTTGTATATCGTTGTTCTTATCAGATGTTGGCAGAATTTATATTTTGAAGAAAAGTTACACTTTGAAGGATTAATAATATCGTATCAGCCTTCATCATAAATATAAATGAATTTAAATGTTCATGAGTTTTAAAAAAGTGAATAGGGTATGAAAATTAGCATACTTTCTGCGTGGATGTGATTTAATAAAGATATGTCAGTATAATGCACTCACATAAATCCAATAGCTCAGACAATTTAGTCTGAACAATCACAAACATCATTCCTAACTACGGATAAAATGCCTAATGAAACTAATGTAAATTATACCTTTTAGAATAATGTCTGAATATTCTAAGTCATATGCAGAAAAGCATAACTAGCCCACTATTTATTCTGAGACTAAAACACATTCGAATGCTTTTATCTGTGTATACAGTGCTCCTTGGCTTTGTCTTAAATCATTATCTAGTTCGTATTACAATGATTCCTGTCAATAGAGTCCACGTGCTTGATCCGGCCAGAATATGGTGGCACCGACAAATTTGAGTTAAAAATGATTCCTCTTGGATTGTCACTCCTCTAACTCAGCCAGCAGCTGGTAAATTCGTGCAAACAATTGACAGTTTTAGTATTAGAGAGCTGTTATATAATGGGTTTTATGGTATCAATCTGATGAATAGTATTTTGATTTCTAAATTCTTTAAAACTTTACATTTAGTGCAACATACCGATGACGTAACCTTAATCCATATAGAGAGATAACAAATCTGATCATCTTTATTGTTATACATTCCTTCATGTGTCACTTTGATAATGATTGACTATTAATACCACCTATAATTATTTTGATTACTAAAGCCAATGGCTGAGTTGGTGAATATTGTTCACCCCGATAGCGGGACATCAGGTTGCCAAAATATGAGAAAGGTATGTTAGCTTCTCTATCAAGGACATGACAAAGCCATGAAATAGTTGTAGACTAAACTAGTTTTTCATATTTCTTCTCATGATAAATCTCAGAATATTTCCATTTATTGGCTGACATTTCATCTACTGATCAGCTAATTTCGTCTATTCGGGATTTAGATGCCTGACCATATAAACGGGATTAGATGGTTTTCTATAATCAGCAGTGCATACTGGAATTTAAATATTGAAAGGGCAACGTCCGGGCATCTCATATGTGAACACAGTTTCAGTTTTACTACCCTCAGTTTTCCAGGGGGATCTAATCGCCTAACTTTAATCTTTTCCCTTGGAACTCCAAATACTTTTGACAGCTTCAATCACCTTGCTATGGCGATTAATTATCCAACATACCTGCACCATTAAAAACAACTATTAATCATTTTGTCGCATTAAATCGGTTATTATATATATCTCACTGAAGGACAAAGCCTATTTTTGAATGCACTCTTGCGTTACAAACAAACATTGCTTTAAAACTACCATCTCCTGAGGGGAAATGTACTTAATCTTGGTCTTGAACCTTTCTGACTGAATTAGATGCATTGACAGCATTCTGGCAAGTAACGTTTAAACTTAGCCTACCAAACTGTGTATTTCTGTGTATTTGTTCAGGAAAAGACTGGAAGTATGCCAATCAAGATGGGACACCTGGTGCAATAGGAGTTGTGCTCAAGGTCCAAGAAGACGGAATCGTTGTGGTATGTTAAACAAAACTTATTTTACTGTTCCATTTCTGGATATGCCTCTGTATCAAAGGAACAAAGTACTAAATAAAGTTCTGTTGAATGGTTTTGTGTGCTATTTATTAAATGTGGAAAATGTTCAAACGATTTTTAGCAACAGTTAAGCAGTCAAAATAACAGTAATTAATATTGATAATGTATCCACTATATTGCAGAAAACATTGCATTGCCATGCAACTTTACTAAACAAATACTTAGTAATCTTTGAAGTGAGACAAATGTTTGCAAGGACATACACATTTCGATATGATTTAAGTTTTTTCGTGGCATCAATGGAAGACAAAATTGTTAAATATTTAAGCATAATACAACATAAACTAAATCACCTATATTTTAGTAGGTGAGGTCGGTAAAGAATACATTGAAGGTGAAACGGAAGTAGCTATAAATAGTTTTCAGATAGAATATTTGGTGAAAAATTAAGGCGTGCATTTCAGGTTCGCTGGCCAAACAAATCTAAGAATTACTATAGATATGGCGCACTGGGATGTTTCGATCTAGAGATATGGTAAGTTATGACCTAATATTGCAATATTGAATTCTATGTTATTTGTTTCACAAGTAAAATGGAAAATTGATTTAACAGTATTGAGGATTTTCAGGTCCTATTGTAAAAATTAGTTAATGCATACAAAAATAATGAATTCTTATGGCGAACTTGAATTACATAAATGTCGTCTCCTTTCTAAACTTATTTTGTGAGATGAAAATCTCACCCATTCCTGCTTTGTAATAGTTTCAGAAATTGAAATAGTTAATGTTGTCATTTTGTATTATGTCATGCAAGCACTAATATCGGGTATTCACTGGCAGGTATATATTCTTACAATTGTTCTCTTTCCTTGTACAGTCGTCCAGAAGAAAATCCTGCTGAAAGCATAAAAAGTATAGCGATTCATCCTGAGTACCCGTTAGGACCGGGCACTTTTATTAGCCAGGCAAGTTTGAAACATGATCTATAGAATGGAGATTGTTAACCAGCACTTATATTTGTAAGGTTTAATATGTACCCAACATGATAGAATTATTAGGACAGCAAAAAGTACTATATAATGGAATATTTATGCTAAGTACTATTTCTAAAATTTGAACACAGTAACTGGCCTTCACACACAACCATATCCTGATGAGACTTTAGTTAACCCACTTTCGATAGTTCATGATATAATTGACAATATTTATTAACGCCGATTCCTCATCTTCCAAACCGTGGTTCTAACACTATAACTTCACAAGTATGATCGGGTTTATTGTGTGAAATGCGAAAAAAATATTACTGAATATCACGTCCTTCGTATAAATCCACCGTGAATCCATGACTTACAAATGACAATGTCTCCATATGAAGTCTTCCAAAATAATCTTGATAGCACACTTAAGGAAAGCATGCGGATATTATAATGCGGGCCTTAAGACACGTATGTAAGAGTGTAAAATTCTTGGACTCACACTACACTACCAGACCCAGTCTCGTTAAACCTGTAACGTCTACAGCCTGTGGGTATAGATGGTGCCCACACTTGCGTCTTGTCGTCTCATCACTGGGTGCACTGTTAAGTTCGTGGGGCTGTGGTGATTTTATATTGTTACGACTCTAGGTAATAAACTATACAACATAAAGAAGCGAAATCGTCACGATTAATAATGTCAAAGAGTGATGTATTTCCCTACGTTATAAAGTGAACATTATAAAGACATTAAGCACATTGTAAACTAAATCCCAAATAAAAACGAATGTCCTTTCACAAGTCTAAAATCACAGACAGTTCTGAATGAATTCCAATAATCTTTAGTGTCCTGATATAATTCAGAATGGCCTTGTATGAATGAGTTCTCGATGATTCCAAAATAATGTGTTATGCCAAAGTCAAAGAACACATAGTAGTTTTAATGAATAAGTGAAATAAATAAAAAATTTATCTTATATATTATTTTCTAGCACGACTATAAACTCTCATCTTGGATTCTCAAAGACTGGTCACAAATTATTTATTTAACAATTTCATATATACATTTTCGCTTGACTTAGATACGAGTCATTCTCATTGAAAAATCCAACTAAATTATAAACAAATGTGATTTTAGAACATTCCTAACTCATAAAAACATATTTAATAACCTACAATCATGAATAAAAGATAGGCTTGTAAGGATCCTACTTCTAAATGACCATTATCTTAAATTACAGTCTAAGATTATGGAAAAAGTTGAGCACATAAAACAGATTTAAATAACAATATGAATAATATATATCTGTGAATTCGCTTGGGTTATCAATGACTCATTTTTCATCTTATGCCAGACTCCAAAGAACCTAGATGTCAAGCCCCAGGGTCATCCTTATCCTGCAGATATTTTTTCACTGGCATTTAATATAAAAAGCTTTGATGTTTATATATGTTTATATATATATATATATATATATATATATATATATATATATATATATATATATATATATATATATATATATATATATATATATATATATATATATATATATATATATATATATATATATATATATATATATACATTCTGATCATGAAGTCAAGCTTATGTATGTGCTCAACGTTGACCTAATCGTCTTTATCTCAGCAGGGCTAAAACATTAACCTAAATTTGAGGTCTAAGGCCCGTACTCGACATTCTGAATCTACCTACATTCCAGCAAAATCCTCTGTGGCTATCGTTTGAATTAAATCAAATATATGTAACCACGTAGATTAAATTCAAGATAGAGAAGAAAAATGCATCAGTGGGATATCATATTAAAATATACACATTTCTGCAACATGGAAGGACTAATGAAGGTTACAATTTCCCATTAAACCCAAGAGGTTAACTCATCGGGGCACTGGTTTAAATCAGGAAGTGCGGGAATACTGGTCGTATTCATGCAGAATTGTACTTCAAATGTTTCAAGTTTTGTCTGAATCTGTCCGAATGCCCCGATATTGAAATAGGCCATTTGTGATCATATAATTTGTAAGCGCTATACTAGTCATTTAGTAAAGTCAAGTAACTGGAACAGCTTTTGATATCTTTCAAACAAATTAGGCAGAGTACATTATTAGGCTTTGTGGGATTTTGAGTGAAGATGGATTGCAGCTCGTAATGCATCACCGCTCTATTGATAGTGGCATATACAGGCATTAAATTAAGACTTAAGTTCCAGGTTGGGAACTATTCGTTTTGTTCTTTAAATACGTTGCCCATAATACCTTTGGAAAATTACTACCTTGCAAATCTAGCCCCTCCAGATACTCCTCTTAGCTAAAAGGAGCTATCTGCCGGACTATGTGGTGCTAGGATGGATTGCTCTCCCCTTAAGCATAAGACTTCGCAGCAAAGTCACGAGAGACCTCGCAAAACCAGAAGATATAATAATATTGGTTGGCGGACTTCATTACTTCTAGGGAAAGTATACCCCATCTATATTTCCAACTTTGTTCCCTCTATCGCAACATCGTACTGCCTTTACCATTTGCTTACATTTTGTCGTGGTCATCCATTTAGATAGCTGTCCGTGGAGGCTAAGCGACTTCATATTAAATTTAGGCTAAAATTATTTTGTATGTGCAGATCTCTAGCGCTTAAAAAACTCCTAACATATATGTAGTTCAGTTAGGAACGGGTTCATATCGGAGTCTTCCTGTTCCAAGGCATTCATAGCACCCGATGCCCAATTTCAATGTGTTTTGCTTGTACAGGCGGTCTCTGGGCCTATTGTCCTTCAGATATGTGACTCATGATGGATATTGTCGCACTTACTTTGTACATATCAATAACGGTGCCACAGGTCCCTTTTATATGAAGTTTTATGTGAAGTTTTTGTGTGTAATGTAGACACTTGTGTTTATTTATGTATTGCTGGTCAGATAGCATAGGTGGAATTTATATACATGTTTGCTCAGACAAGTCTTTCTTCTGCATGTTTCTATAGGAGACACTAAAGTCATATATATCTGCATAAGCATTCCATCATTTTGGAAGACACTTAGTCACTTGTACTCGTAGTCTATGCGAATTCACAGGATAGGATGCGGCTACAAACCTCTTCCTATCCCATCAAAGTTGTGCCATTACAACTTGCTCAAACTACTCCGGCACCGAGGGCACCATCAAATGAATCAGCATTTTTGGCAACTCAGTCTACCTCACCTCCTCGGGATTCAAATTTATTCCTAGTACGGAACACCGACGGACAGAGCTAACAAACAGCTAAGTTCCCTCACACTCATCAGACATTCGGACAGGTTACATGGATCAAACATCCCATACCCTGTCCCAACTGACGATTCTAATGATATCCTCCCCACATGGATGTAACATTTCCGTTGCGACTGGCCTAGGCCATATGACGGGCTGTATCACTACCAACCCAGCTTCCGGTACGTCAAAACCCAACCATGGCAGACCCGTGTAGGGACCAGTTTAACCATCATTCTGCCTCAAGACAGTCATTCGCACGATGCAATGAATATCTCCTCATGCCACAAGAGATGGCGCTTCACAATTTCTGTACACTCTGCCACGAGAGGAGACTCTTTACTCGGTGAATGTTTTGATGTTGAGGTTTCAGTGTGTTCTACGTGTTTAGTGGGCGACAGACTTCATCACTCTTCGCCAGCTAAGTCTCAACCATTACATGGTTAGAGTGTCCGCCTCGGATGTGGAAGGTCATGGGTTAGATCCCCGATCAAGTCATACCAAAGACTTACAAGAATTATACTAACAGCTGCCTCTCTTGGCGCTCAGCATTAAGAGGTTAGTGTGAGGACTGGTCAGCCTGGTATCAGAATAATGTGACTGGGTGGGACATCATGCTACATGTCTGCGGTATGATGGCCCAGTGCTAGACATCACTATAAACTGCCACGTCGCAGACATCGTAGCAGTATGACTGAAAACGTGTTAAAGATACGTTAAAATTCCAAATCATATCACATCACATTACAGGGGACCTTAGCCTCGCCTCGTGCAACCTAGATGATGTTGCTTGTTCTCTAGTGCTCTCATATATTCTACACTATTGGATGGCACGGGAAGATTCAGCCTTTCTAGCTCCCAATGAAAACGTGTTCCACCTTCGACTTCCAGAGTGATGTCCAACTCCTTCTAGTCCATCAGTACCTGGACCAGATCTTCAGTAGATGTTGATCTTACTACGGAAAGAAAGAGTCCGACATAATTACATCTGCAATCTGGGAGAGATACATCTATTTTGAACCTCCTTCATCATCAGTTTGTCAGCCGGTCTACCTTTGCCTTACACCGGTCTTCACCTGGGAATCCATCCGTTGACAGTGATATTTCCGCTCGGGAGATGACTAAGCCACACTCCATGCATATGGACCGATGGACTTCGATAAAACTAGGCAGTTAGTGCACAATATTGTTGCTGTGGCTTTGATGTTAGATTTTCGTCCATGTGACTAACTTCCAACAGCCGGAACTCATCTTATCTTCTTCTCTCCTTATACCAAAGAGCATGCATGGCAATCTGTTTTACAAATGATTTGAGTACTGAATAGAGCCGCTCAACACATTTGGCCAATGCCACAGCTACAAATTTACAAGTTAATCCTCTAACATTCTGTTTAACGGCCAGATTGAAGTCCGCAAACAGGCCACCCTGGATACCGATTTTCCACTTGACCATAGACACAGCGCCGATTCAATGATAGTACTTGAAATCGACAAAGGGACCCTAGTGCCACTCATAGGATATGAACGTCTCAAAGTCGACGAATCTAGGATCCAGCCAGCGAAATCCACAATTCTCGCATACCCAATTCTCGCATACCCAAGCCCCGAGAGGGTCCTATTATTCATTTCAGACTTTACTTGGTCCTTAAGGCAAACACAGTTATGTGTCCGGTCGTCGACCTAAGCGCTCTCAATCAGTTCATTCATTCTCCTAGTTTCTGAATGGAAAAACTGGCCCATTCTGAGTGCCATCCATGAGATAGACTTCGCCATCAGCGTGTACCTAAACGGAGCATTCTTTCATGTCCCCGTTTCTGCGATTCGCCTTCAACAATGTATACCATTTCAGGGCATTTTGATTGGGGCTCAATATCAACCCATGGGTCTTCATTCATCTGATGAATCGAGTAATGACCCATCACTGGACCGTTTCTGTTGCGGAAGCATCAATTTACCTGGAAGACATCCTGCAGAAACATCAATGAGTTAGATCTAACAAGACATGTTACCAAGCTGGACCTCTAGTCAAGAAGAAAAAAATCCGACATGGTACTATCTCAACAATTTGTTCACGGAGATATGGTGTTCAATTGACAGGAAACATTTAAACTCCGTTTGTGTCGCGCATTGAAATCTGAATCATGGTAGCAACTTTACTTTCGAGGAAACTTCTGTCTACAATGGAATTCTTTCGCCTACTTCATGGTCCTAGGTCGCCTTCCTATTCTCCAACTGCAGATGATTATTCTGCCCAAATGGAGACCTAAGGTTTGCCCACTGAACCATTATCTCACCATCTGCACACAGCTGGGGTACCATCTGCATAATTCGGAAACCTAACTTGGCTCACGGCTGAAATACATCTACAAGTACACTTGCCCGAAATGAAATTCTGCGCCATTTCAAGTACAGAAGGCTGAGTAACCCACCAACAACTATCCTTTCGGGAAGATATCGGTTCATTCTCTCCTCAGGAACGACATCATCATAATAATAACTTCTAGAGATGACGCCCAATGTGGAAGCCTTTCACTGGTGCCAGGAAAATTTACATAGCAAGGGAGTTCTTATTCTGTCCGAAAGCTATACAATAGTGACTTATCTCAAATGTCAAGGAGGAACTAGATTCCAAGACCTTTGCGTCCTGGTTTGGGACTTTCTAAAAAGGTGTTGTCAACAACAAATCCACATACAAGTTGATCATATCCCAGGACTCATAACCTACTAACCGAGTCTTTGTCCCTGAACGAGCATTATCATTTATATACATACCCGATGTGATCAACCTTTGATGGAATTGTTTGCGACCAATTGGAATATCAAATCCAAAATCTTTTTACCTCCAGACCGTGATTCAAAGCCTGGGCAGTCGACTCTCTATGAATAGAGTGGAAACGGCCTGGCTGCATACGCCTACCCTACAACACATCTGGTTCTGAAAGTGATACAGAAAACAAGAGAATCAGAGTGTCGCCTCACTGCACCACTCATATGTTAGAAGTCATGAAGGAACGATCTAATCAATCTCACAACAGATACTCTTCGGATATTTCGGATTTTTCCTCATCTACTCAAACAACCACGGCGCCAGTTATTTCTTTCCTACTCAGATCGACGAAACCTGCATGTAAGGATCATATAAAAACAGGCCCTCAGAAATAAATAATATTTACAACTAGTCGTGGAGAGAATCACTCTGGCAAGTATGCCATATACTCTGAAAGCATAGGAAGGCACGGGGGTACTTTTTCACCCAATGATGTACAAACGAATACATCATACGTCTCGAGGCATATATACCGCAAATAAGTAAACTCCTCTGAGTCTTAGAAGAAGGTTTATACCGAATACGATGCAAGGTAACCGCCCTACGATCGCTGACACCTTTCGTCATCATTTAAGAGGGGATATCGGACAAAATGACGTATCCGATCTATTCGCTAACTTTGGGTATACGCGGCTGTAAACAGTAACCCGATACCTAATGTGGAACCAGTTTTGGGTATTAACCAGGCCGAACAAGACACCTTTTGAAACAATTTGTTTTAAAGTACATCTCTGGCGTACCTTTGCTACAATACCTACTTCCTCATGGTATTAGGTACTGCATGAAGAATGAGCGAAATACATGCCCTATCAGCAGACCCAAATTACATATAGTTCTGATAAGATCGGGCAGCCTTAATTATGATGGCATCCTCTATCAATGCCAGGAACCACCTTCCTTCCACGATTAACCAGACTTTCGTCATGAATTCTCTGTCTCGCATGGACACATCACATCACATCACAAGACCCATTTCGGGATTTGAAGTGGTATCTTAATAGCTCAGAGCCGAGAGGTAAATCGCGCTTCTTTCTAGCTCTCAAGATGCTACGTTGGATATATCAACACATACTTCCTCATGAAGTATTAATTGGGTTATTCTCTCAGCATATAGGGAAATCATCCCAGCTCAAATAAATGTATTACTTATCTCCATTCATGTGGTTAGAGCAGTTGCCAGAAGACTAGCATTCGGCCAGAACTTTCAATAACCTACATCATCTAGGCTGTGTGACGTAGATCGGAATCCATATTCTTCAGCTTTTATCTGCGAGATCTGTACAGTAGGATTTATATTGGCAGCTTTTTAAGACTCATCTTTCATGTCTTCCGCTGAATTTACTGGGGTAGGGGAAGGGAATGTTTTCATATTTGAAGCCTCGCCCAGACAGATGGAGTCTCCATCAGTATGTCGTCCTAGAAACTGTATCGCATACCTTAAGGGACCGGAGATAGTATATTTAGGGTAAGGGGCTGTACCTCCGTCCACATGTTTAACTATTCTCCTAAGGTATTTTGATTGAGTAATGTATTTAAAGAATAATCCAATTTATCTTAGTAACATGTTTCTTCGAGAATAGTCACCCAATCATAATAAACGTGCACGTTCTCTGCCTCCCTTCAGTTACGTCGTTTGTCATCCGTCACCATTGCAACATTCAACATCTCTTCTGTTATTAAATCTCTGGTTCAGTTTGATAAAATATGCTAGGATTGTTTCTATGCCCATGCTGTACAGTCTATTTATGTCCTGGATAGCCAGCAACATATTGAATTACTTAGTAACCAGTGGCAAGGACTTAATGGGTTTAATTATCTCTGGAAGGGCTTTAAAACTGTTAGCATAACTTTGTAGTGATCTTTCTTAAGACACGACTTACTCAAGTTTTTGCATGGAAATTCCCAAGGCAATGATGTGACCACTACAACAAATATCACTCCCTTTCTGGGAGTACACCCTCGTTCTTAAGCACAAGTTGGTTGTTTATAATACTTGAGTGGTCATTGTGTGATTTTAAAAATAACAATACAAAATGTCTTGGAAAATAATCATATATTTCAATTTCTGGGATCAAAAACGTGCCCTCAATAGGCCCAAATTATGATGGTCAAATTTGTTTCTACAAATCAAATACAAATATATCGAATTATACAGACTAAAAAATGATCTACTCATTTAATGTTGTGGGAGACAATGCGTTCAATCGACAAAATTGCATTTCAGGAATCACAAGCACAACATGATTCAATACAGAAGTACCACACTGAATGTCTAAGATTGCCTCCCCTTGGAACGCGGGTACGACGTGGTGTTGGCTGGAATAAGGGCCAGGAAGATCACAATGGACCTGGGACAATCATTGGTCACAATGAAGACAAGAGTCGTAAGTTGATTAATTTACAAGTAAAACGGAGCTTGTTTCATGAACCTATGAACTGACGTCATCAACGCTTTACTTTAGTTACCACTGAACCTTGGTCATCATGAATCTTTAAGTGCACTTGATTGTCTTAGATGTCTTACAAGGTTGGATTCTGTAAATCTTGCTTGTACCTACATTAATACAAATAAAAAAATCATTGATATGGCAAGTTAGCGATAATCACTTGCCCTTATTTGGTTATATCTTTAGTTCATTTTCTCCGAAATACAACATTTGCTAGTATTTGTCGCATACCTTAATCTTTTGATGTTACAGTATTTACATCAGTGCGAATATCAGTGCAAATATCATTATGTACAATAAGCAATTAAATGATTCAGCGAAAGAACTAGTTTATCACAATGACTGTACTGAGATAGAGAAGATTCAATCAACCTATATTCCGTTGAAATCAACACAGGCCAAACAATCCTATACCCTTCCTAGTTAACGATCAATTTAACATACATTAGCTTTTCCAGACATGGCTGCTCAAGACTACCGAGGCAGATTGTTTTATTTTATAATTCTTTTGCAAGGCAATAGCGACATATGTGTTGTAGTGATACTAACATTGGTTCATAAATATGTATCCAATAATTCTTTGAATATATGCAGTGTGAAACTATCCTTATTCTGAACATTTTTCGCAGTCGCAAAGGAAAAGAAATGTTCTTGCTATGAATATGTAAGGTGCTTTAATTCATATCTAATCTTAAAACTGATTCAGATATCTTCATTATGACATACACATTTCATAGAACTTAAGAGTGCGAATATATAGTGAGAGAGAGAGAGAGAGAGAGAGAGACAGACAGACAGAGATGGGGAAAGAGTCATTAACACACTTAAGTTCATGAAAATTTATAATCTAACACGTCTATATATAATTAGCAAGGTATAGCTTCATGAATAAAACTCTGAAGTTAATTAATGCTGAAATTGTTATTGGCTGGGGAATACGTAAGTAGCAATTGTTTGATTTTCACTGCGTTTTAATGACCTAGAACTTTGATATCATGTCTCCGTCGTACATCATGTGTCCGTCAACAATTGTGGTTATTGGTTGATTTTTTTTGTTTTGTTTTGTTCCTTTTAAAAAAAGCACCTTCTCAAATTCCACAAGACGAGCTTTGTCCATATTTGGCAACGACAGTCCCAAAATTAAGGAATCTTTATAAATTTATCCCTAATAAATCTTAGTCATGACCACTGTTACTAAGCATTTATAACGAAACCTTACACAACATTTCACAAAAATATTTGAACTGAATTTATGTAATATTGGCAGATAGCATCCTAGCATCAAGGCGCTTTGTTCAATAAATCCGTTATTAGATGTGGCAACCGCAAAAAAAAATAAAAAAAAAATAGAAAAACGCATACGCTGTCTCTCAGTAATTTCTACATTTACTTTCAATTTCGTTTCAAAACTCATCATGCCGATTTCAACCAACATAGTGCAGAGCATCTATTTATAAATATGTTTCAGCTTGGTGCACATGAAGCCTATCACAGTCAGATATGGTCATAACTAGAAAACACTTTCTTCAAGGCCGCTTTACGGAATTTCTTTAGGTGTGCTGGCATTAGGTCCTTCCATATTTTCAAATTTTCAAAATGATGCAGATCTACCCATTCCATATTGTCACAGAATACAAATATATTTCTTTTCCAAAACATAATTCGAAAGAGCCCGATTCATCGTTAAATATGGCCAAGCTTGCTTAAAATGGAAAAGCTTTTAAGCCTCTTCTTCTCAGCAGGCACTCAACATAATGTGACCAGATGCCAATCTGCTATTCACAACTGATGCTAGAACTAGACGATTCTTAAGAGAGTGGTTTTATTATAATATGGATTGGACCGATCAGGAAATATAAATTCTGACGAAACAATCTCTTGTTTATATGAAGTGTGTTATGCAAAATATATGGTGACCATTTTATTACCAGTGAAGTGTTTTAAGTCTGTCCTAATTCATTTAATGCAAATTTACGTTTGTCGAATGAGCTTTAGGCAGATAGGAACAGAACTGCATTTTTCTCTATTAAAAAATCAATAATAATGTATATAGCAGCATGAAGCCAGCTAAACAACGCATTCATTTTCACGTTCTTGATTATATTTGGAGTTTCCATTCGGTGTCAGGACCCCATCCCACACCGTTATGCTGACCAGGTTACACCCCTCATTATCCTTAAGAGGCTACACAGCAGCAGCCACAACATATCGCACTCTCAAGGAGGCTGCCTGGCCAAATAGCCCAGCTATGAAAAACTAACCACGAACCAAACTCAAGTTTTTCAAAATGGAACTTGTGAGCCCCCCCACTCACCCATATATACGCTGACAAAAAAGTCACAATGGCCCCGGTCGAAAAAACACTACATCGGCAAGAATACAATGGCTATCAGATATTGAAACGTACGGCAAAGATAAAAAGTTCCGAAAGGAAACATAACGGATATCAGCTAATAAACCATACTGCTAAGGTTCTCACTGGACAGTTTATCTGGTGAAGTTTCATCCAACAATGACCTATTGCAGAAAAATGAGAATAATTTTACACTGCAGATACAAATAAAAACAAACTAATGATTTTTTGTAGAAAGCATACATGTGAGATTTTGACTGCGGCAATCAGGTTAATTCCTGATGCAACAAGGCAGCTAAAAGAATCAGTATGTGCCTTATGCATGAATAAAGTCCACTCGTACTATAACAAATTAGCATATAATTCATCACCCCTCAACCATGTAGATTATTAGATATTTACCTATATAAGCCAAGTCAGCTGCTCATTTGCAGCCAAAGTTACGCATTTGATTTCCAATGCTCGTCTAACTGTAACAGGCAGTCACCAACAAGCCAACCCATTTCCAATCCTAACTCAAAGTAAATCTAAGCCACATTACTGTAAATTACATCATGAGTAGATATGTATGTAAAAGCATTAAATTAAGGCACTCATCATTAAATAAGGAAAATATACTAAGTATGTACTCAAAATATTGCTAAACTGAATAAGTATGTGCAATACTTCAATTAAATCAACCTGCATGCAACTTATCAGGATTGTGATGTTCATTAGCAGAATGGATCAAAAGGAATACCTGATAGCTCTGACAGTGTTAACTCGCTTCTTCTACTATGATTAAGTGCTATCAAATCTATAGGAAATGTATGTTTGGAATACCTAACTATGAAATTTTCAAGACATGGAGGTAATAAGGAAATGATTTATGACACAGTGAATCACATTTGACAAAACTGTAAAAATGACACAGGTTCTTAAGGTCTCACTGGACAGTTTATTTGGTGAATTTTCATCCGACATAGACCTATTGCAGAAAAATGAGAATAGTGTTACACTGAAGATAGAAATAGAAACAAACTAATTATTTTTGTAGAAAGCATACATGTGAGATTTTGACTGCAGCAATCGGGTTAATTCCTAATGCAACTGGTGGTTTTTATACTGAACCAACACTGCCACCAACCTTTAAATTTTACGTTCATTTTTAACTGCAAAGAGCTATTTTAAATATTTTCCTGTGACAAGGCAGCTAAAAGAATCAGTATGTGCCTTATGCATGAATAAAGTCCATTAGTACTATAACAAATTAGCATATATTTCATCACCCCTTAACCATGTAGATTTGTAGAGATTTACCTCTGTAGCAGACACACGTAAATATGTAAGCAAAGTCGGCTGCTTATTTGCAGCCCAAGTTACGTGTTTGATCTCCAATGCTCGTCTAACTGTGACAGCCAGCACCAACAAGCCAATCCATTTCCACGCCTAACTCAAAGTAAATCTAAGCCACGTTACATATTTAGCTTTTGTGTGAATTTATAAATGCTAGGCTTGTGATAATTAGGTTCATGCCTTCTGCCTTAAAAATTAGGGAGGTGTCAAAATAAGAAACTATACAGTGAGACCTAAGCGGTCATTGATCTAGATAAAATGTCCTACATGGTATATCTCACAACCCCGCACCCCCAAGAATTTTGAACGGTATATGTGCATATTAATTATGCCAAGGATGAATTACATTATGACGCAACACATATGTCTACTCGATGTGGTATTTTAAGACAACTCAATGACTGGTCTATAATGACTGAATGACTGATGCTCATGCAGGAGCTGATTTAGCGATTCTTTCCCCCCACTAAAGACATTATATCAGAGTAAAGTTTATTGCTTTCGGTTAGAAAGGTGAATGGTTTGTCAAGGATAAAATGGATTCATTACTTCAGGAACGTAAAAAGGTTCATCGTTTGTTACCATAACGTTCAAGTCAAAGCCAGGCTTACTTACTGGCATCGACAATGTTTTTTTTGAAAAGGGAATATCCAGCCACATGCTCTTATGTTGTTGCTGGAGGTACGCATGGACTGAATGCGTACTGAAGTAGCGGGTTACCCTAATACACATTTTCAAAAGTGCATCTGTTCCCACTTTAGACATGGATGAACCATTGCTTAAGCATGCGTATTTTCACAATTATTAGTTTTATTCATACGACCCATGGTGCTAAACAATCCTGGTTGAGTAAAATTACAATTTCGGGTAGAAGCAGGTATTTCTTGCCCGTGGAAACGTTTGTTGAGGTGTCAGGATCCATTTCAAAAGCAGAAGGTAATCGCGATGAGGAAGGTAGTGGCTTTGTTAACAAAGGTATGATGGCTTTATTTAACACCGCTCGATACATCATAGATGTCAAGGAAATCGATTTATGCCTGGATACTGTTGACGTGCCTCAACAATACGTGGACTCTTTAACACTTTAATCCGACGATTATGATTGCAGCTTGGGGCCATCACTGATGTTTGCCAAAGATATAAGAGATTATGTTAATGTTAAACCATATATCAAAGTACAAGCCATACAAGCTACAGCTGTTAATCCACAACCAGATGGAATTATAATGCGATCAGCTGCTTTCTTTGGTAGTCTGCAGGATGCTAATCTCACAATGAGCTTGAGATTTTCAGCACGTGAAATCAATATAACGGCAGAGGTCAATTCAGTTACATAATTCCACTGTCACATATCTTTCGGTTTTGTAAGAATGTTGGAAAGAATATTTTCGAGGCCAAGCATTGAGTTGTGCTGACACGACATGGTGATGACGACGATGCTATGTGGCATGCCACTGGATTTTATGACGCCGCAACTAGAGCGTTGAATGAAAAATTGTAACTATCACATTGTCGCAGTAGATTCCCAGCTGAAGCCTCCATTTACTGAAGAACATGGACTACTTAATTCCTGCAAAATTGTTATCAATCAACATTGAGTTGGTTGACAGTGAAATATTATGGTACAATATAACTCTAAATACATTGGCGATGTTTTGGGGAGGTCAAATGTTGTTACAATAAACGTAGCAGAAATGAACATGAAATTAAGCAAAGGTTTTTTAGAACATAACCACGTTTTCATCTTGCCCACTATCACTAATTATATATAGGCAGATAGTTTATAATAAATAAATGTAGCTTACTCATTGACAACCAATAACATACAACTCTTATTAATCCAATATAAACCTGATTTAATTTATATTGTAAGCACTTTCACTGAAGTTTAACAAGATTCAGGTTTATATTACACACCAGACACTCAGGTCTGACCCGCTAAATGAAATCTAACAAATCCTGATTTTTCCTAAGATTCAAAAAATTATCGAGTTACACTGAATATGTGTCACACAGTTAAGAATGGAATTTCATTCAGTTTATTTTTAGTGATCCATAGTGAAGCTCCATGGTCCACATACATGGTGATGTATTTATTTTAACGGCGCTGTGCTACAGCCACCACTGAAGTTTTCTAACAACCCTATCGTGGTTGTCTGCTAAGAGGTAAAGTTGATCGATAGGTTTTACAGCGTAGTGGGTTAGTGGGCTAGATTTTGCAAGATTTTGCAAGTTGTGGACAACCAAATCCTTAAGGTAAATAGTTTTAACACTTTCTTTTCTTATACCACTCGAACCCTATAAATCGAGTACTATCAGCATGTGATGAATATACCAAAATGTTCCAATTGATGCCAATTCTGCAGACATCATAACGGGTTGCATCTCCACTCTCACATACACGGTCGGCATGCATCGAACAATAATTACGTACACATTGCTTGCTGCAAAGTATTTTTTTCCGAAAAACAGCCACGCGCAATGATTGGGTTTTTGAATATGTGACCCAATCATAATACCTTATGATAAATATTACTACATCGTAAATCCAGCCCTCCCAGATACTAATTTTAGCTAAAGGGAGCTAAAACATGTTTTCTGACCTAGGTGGAGATCGGGCAGAGTGATTTCCCCTTGGGTATAAGAATTGGCTTCAAAGTATAAGAGCCCCTCAGTTATTACTTATGCTCTTACGAAGGAGCAGGTTATCCTCACGAGAGGTCATGCAAAAAGCTAGATATATCATTACAAGTTGGAGGAAATTTTCCCTTCTAAGTCAAGTATAATCCATCTATATTTCCAACTTTGTTCTCTTCCTGTGCCAACAAAGTGCTGCTTTTACAATTTGCAAACACTTTGTTATCGTCATATACCTAAGTACTTGCATGGAAGCCTAAGCGACTTCACATTAAATTCGTGGTATAAATGTTTTATGTATGTGCAAACCCCTAGCCCACAAAATGAATCCAAAGCAAAATAAAACAAAGAAAAGCAACTAACCTCCCCCCCCAAAAAAAAAAAAGAATAAGAAACCAAAAACAACACAAACACAATTTTACTTCTACAGGCTGCCTCTGGGCTGATTTCCTTACAGCTCATTAGCTCATACTATAAATTGTCGTATCTACTTTGTAAGTATCTGTAACGGTGCATCAGTACCCTTTTATATGAAGGATTGTTTGTGTGTAATGTAGCCACTTTTGTACATTTCTGTATTGCTTCCAGTCTGGTCGGACAAGTTCAGGTAAGCTCTGTATCCATAGTTTACTTAGACACTTCTTGCTCATACATGTTTATATAGGCAACACTTGAGTCATGCTTATATGATTAAACATTCCATCATATTTGAAAACCACTTCGCCACTAGCACTGTTAGTCTATGCCACTTCACAAGATAGATTTGAGATAAAATAGATATGTGTGTGCTTGTCTTTATGCTTTTAGAAACTCCTTATATATGTATAATTCTATAATTTCTGGTACATACGTGTGAATTTCCTTTACCAGGGCATCATTAGCCTAGGAATGCCATGCTTCAGTGATTCTACTTGAGAATGTCTGCTATCACTATTTCCCAGGTAACGATCATTTTATATAACTATGCGCCCACACTGTATTAAATTAATACATGTACAGGCACACAGTGATTATAATTCTCCTCCCTGAAAGAGGTATTCTGATTACATTTTACCTGTGCGCTTCATTGTAAGACTATCTGATATCAATATCTGGGTGAACTTTTTAAGATGTAGCTCTGCACCGACATTGCGTTTTAAGGACTGATGCGGGGCTACAGTTTAATATGTTTTGCTCTATTTGCCGTACAGATTACAAATATGGGCAAAGTGCATGAATGCACAGCTAAGTACAAAGACTTAACCAGTCTGCATGCTGACCTTTCCTCAGTGTGAGAATTTCTGGCAGGAGAAGAGAGGTAAACCAACTCTTGCTCTTCCGCCATGAAGTGCTGATCATTGTCATGCTCTAAAACTCTGGCAAACAAATCACCACCTCAAAAGTCAGCATTATTGTGAACTCCTCATCGGATTTTGACTTGATTCTTGTGAACAAATGAACAATTGGAACGCAACTCAGTGCTCTCTGCCTGCACTTTATTGTCACCATAAAGCCAAGCTAAGTCCACTGCTTTAATCCTCGAACAATCCTCTTAATGAGCAGATTGAATAAATCTGCAAACAACCACTAAGGAGACCAATTTACAGCCCTGCAACCACAGCTTTGTTGCAGGGATCGTATGGGAAGTCAAAAAAGGACCCAAAGACAAGATATAGGATACAAACCTCTGAAAACCGTCTTATCGAAGCTCCCATCAGCGATTGGTACAGTTCTCGCAAGCCAAAGCATATAAAGCAACAAGAGGATCTTATCTTTCATTCCAGGGTTTCTCCGAGGTCATATCCCTCACTTTATTTGGATCTAAGGCCAACGGCACTCTGCCTCCAATCATCGACCTAAGCGCCCTTTCAATTTTGGAATGCAGTCCAAGAGGGAGACTTTGCCATCAATGTAGATTTAAAAGACGCATATCTTTATGTCGCAATTTACAATATGCTCATGAAATTTGCCTACAACATTTTATATCAATTCAGGGCATTTCCATTGCGACTCAACATCAGCCCCTTGGTTTTTGCTCGTAATGACGCATGTCTGGACCATTTCTACGGAGGCAGCATTAAATTACCTACCCTACATTTTGAAGAAACATCAGGTGAGTTATATCTAAGCAGGATATAACCACCCTTGTTTCACTGCTTACCTACCTGGGCTTCTAGTCAAGAAGGAGAAGTCCAAACTAGTAAAGTGTCAACAATTTGCTCACCTCGGCATGGAGTTCAATACACAGGCAACATTGTTCCTCTCCCTCATGATCGGGCATCATTAATCAACTCTGTGGTCACTTGTTTACTTTTGCGTAAAATCCTATTCGCATAGGAATTCCTTCGACTTCTATGCTTATTAAAAGCGGTAGCGAGCCTTATTGTCCTTGGTCACCTTTTGATATGGCCAATGAAAATGAGTATTCTGTGCCAGTGGGAGGCTATAAGTTAAGTTAAAATACTGCAAGTAAAACCGCCAGAGATAACAGTCTGCATCGAGCAAAGTTAGAAAAGCTGGAGAGCCCACTTGCTGCCATCCTTTCGGGAAGTCAGCTGTGTATGGTGTCCCTAGCAAAGTTCGAAAGATTGGAGAGTCCACTTACGAACATCCTTTCGGGGAGCCAGCGGTGCATGGTCTTGCTAGGAACGCTATATGCATGTCGATCTTCTGGAGATTAAAGCCATTGTGAAAGCCTTTCCCTGGTGCCGAGAATGTTTAAATTTCACGAGAGTCCTCATTCTGTCCGACCACTCAACAGTAGTGACTTATCTCAAGCAACAAGGAAGAACCAAGTCCCTGGCCTAGACCTTTGTGTCATGGTCTGTGACTTTCTTTAATGTTGTTGACAAGAACAAATCATCATACATGTTCACCACATACTGTAACGTGTCAAGGGTCAAGGTCAAATAAAATGGAATAGATGGACAGCTCACGCATTTTTCAGTTACTAGATCTCTCCAGTGTATTGTAGTGTCAAGGAATGTGTGTCCACCACAAACGTTCTTATATAAATCATAAAAGCACAAAACAAAACAAATATAAGTAGTCAGCACAGTTTAGTTTTCCAGGCTTGAATATGTTTTCTCACAAAATCTAGTGCTCAAAATAGTGAATTATAATATTGCTAATTTTCAGAACAGATATTTGATAAAGCATGTTGACATGACAACAATAATTTCAGTGTTAAATTGCATGTGAAAATCTCATAAATGTTCCATTTGTCCTAATTCACATCATCTCTAACTCAGATAATTCCAATTCCCAAACTAACCTTATACAGAAAAAGAAGTTAATAGTTCTCAAATCTACCGACGTGGTAATGATTTTGTGCACCCAATCAAAGTTCGGAACCAGACCCGGATTTGTGTTTTAGAACCCAATGGTAAATACGTTAGAGGCACAGTCTGGAACCGGATGTTAAGTGTGTCGCGTTTGTTGGCTGAGACGCAGTGTGTCGTTTTGAGCAACACAGTCTGGAACCGGATGTTAATATTGTGTCGCTCGAGTTGAATGCGACAATGAGTGTCGTTTTGTAGCAACAAAGTGTGTCGTTGTGTCGGGTTTATTATTTCAACATCCAATTGACACAACCACTACAAAATGGATGGAAGTTTGTGATTTCAAAATGATACATGAAACTGAGTAGGAAATTCGATAATGCCAATCGGAATACTAAATTTCCAATGGATAGCAGACTGCTATGTTTATGACGACACAGTCACAGTGTCGTCAGATAAATCCCTCTATGGGAGTTTTTATTTGATATAACGAGGAAATAAACGTTGAAACAATTTCAGAGAAACATTATGGCAGTCATTGTGAGTACTAAATTTAATGTGTCGGTGGTAACTAGTATACCTTGCTATTAAGGCTTGAAAGTATCAGTTGAGTTGATGAGAGACTTTTTGCTTGATCTTGAGACCTTTACTGGAGTCCAGTGAAACCACAACTGACAAAACGGCGGACCTTACCCCTATTTATAGGTTTTGGGAACACACTCGGGAAATTCATGACAAAGTTTTCACGAATATGACTAAATATGGAAGAATTCGGAAAGATTAACCTGAGCGCCACCTAGTGGAATGCCGAGCGTCCAACACATATTAGTAAAAATGGCGCCCGATTTCAAACGACAAAAAATAGAAATGAATTCACAATAAATTTTACAAAGATTCAGCATTGATAATGAACAGTTTTATCAAAGTGGTGACGAAAAATTATGAACTTACATGACTATTACCTTAATCCTGGAGAAAATGGATACAATTGCTTATTTCTCTCTCAAAATAGAAGGTAAGTGATAACAGTTTAGAATCCTATCATGTACACACTGGGCTTCAAAAAAATCTTTACTCGGATGATAAATATTGAAACAAATCATTGTTATATGATGTACACAGTGTATCAAATTACTTTTCCTTTGTGCAAGCATCATATATCAAAAATTGTTACTACAGTTACTATTATTTGCATCGGAAACAGAGGTACTACTTTCCAACATGAAGGGAATGTAAAAAATAAATGGAGATCATAAATTATCTCCAAAATTAATTTCATGTGCAAATGCGCTTTATAAGAATACAAGCTGACAGGTAGTCAGGATTGTTTCAATACATCCCGAAATGCCTAAACCTGCCAACCGATTCTTTGTATCGGAACAATTAACTAATACAGATGGAATGGTCTCAGAATCCCTCGGTTATCACTTGGATATGTACCCAGTGAGATTGACCGTTGGGGGACGTGTTTGAGACAAGTTGGAATACCAAACTTCCAACCTTTATCTCTCATCCTGGACCCACAAGCTTGGACAGTAGACACTCTATTGCTAGGTTTGACCGACTTGGACACATATGCCTACCTTCCAACACCTCTGATTACAAAAATGTTACAGAAGGCAAGATAAACAGTAGGTCCTCTCATCACTGCACCACCCAGGTGGGAGAAGTCGTGGATTAACGACCTCATGAATCTTGCATCGGAAACTGCTAGGAAAATTAAGGTGTTTCCTCATCTACACAAACAACCACGACGGCTGTTGTTTCATTACTGCCCAGAGTGGGCGGAATCACTCAAGAACATCCGGCCTCAATTCTGAAATCATACAAATTCAAATGACACATTTTCCCTATGTGGTGCACAAATGAAGATATCCTACCTCTCCAGGCACCAATAATGCAGATAGTTATTCTGGCTGTTCGGAGATAGAACGTTAGTACAGAGTATGATACAATTTTACTACTCCACGATCTCTGACGCCTCTCATCATCATGGAAGAAAGAATATACAACAAACAAGGAATTATCTGACCTAGTCACCAATTTTGAGTATACACCCAAAGTTGAACCAATCTTGGGTATTAACCTGGCTGAACAAGCCACCGTTTAAACGAATTTCAAGGTCATTTTTGGCAAACCTTTCATACCAGACCTGCTTCTTCATGGTGTTAGGGACTGCAGGCAGACTGAGCAAAATGTATGCCATATCAGCAGACCCATGTTACATGCTGTTCTGATAAGTCGTATTAGTTTAATTCGTGTCCGCATCCTCTTTCATCGCCAAGAACGGCCTTTTCTCCATGAGTAGCCAGACTTTCGTCATAAAACCATGTCTTGGCTTGAAATATTAGATAAGGCTCACCTACTAGACCCAGTTCGAGCTGTGATGTTACGTTGAGGGATTTTACACCTCTTTCTACCTCTCAAGACATGACAAAAATATATCTCAAGAAAAACTGTCTCATCCTGGATTAAGCAGATTATTTGCTCGTCATATCAAGTTATATCCCCATCTCAAATGAACTTATTACGCATTTTTATTCACAAGGTTAGAGAAGTTGCCAGAAGTCTAACATTCATTCGGATATGTTCTCTAACTGACATCATTCAGGCTTAGGGATGGATTAGAGTCGGCATTCTCTGGATTTAATCTCCGAGATCTGTCGTTCCAAAGGGACGAATTCGTTCTGGTAGGATCTACATCTTGTATCCACAGCCCAACAGGTCTCTCGTCCAGGTCAATAGATGTCATAAAATGTGGCATCACGGCTACCGCTGAATTTGCGGGTGTGGGTGTAACGGATTTTTATCTGTTGGAAGCTGCGCACCAACAGATGGAGACCCCTCCAGTTGGGTTACCTAGAAGTTGTGTCACATACCTTAGGAGACCGGTATCTCCGGGGTAAGAGGATATACCTCCTGCCACCTATTACGTATTCTCCTAAGGTATTATGATTGGGTAAATTATTTAAGGAATAAACCGACTTTACCGAGTGAAATAATTTTCACACAGAACACATACCCACTTATAATATACATACACACTACCAGCTCCCCACAGTAACATTCTAAGAGAGTGTACCTGTAATAACTGATAGCTTCTTAGACTTAGCCAGGAGTTATTATACCTTAGAGATCACACATCCCGACCGCCACATAGGTCGGCAGACAGGTTTTAACACCTATTAGCTAAAAGTACTATTTGGGATGGCTGGATTTGAGGTAGTAGTAATTATCCTAAGGAATGTTGACTAATTATTCACGAAGAAACACATATTACATTGAAGATTTGGTTTTTCAAATCATATAATGCAAATCATATAATTTTAAATCAGATTGATTTTTTATCACATCCATCATATTTGTGGGACTCAAAAGATCCATTTTGAAAAAGGAGAGTCTGGATTGTGGTAGGTTTTCATTTCGGTGATATTTGATAAGTTCGTCCGCTTGATAGTGCGAGATTTAGTCGCCGGTGCTGCGTAGTCTCTTAATGGGGCCTGGTCAGTATCTCAGTGGGGTGTGGCTAATTGGGGGTACAGCCTGGACAGTATATTAGTTTTTGTGCTTCGACCACTGCAAAGTTCAAGCATGATTCTAAATACAAGTATTCTTATTTGTAGAGGTTTATGTCGAATGGGACGGGAATGGACAACGTCACTACTATTACTTTAAAGATATGGAAAACTGTGAGGTTGTTGTCGTGGATGAACCCAGAGTACTGCAGCCATGCGAGCTTATTGTCACTGGTTGCCACGTGAAGCGCGGTATGTCCTTTTATACTGATAAATGCATTTTATACTAAATCATTGACAAAATGACCAGGGAAACCAATCATCATATATGTGATATAATTAAAATGCAAACGTGAAATATATGATTCTTCAAGGAACAAAAGAACAGATATGTTCCAGATTTAATGGCAATAAGCGTTCAAATGCACACGAGTACTACGTTTATATCAGCAGATGGAATTTCACTGGATACAAGTACTCAGTTAGGGCTGATTAAAGTCTTGCGTTGAGATGATGTAACTGTGTATTAATTGCATTTTCAGTCCACTTGTCTGTTCTTTCATTCACATTTCTTCTAACATAGCTCTTCAACCCTTACGCAAATGTGGATGCAGTGAGTCTATTATTGGTGGATATGCCCTTTAAAATATTTGCTTACATGTGCCCAGTTTTAATAGGACTATTGCCCATTTTTCATCAATATTACATTTGCAGGACATCATAATATTATAAGCATCATATCGCAGAGAGCATTCAGTATATTCCAGTTCACTTAATTTGCACATCGTCTCAAAGAACTTGATTAGTATATGGGCATTATGACGTTTAATCGATCCTCGAAACAATAATAGGCATTGACAACTGACATAATATTTTTTCCTTTGGTTGCCACTTTCAAACGGCATAGCTCTGCAACCCTTACATATGATTCAAAACCATTTGGCAGGTGAATTTCCTGTTATATATAGATGACCCTTTAAGGCTAATTGGTCTTTTAGAGTAACTTTTGATGGAGATCTGTAATATTTTACATCAATACCATGACTACACTACAGCATATATCAGAAGCCATTCAACAGATTTTATAACAATTTATGGTGTAGACGATCTCATTGTCCTAGATGTGCCTTTAATTGGATTGGTTTAATTCAGCTCAGTTTTTCATAGAGTTATGACTCTTGTTATATAAATTAATATATTTACATAGTATGTTGATTGTAACCACCATATGTCTCCAACATTTGTTGTTGTTGTTGTTGTTACTGTAGGGTTTAACGCCATATTTTAGCACACGATAGGCTATACATGGCGGCCAGTATTAATGGTAGAGGAAGAACCCGGGAAAATCCCCAGAAAGAACCACCGACCCACGAGAAGCTACTGGCAAGCTTTCTCACATACTCTCATTGGCTGAATCCGAGACTCGAACCCATGCAGACAGAGGTGAGATGGCAGTGATCCGTAACAGAGAGCGAATAAGATCACTGGGCAACTCGGTAAATCAATAGATACCGTTTGGTAAGTCAAATATCTATTACACATATTTTCGATAGTGATATGAGCAGAGCAGATCAATCAATAGAAAAACCTAATCCTATTTTTTTTTGGGAGAACCTCCTCAGATTTTATTACATGCCGCAGTTTTAAAAGCATGTGTAATCATTTTAACCTATCGGTGAACTCAGTCAGACAGTCAGTTATGTCACTCCTCGTCTGTTCTCTGCATCTTTTCTTTGTCTCTTTATACATTTATGTTTAGTGCGCATCCAACTGCATAGAGTTGTTTGTCCATTTTGAATGTTTCGATACTACTTTCCTCTTGAGTCGCAGGACCTTAATTAACCAAAACATGTGTAACTATGTAGTACCTTATTTGTATACGTAGACTAATAAGCACTGATGAGTTCAGATTTACTAACGGAAT
Source organism: Sinohyriopsis cumingii (assembly GCA_028554795.2). NCBI lineage: Eukaryota > Metazoa > Mollusca > Bivalvia > Unionida > Unionidae > Sinohyriopsis > Sinohyriopsis cumingii. Next base: position 17,525,525 of record CM068832.1, on the reverse strand, counting down.
ATTAATTATTATATTTCCCAACATAACTTTTCCAATAAAAATGTACATTACATGTACAAAAACAAAAAATTGAATTGAATGCGAATTGACTACACTATAATATAAAAATAACATGTTAATGTAAATATTCATTAAATATCGGAATGTCACCATTAGATGTCAAATAATACCTTACTTCTCAGTTCATTCTCGTTTTTACTATTGCTGGCAAATCCATTGACCAATTTGCACACAATCTAATTTTTACATTATTAGTATAATCAGCTGTAATACCATTTGAAAGGGTGCAACTAAATGTCATAAAAGGCTCCTATACTCCTAATGGTTCACCAGAATAAACATAATATAATTGTTTTATTATGTTTTTCTAAACACACAAGTATCCTATGTATTCTTACAGTTATTTTCGCTTGAAGTTTGCAAAATTATCCCAAGTCTCTTCAACTCCCTAATCGATGGCTGTAACACAGGGCATTAATAAGGCAGCATAAGGTGTGCAAAAATGTTGCAAAATAGTTGCAAGTTTTATAAAATTACTGCAATTTTTAGCAATCGATAGTTCCATCTGATTCTGTTAAGTCTTTAAGCTAATTTCTAGTAAATAAAAACAAGTCTATAAATAAGGTATTTTAAAGTAACTGGTGTAATTAGTATATACCAATTCATGAGCTGAAATTGTTAGTTTTAATTTTGGAATGCAAATAGTCTTTGCTCATGTGGTATACACGTTTGAGTGGACCTAATGGTTTCAACCTCGACGATCAAGTTCAATCCAGTGAAATTGTTGTTTCTGGCAATGTAATAACTTTATATTGCACCACCGTATCATATCAACTTACCTCATACAACATTTTCCATATACTTTGGCAGACATACATGATGTATCATACATGGCGTACTTACATCATGATTTAATAGTTTCATGCTACATAATCATAATCCATGCTACGAATGCTTCATGTGGCACCATATACGCACCTGAAACCGCGATAAATCAATGGTTCGCCTAACGTATTTTACTGTGATTTCATATAATGTAATGATACAAACTATTGCACACAGGTATGACACTAATTTGTTATGATCATTACCAGTGAGGATCGGAAAGTGATATTTCTTTCATGGCATACTAATTCCATTGATTTTCACATTATACACGAATGAAATAAGTCTAAGACATCGTTGAGAAGAAATACGAACATTATATATAGATGTTGTAAATATATCTTGCGAGCTTGAAATCTAAATTGTACAAACAATGCGGGGGGATCCAATATTTGTACAAAGACTTATTCGTGGTCAGATTTGTAAGACGTTGGAAGAAAATGATTTGAAACATATTCAGACATAGATAGAACAGAATAATGGCAAATAAGCCATTGTATATGTAGAGTTACTAAACTCTTAGAACCGGAAAATATAAGATTTGAAAAGAATGAAAATTGAACAATTTCATGATATAGTTAACTAGAGATTTGTTGCCATAATAGCCTGCGTCAAACCGTTACAATTCATAACATATGGTAAAGAAACAAACTTGAATCCACCAAAGGAATGCATCAAAATAAGATAGTCCTTCTAAGGAAAGACGAAGTTAATCGGGAAGTCAATCATTATCTGGATACTTGCAATAGTTACTATTCCAACTCAAACAGTTGCAGAAGGATTTGAATGATGAAGAGCTTAAAACGTTCGTTGATGACTTAAAGCGATGGTTGAATGATATAATAACTTATTTTACAATGCAGATTTAAAAATGTCACTTCAAATATACTGCACTTATATACCCACCAGATCAATAACAATCGTTCCAAACAAAACGTGAACGATAAGATTAAAGATTCAAGTTATCACTTTTAAATAACTCTTAAAGATTAATCAGATAAAACATTCAAGATGCCAACAATGAATCTGACAAGAAATGGTAATGATGGTTTAGTACATGATATTGTATATGAATTTAATGAGAAGGAAATATATAAACGATCTTCAAAATGGAATGGGAGCTTTAAAAAAAGAGGAACACGATGCTGTCAGAGATTGAATGATGAGATTGTATGCGAGTTTCATCAAATGTAGACTTCGATGCTTGATGTGATAACGTATGATGTGATGGGTTTGGAGTTATGATAGTTATATAAGACAGAGATGTTATGCCCTTCAGCAGGTTAATAGCATATATATTTAAATTAATATTGAAGTTACTTAAGATTTTGTCAGGGTTAACAACTTTTAATTTTGCAAAGAATATATGAATACATTTACATATATAATTATCTCCTGTACCCGTTTTGGTCATGTATTATTGGGTTACAGATCACATGTCCAGTGCTACACTTGCATTTAACGTTGCATTATGAGTCTGAGTTTCTTTGTTGCTATATTATTGTAATGGGATCGGTGTTTGATAGTTATATCTATATGGGACGTATCGATGTCAGCTCTTTTTGGTGCATTAAATGTGTTGAAATAAAGATGCAGCTTAACAAAGTATGCATTGTTTCAGGAACATCCTGGATGTATGGGAATGACAATGGCATGCCTGATTCCATAGGAGTTGTGCTTAATGTTAGAGAAGATGGCATGGTTTTGGTATGTTCAACAATCCTATTTTGCAGGTTCATTCTTGATCATGTCTCTGCACCCAAAAATATTTATAAGCAAAGGACCGTTCATTTGTTTAGTGTAAGAATAATTAAGCAGAGAAGAGAATTTAACTATCTGTAAGGAAAGTTAAGCCAATCGAAATGCATTAATATTGGTGTCGTTAATCGGAATCATTTATGTCTTTGGTTTGATACTCTCCTAGCATGGATGAAGAATGAAAATTTTAAGATATACATTTCCTAAACCGTAGATAGTTACTATGTATTTTCTTATATATTAAGTTTGATGACAAGTAAAACTATTTCATTCCAGGTCCGCTGGCCAAATAAATATAAATGTTACTACAGATATGGTGCAGAGGGACAATTTGATGTAGAAATATGGTATGTGTTGACTTTTTTGTACAAATGTACATTTTATGTCACTTGATTCCCCAGTTAACACAAAATACTTATTTTATAGTATTAGCGACGTGAGTTTCGTGCAGAGAATAAATATGCCACAAAAGTGTTTTACTCTGAGCTAACAGTATTAGGCAAAAAATAAAAAAAGTGTAAAGACAGCTCACTCTTGCTCAAGGACTTGAAATGATTTTGATATTTTCTATAAATAAAACACCATTCCCGCTTTAAACTTCATGTCAGATATAGTTTGTGTTGTGATACTTATGTTGTCCACAAACTTGACATAACGTTAACTGAAAATATTTTTCAATGAACCTTTTACACAAAATAGTGACAATTTTCTTTCGAATTATGATTCCGTTATTATGGATTAAATAATGGTGACAACTGTGAACACAGTCATCTCAAATATATTGAATATTAATATACATACGATATATATCATTGCGAAAATGCATTTGTTTTATTTGTAATTCAGCTCAGAATCCCTTTGCGAAAGAAATATGTGACACATATCAAGTGCATGCTTTGAGATATGTCAAATAATGTTTCATCTTTTATCTGGGATTAGTGACTTTAGATTTTCCAGAAAATATAGGGGAAATGCGGGTGGTTTTGCAGTTGTCTTTTCTGACAATTATACCATTAGGTTTTCCGTCGCCACTATCTTTATCTTTCTGTCTTTCCCTCTGTCTTTGTCTGTCTGTCTGTCTGTATGTATGTATGTATGTATGTATGTATGTATGTATGTATGTATGTATGTCTGTCTGTCTGTCTGTCTGTATATTTATCTCCCTCTCTAGCGTTGTTTTGAACTAAACGTTTGGTTTATGTAAGAAACCAAGTATGGAAGTCCAGGAACTAATGTGATGACTAAAAGAATATTTGTTTTTATTTAGAACCTTAATGTGTCGATTCTTCTGTTTTCAAAACACATGCTTTCAAAGAGCACTATGTATATATGAGAGGGTTAAGCACAAATGAGGTTTATAACCCCACATGACAGTAGATGGATGAAAGTATGTCTTTCAAATTAGATAAATCACTACAGTATTATAGCAAGAAGTATAATCGCTTTAATTTAATAAGTTTTAACGCTGTTCTCCAGGTTTTTGTTGTTGTTTATATTACATGTTGGTTTTTATGAGTACTGCTGTTACCTTAAAATTTTGCTGTTATGTTGTCTTTACACCATTTCGTTCTCTTGCAAATAAGAAAGATTATGTCAGGAGAAATAAATTAATGAATTATTCCTAATTGTAGGATGATGTTTAAGTCATAGCAATTTTCCAATTTTGTTTCTACAGTTTTGATGTGACTTTATTCTTTTACTTTATGCAATGTTTGATATTGGGCTATATGTTTTGCACACAAAGGTATTGTTTCTTATTTGTGTTGACAAAACAGTTTTATATGAATCTTTCTTATCAATTCACCTGTATTATATAGTTTATTTTGGCTGAAAGTAAACAACGGTAAGCTCATACCTACAGATCTCTCTGTCATTCCCGCTCATATGAACTCATGAGATAAAAATAATGCATTTGTATTTGACGTTGTGCACACTCGGTTGCATGAGTTAGATGTGGATTAATTTACTATCAGCATAACGTAATGGACACTTTATTTAGCATTAATCTGCAAACGTAACTTCATGACGCAAACATGTAATACTAAGTAACATAATTCAATGCAATTCACATACAATTAAATGTACATATTATGTTATGGCCAACTTTTATTTGATTTTACTTGTCTTAAAATGAAATTGAACACCTTATCAGATCAGCAACAATAGGTAATTTCTGACATTATTTGATGTGCAATATATAAAATATAACGACCCTTTTCAATAATAAGGTTACATGTATTTGATAATGCTCTAAATATAATTTGTGCACTTTTAAAATGAGCTTCTTTTATTTCATATGCAAATGATAAATACAAGGAATAATACTTTAACTTAATTGATGAACTCACAGAGGATATCCATTATGATCGCTGCTATTTCTTGTTTCGCTGATGGAAGGAAAACATCAGATAATTTCCTCCATATATAAAATGATCCTATAGAGATTTAAGTAGGAATGCCCCTTTTACCTTTATAGGAGCTACCGTTATGAATATCTCTTTCTAAAATTGTGGAAGTTGTATGAAAAGATTAAGCTGTTTGTATTTAATAATATTTGAGTAGAGAAATTGGACAGTATGTCTAATGATTTCCCACAATAAACATATCTCCGGTTTACATTAAGGGCATCTGAATTAAGAAAATTTCACAACCCTATCATCTACAACATTTCTTATGCATGTGTTCATCTTATTCTGGGTAGATACCCCATATCTTTGATCCTTATTTCAGAAAAGCCCTATTTAACAATTCTCGTTAGATGCAGAGAGTATACATTTTTTTATCGATATAAGTTGTTACAATCATCTGAAGATTTGGTTAGATTTGGGTTTGTAACCATGATGCATGTTTGAATAAATGTAAGTACTTAAATGAATCTGAGTCTATATAATCAAGTAATTAACCACTGCGGTATAATGATAATGCATCTGTGTGCCTCATTTAAAAATTGGTAATTACTCTCTTTACAATACGCTTTAGCTGTTCATCTCATTTCGTGGCCTTTGGACAGAGTTATTGAAATGATACGTTGTAGGTTATTTGCACTGTGCTAAAAAACAAAAATAGAAAAAAAAAAACAACCAATCAATTTCGGTTGTGGAGGTCGAATGTACTGTTGAAACGGCCAGTTCAGAAAGTCAGCATGTCCTACCCGATTGAGTCTTTGTTGTTAATTGAAACTAACATTAAAAGTGCTCTGTCTACAGGAAATGATTTCAAGAAGACAGTAACGATATTGATAGATAAATTGCATCTTACTAAATTTGGAAAAGGTATACGATTAGATTGACCATAGGTTACATATGAAGAAGCCGAATGAATACAGAGATACAGTTTTATCCCAGTTAGTTTCAATTTGTTTATAATAATTTAATAATTGGACTTTATTTAGAATCGTTGGTACATGTATAAAGACATATTATTGATACATCAAATTCTGATACGTCCATGGCACAATAATATGCACATGTAAACATTATTGGATACGTGTGCTATCAGTTCTATTACTATAGATCAATGATGAATTTGCACTCATTAATCCTTACTGATGTATTAAAATAAAGCTAAAATTTAACGTAATAATAATCCATTGTCTAAATGAATTTAACACGGTACACAATTTCATCGCAGTTCTTTCTTTCTTCCGTTTCCCCTTCCCTTCTCATGTAACAGACAAAGTACGTAAAAAATCTTGAATGAGAGAAAACAGGAATTTGGGTTGGATGAAAATATTGAAACTGAACTTGCACCAAGCAACCTGCAATGATATGGTTTGTTGCAATTGTATGTGCACACTTCCATTATGATCTATCCACAGGGTTTATATTAATGAATGATGCAAAGTCGCAATAGCCGGTTGACACTCTAAAGGAAAGGTCTTGGTTTCACGACACATATAATGCACTGTATTTCATTTATTGTTGTTGTTGATGTTTTAGTTTCTTAAACCTATTATAAGGTACTAAGAATCGATTATTATTAATTAAAAATTAAAATATCCAAAGAGAATGATAATAAATGTTAAGTCAAACTGACCAAAGGAAGAGAGACAGAGAAAGCAAGAAAGACATATATAGAGAGAATGTTATGGTAAGTAGTAATGTTACTTTAAAAATAATAATGACTTAGATCAATTGTAAATACATGGAAATATTTTTGTTACTTCTTGTTGGCTTGTCATTTCGCTTAGATTCTGTTCCACACTAATTTCCATGCACCTGTACATGAATGGCTGAATGTTCAGTATTCAAGAACTTAACTATGTATTTGTGTTGCTCTACTTTCTTCATTAAAACTATATTTCATGTATATATACTAAGCGTGAATTATACCGATTTAATGAAGGTGAATGAAAACAAACAACTTATCAATGTGCAAAAGTGATTGTGAATTGGTACAAAAACTACATTTTTGTGTAGGACACACTCGGCAGGGATGTGAGTTCATTTTTTCGGTCAATACAAAGTTCTTAGTTGGTCTTAACTCTGTTCAAAAGGCAATATGTGTATTAGTATGTTATAAAAATAAAATTGACGTATAGTATGTATGATGATCGTCAAGCCTCGTTTCCTTTTAATGAAAAATGTAAACATCTCGACGTATATCATTGATACAGTGTGTATATATGTATATATATATATATATATATATATATATATATATATATATATATATATATATATATATATATATATATATATATATATATATATATATATATATATATATATATATATATATATATAATTTTCACACTAATAGATACTGTAAGTTTCATTTAGTTTATATCATTTTAATGCCACTATTCCAACATTGTAGCTTGTACTTACTTGTGATAGTAGTAGTAGAAATAGTAATAATAATAATAATAACAACAATAACAATAATATAATACTAATAATATTAATACCAGTTTATAAGTGTGGATTTGTTTCCCTCTTAATAGGCAGGTCATATGGGTGGTTGAAATAACTAACTTGGTTCCCATTTGATGAGATAGGTCATGTGAGGTTGTCTAAGTTGTGTAATATTTTCAAAGAAAATATAATGTGCAAATATCTTATATTTTTAACAGACATTAACTGGGTGTTATAAAGAATTTATACAAAAACATTTTTGAATATATTTTTGTGATCCATCAAAAGCATGTTGTAACATCACTACTTTACTTTCCATTACAGTCAAATTAACACCTTTAGTATTGCATCTATTTACATTGATTGGCCCTGTAGAAATAGATGGTTGCAATAAATGGTCTAATAATTAATATTCGTACCGATTATGTGCATGTTGTTAACAAATTATTTTGTGTTTTCCAGTAAGTCACGTGATAATCAAATTGAGCATCACATGTCGGAAATTGAAAGATGTGATCCAACTTTGGACTCGTCAAACACAAAACCAGTACCAACAGGAAAAGGCCAGGACAAGAATAAATTCCCAATGAAGAAAGGGGTAAATAAATTTACGAGGACACGTATATTTCTGATATAATGCTTAGTGTTATCTTATAAATAAAGACATGCTATATCAGTAATGACTATCGCTGTTATGTTCGTGATCTAATCATGTGCTTCATCATATGTTGTTTTTCATTTATTGCTCTTAGATTCTTTAGATTTTCCATTGGATGGCTCTACTGTTTAGGCACTGATATGCGTATCAGTTACTGTATTTGATAAAGACATATACGATCAACTTCGACCATTTATAATTTTTGTTGCCATGAGAAAATGCATTAAAACACCCAAATATATAAAATATATCCCAGGATGCAAATATGCAGATTTATCCAATAACTTTGATGCGTTTTATCTAATAGTTGACAATATACACTTAGCACAGTTTATTCCGTCTAAAATATATGGAATGATGTTTTTCTCATAACTGGTCTCTTCCATCCCTCGATTGCATTTAACTTGTCAACGTTAAATGTAGAATGGAATTTATCTATTCTTTTACTTTTTCAGAGACATGAAGCTTTATCTAGAATTTCCGTCCATGAGCAGACTGAATCAAAAAACGTTGTCCAGGAAATGTCAGATTTACATGCTCAAGGAATGAGTATGCAGTACACCATTATTCAATCTCTTTCTCTCTCTCTATTGTTTGCATCACCCATCCAGTCTCTATCCCCACTGCATCGTTTAATAAATGTTTTAGCTTTGATATACATAATCAGATGAAAATATATGATCGTTTCCTCATTTAAAATGGATATTTGGTTGCATGCTAGAATTCATTTTTAGTTTTCGTCACTCTCTTGCTTGGCCCTTTCACCTCCATCTCCTGGACACTGGTGCAGCATAATGTGCCTCCTAGAGCAAGTCACAAGACTTCGAGGCATGTCATGTCCTTGAACACTGCTTTGTCAGATGCAGCAATTTGGGCTTAGACCACAATACAATCGTTTGAAAGGTTGCTTTTCTGGAGGAGAATCACTCTTCAGAGGCCCCATTGTTTCTGCCTGTGCTTCACATACAGATATCTTATGCCCATGGGTATATATGTGCATATTCAATATATCAGCAAAGATCTTGCACAAGATATCAGTAAGGGAGATACCTCTGTTGTCATAGTCATCAAATTCTTACAGTGGCGTCTTGAATGAAAATTGAAAATATTCATGCCAGTTTATATTTTTGAGGGGATATGTACGATCCAACTGATGTTGATGATGATGTGTTTTCTATTTCAAAATATGCTAGAATTGTCGAGTAACTTTCTTCATTTGAGTTAATGTATTCATTTTGGGTTTCTCTAGTATATCTGTTCCTGTTTGCAATAATTGATTTAAACGCTGATTTACACTTTGTATATGGCTTGAGGTCAGCTTTAGCACTTGAGGATATAAAGCATCATAAATTTTAGTTTTTATTATGTGTTGCCTTATTATATTCTTTATTCCACCAGTTGTGTTGTGTTGTTATCACATTAGGTACCTTGCCTCTGGTCTGAAAAATTGAACCAATATTGTGTTATAGTTGAGCTAATTTTGTTGTTTGAGAAGTCAAGATCAGTTTCAAAATATCTCAAAGGTTCAAGGTGATGACAAATGTTCAAGGTGATGACATAAAAGATATAGCTTAGAATAAATGTTTACTTCTCTCATGAATTCTATAATACAAGTAATGTTTATTGTATCAGAAAGTTCCTTCATGTCATGCACATTATAGTACTGATTCACGTAGGTTGCAGGTCATAACACTCGATCATAAAGTGCTTAACAGTGAATAGTTCATTGCAAGAAACGCACTCTGGTGGGTCTTTGCCTTTTAATATGTGGTAGTGAGTTATATAAGTATAACCAATTCTAATTCTTGCAATGACTACCTCCTTCTTACAGATGGTTCTGCAGGAAGGAGTCCAGTCTCCTAGGGTTGGCTTGGTGGCATGAAGTTTATTATTCACTGCACCATTCCATGATGTCTGCCACTTCTGACATAAATAAATTTTGATACTGGGTTTAAAATCAGTATACGGTATTTGAAAATCAGATGGTTTGAGAAATAAGGCCATTTTAGCAGTGTGATGTGCTTTTGCATAACCTTTAATACCAATATGACTGGATAACCAACAGTATACTATATTGGGGGAGGTACTCAGTTTAGTATTTTTGATGAGAATATTGGTTAGTAATGGGGTTTCAAGTTTTCTGTTGTGTAGTGATTGAAGTACTGATAGGGAGTCAGAGAAGATAATGCTGTTTAAAATACATTTTTTTCGATATAGAGCAAGGTCTAATGTTCTGATTTCGGCTGAAAAAAATGATGTACTGTTTGGTAAGCAAACATGTATTGTGTTTTCAACTAATGAAGGCTGCGGCAGCCTTTTCCTCATCCTTTCATCCATCAGTATAAGTTCTTTTGTAGTTTTTAAATTCGGTGAGGAGTTCATGATAAGAGTTGTGGAAGATGAAATGGTTTGTCTCAGATTTGTTTCCATCGTACTTTTGGTTGATTAAGTAGCCAGGTAGGTGTTTCGGAGATGGACGTTTTCTGAATGTTAGAAACTGCCAAGGCTGGATGATATTCTAATGCCAAAAGAAGGTATGGCATTTGGTTTATTTTTGCATAAAGTTTTGTATTTGGGTTGAAAAACAGCCGAAAAAGCAGGGTTCAGAAGCTTTGATCTTAATTTGAGAGCATACTGTGCGGAAAGAATTTCTCTCCCATGTGATAAAGGTGGTTGATTTGATTCACTGAGAAGGCTTTCACATCTAATGTCTTAAATGCTCCTAGAGCGAATCATATTCCTTGATGATGAATTGGGTCAAGCATCATCAGATATGACTTCCTAGCTGAACCATAAACAACGCAACCAAAGTCCAGTTTGCAGCTAATTAACGTTCAATATAAATTAAGGACGACTTTTCTATCAGCACCCCAGTCATTGTGCGCTACAGCTTTAAGTATATCTAGGATTTCAAGCATTTAGCTGTCAAGTTCTTTAGGTGTGGAAGAAAAGTCGGTTTTCTGTATATATATATAATTCACTATTTCAGACATGGATCAACATATGGTCATACAATTGATAGACATCATTAGAGAAGACAAACTTTGGAGAATTGGAATGATATTTCGAGAGAGAAGGTATCCAGCAATCAATATCATGATGTGTGCTATAGAAAAATGTGGATACAACAAGGTTGTTCAATGTCTTCTTGGAGGAATGTCTAATTTGCTCAGGAAAAAAATTCCCAATGCAACAAGCGTATGGTGTGGATATAGACCGCATAAACCATATACTCCCTTGTTTGTGGTTAATCTTCGCAAACACACACAAAAATCAGTGAAGTCAAATCTCCCAAAAACATTTCATGACTATGAATTTGTATATCGGTACGAATACACCCCCAATGACGAGGAAACGTTTATTTCAGAGCGGTATGCTGGAACTGGAACTACCATATTAAATTTTGAAGATATTGAATATGTTCATGGTGTTATCGCAAAAAATACAGAGAGACTTATGCATGGACATAGCAATCTTAGTATTATCACTGCATCTTCTGTCAAAGCAAGTCGCTTTAATGGTTGTTACAATAGTCTGTCACTGGCAGAAACTCTATGTATAGTTCTATATGTCCCAGTAAAGGGAATCATCCCAGTAGGTGAGAAGGAGTTTCAAAAAGATATTGATGGAATTGCCACGGATGTAAGAGAGGGTGAGTTTGTGTTTTATGGAGGAAGCACAGCAGGAGAGAGGCATCCTAACTTACGAATGGGCTGCCGTATTTCATCAGACCACAACAATGCTGGGACTCTTGGTGGATTTATTGATCTGCCTGGTGACAAAATTGGTTGTATCACAGCTGCTCATGTGGTCTTGAATGAGAAGGAGAAACAGAATTTTGGCAAATCTAAGAATGAACAAAAGAGATTTAATGATCAACTTGCAAAAGGACGGATTTTGAAAAAAATATTCCAGCCTTCACCTGACTCGGATGCATTTGGAAAGGTCTGTGAGATAGTGTATGAGGAGGGCAATGATTCTACACCCACTGTTGATGTGGCTCTCATTGAAATCACTGATGATGTTAGAAGACCAGATGCAGGGAATTTTCCATCTGATAACTCTCCAAATATTGGTATGGGAAAACAGAATTTGCAGTGTACAGGAAAACTGTTAATTTCTGTAGTCTTTATCCCAACAGTGTTCTCAGTTTAGTGCTAACATAATTTACTTTGTGCTGCATGACTTACTTAAAAATTAAATATTAATAAATTCCTGATACATGTTACAAGATCTAATAATTTGTTTAAGCTATTTACCAGTGTATGGGTATCTAATGAAAGCTACTGATATCGTCTTCATTGCATATATATGTTAATTAAGCTATCATCACTGAATTAAAACCGATGTGTCTGATGTGTCTCATGCGAGATTGAATCTCAAAACATCTGTTTAAACATAATTGGAGAACGTGTGTGGGTATGATTTTTGAATTTTTAGCGTAGTTTTAACAATATTTCAGTCATATCGCTACTATGTCCGCAGTGTGGCAGTTTATAGTGATGTATAGCACTGGGGCATGATGCCACAGACATGTGGCATCATGTCTCACCAAGTCACATTATTCTGACACCAGGCTGACCAATCCTAATACTAACCTCTTAATGCTGAGCACCTAGTGAGGTAGCTGTTAGTACTAATTTTATAAGTCTTTGGTAAGACTCAGATAGGTTTCGAACCTGCGACCTCCCACATCTGAGGTGGGCGCTCAGACCGCTAAACCACCGGAGCGGTCATAAAATTAGAGAAAACAGTGCTGGTGTGGAAGTGAGAAAATTCAGGACCAGACGTTTGCAATCCTTGTTTTCCTTGAGGCTGTGCTTTACCAGTAATGTAAAACACATACTGGAGTATTTACTTAGAAAATACAAAAGAAATGTTATCTCTGATAAATACTTCGCAAGGCAATAATTTTCTGGATAACTTTTTTGAGCTGACAGGGCCATATGGTCTCGTGTCCAGCATGTACCATATATATCATGTAAGAATTAGCTAATTTAACATTTGAAAAGTAAAAGCAATATAGTTTTCAAACAAATTAAGCAGAAAACATACTGCCATGAATGATTTACAAGCTTTTATAAATCATGTACATTAGCCATCAAGTATGGTTACTGTTTTAAAAAAAAATATGAAAAAAACAACTTTAAAATGGCTCCATCATTGCAACCAGTCAATAGAATTTTACAAAATTTAATTATGGGCATTCTGGTTTAGAGGAATTTAAATGTTATGTAAGTGATGCCAATCTGCCATAAATTATAACCACTGTTCCAAAAAATATGAAAACTTAACCTATTTATTCTCAAGAACCAATCAACATAATTTTACTTATATGACAGAAAGCAGTAAGGCATATAAATATGTCATACCTATGCAAAGAGATGATGCCAATCTACATACAATATGGCCACCTTTACCAAAAGTAAAAAAATTAAATGACTTTTCTAATATTATTCAACATAATTTGATTGAATTTGACAGAAAGCCCCATGATGATTGATGTTCAGATTTATATAAATAATGTTTATTTGCCATAAATACGACCAATATTACTTCAAATTGATAAGCCTTTAATGGCATTTCTTGTCAAAAATGTATTTGACAGCTTAGTCACATAAAGGCCCTTTCAGATTGGTTAAAATGATGCTAATATAACACATAAATGACTGCCATTACTGAAATAAATAATCTGTAAATGGCTTCTTTTCAGAAAATAGCCGAGTAAAATTTTTGAAAAACATTTTTGCATTACCCAGTTTCACATTTGTGGAACTTATGCCAAGTACGCATCAAAACTTTTTGCATGTACTAAATAATAAATCCGTTACACATTTTCTCAAAAATCACTGGCAGTAGTTGAAAGAAAGCATTATGCCATAAAGGGCTTTTAAGTTTATACAAATGATGCTGATTTGAATGTTGTTACTAAAAATCAAACTTGCTTTCTCAAAGACTACTTACTAAATTTGACAGAAAGTGTCCAAGCTTGAAGGCCATTTTAATCGTACTTGTGATACAGGTCCATTACCAAAAAAAAGAGCCTCATTACTAAATGTAGAAATAATATTCTAACAACTTTGACATGCTGGTAAAGAGGCATTTCAGTATTGAACAAATTCTGCTGATGTGTTGTCAAATAAAGCTTTGAAAAAAATTATATGAAAACCATCATAATGACCTAGATTTCATTATTATGTGCTCATTTTTTTCATGGATAACTTTACATGGTCAGAATCATACAATAATATTTGATACTACACAGCTTGATACTGCAACATATGTGTCTAAAAATAGTATATTGTATTAGGAGCAACGTCGTAAACAAATAATGTGCACTCATGTCATAGATGCTTTAGCTTTTAGTTGATTAGATCTGTTTGTAACACATTAACCCCTGGAGTGTCTTTCATTTTTGCCTGAAAATCGAGAAGGAAACACATTCTGAAAGCTATTTCTGAATAGACTCGAAAACACCAAATCCCCAGTCATCTTTCAATAACATACTGCCTAGTTGTGTTAGAAACATCGTTTTTCATTGGTTATTTGACTTGAGCATGAGCAGATGGGTAAAAGTTGTTTGGTTTCTTTTGTTGTTGTTTTTTTTGCTAAACGGAGCCATTATTATTGCATGGAGACCACTCTTTATTCCAAATGCCCATCTTATCCTACTTTTTGCAAAGGCGCATCTGTCTATTTGCAGTTCATACAGGTTTGCCTTAGATCTGAGACCAAAAAGTCGAATTTTGGGTTTAAAAAAGTCGGGTCCAAAAAATGAAGTTTTTCTGTTTGTATTTTGTAGTGCAACTAGATATTCCAGATTATTTGGTATCATTGTAGAGCTACATATGTCTACCTTTCTATAATACTACCCACTTTAATGTATCATGCATGACCATGACGCTACAGAGCTCGGCAGTAGGCTACTGCCTCCTGCCCCATAAAGTCGTCGCTAGGGGTTAATGTGTTAAATGAACTAAACAAGCAGTTTTGTCCATTTGAAAGTAGAGCTGATAAAGTTAATGATGTGGACAAGTTCACTCAGTCAAAAACGAAACACTGAAACAAGCAACCAAATGAAGATATTTGCAAAATGTCACTGTCAAACATGAGAGACACGATAATTGAAAATACTGTTCTGGTCATTTAAACAGTTATTTAGAAGAAATGTTTGACTTTTTCAGAACAGATTAGTTCAGACTATGACCAGTACACTCTTGGGTCTGTAAAAATAGCACAGAAAAGTATATGGAGGCCATGGGCTATAACGTAACTGTCAGAGACGTACCATTTTATAAGTCAGTCAAAACACTAAATTCGAGAAAAAAAATGCATCTGAAGGTTTTGGAAGGAAACTAAGAGCTTCAGAGAGAATAAGGCAACTGGAAAAAGTATTATTTCCGTTGGCCAAATGTAATTTCATGCAACAGCTGCTTTGCAGTTTTCCACATTAAAATATTTTGATAGTGTTAGGCTAGCGAAAGAAGAGATAAACTGTATGATGCAGGTCACAGTTTGGTTCCTTGAACAGCAAGCATGCAAGTGACATGGCATGCACATATGACTAATTTATTAAAGTGATAAAAAGAATTTTAATAAATATACTTACATTTATACATCTTGAATTTCCTCAAAATGTCCTTTTTAGTTGTGCAAATCTGATTGATAAGACCCATGTCATGGAAAACGTGATTCACACCAAAATTGCACTGTAACTTTGACTACATTTCCAACTGAAACCACATTTTCTTTAATGAACTGAAATGACCCAATAAATCCAGTCCATCTTAAACAGAAATGCAGAAATGAGTTGGATAAACAAAAAAATAAAATCCATCCATTCCAAACAAACAAAGTGTTTTCAATGTGTATTAGTTCCAAATTTGGTTCTACATTTCAATTTTAAGTAGACCAAAATGAGAACTTTTCTTAACCTAATGACCAGCAGGTGAATAAGTTCAAAGGTTACTGGGCAGTGATATGTGCGCATTAATATTGTTACTGTGTATTGATGAATCTATGGTTGTGATTTATTTTCAAATACAGCTTTAATTACTTTGTTTCTTATTATATATTCATTTATTATTAGGCCTTAGGTAGGAAAGTGAAATGAGCATATAATAAAAAGGTTACTGCTTCTTGTATGGGAAAATATGAACTTGGTTTTTGGGACTAATACTGCACTCTCAAGGTCATGAAGTATTGCTCGGAAAAAAACTCATTCATATTTTCCCATAGAGATGCAGTAATATAATGTTACCAATATCCCTTTTATTTTGCTATTTAACCAGTGTCAAAAGGGTGAAAGATCTATTAGGCCCACTAGAACCTCTTACTGATAAATGTATGAACTGATGCAACAAAATATATATGTAAAATGCTAAAAATATGTATAGATTTTGCTTTTAGGAAATCTCAGCTATTTAGTTCCGTGTCATGCCAAAGGAATACAAAAAACATTATACGAAGGATGTGGTATTGGTAACATGTCATAGAATGAGCACTCTTAGAAGTGTGGACTTTCTGTCATTGTGTTTCATTTTAAAAATCTACTTTTCATGAAATTGATAAGCCAGGCCTGACAAATTCAAAATGCATTTTATCCTAATTTGCTTCTGAAGAATGAAAAGTTACAAAAGGATGTTCATGTTCACCTGTGCTTAAACCTAAAGTGAGAAATTTCTTTTGTTCTTTCTTACATTTGCAAAAATTCTGCATTTTCTGAGGAATCTGATGTTAATTACAGTATTCATATGTTGATACATAATACTGTCTCATCTAAAATTTAGATTGAGATCCAATTTTTGTTTGTTTTTCTTACAGGTTTTACAAAAGAACGGCCAATGATGTATACTAGTGGGAAGATTCGAGAGGATTTGAATCCTATGGATAGTGCATGCAATGTGGTGAAGTATGGAAGTTCTACAGGCATTACGGTTGGTTCTCTGATGTGGAACGGAGCATCCGTTCGGATGTTAAATGATAAATGTACATCGCGGAGGAGATGGAAAGTAAATTGTTACACGAACTATCCAACATATTTCAAACAGTTGGTCATAAAATCATGTGATGAAAGAATACCATTCTCGACATACGGAGATTCAGGAGCATTGGTATTCCACTGTAATCATGGAAACATTGGAGATTTGGAGGCTATAGGACTAATTGTTGGTGGAAGTACTCACAAGGATTTAGGATGCATAAATGTAGTTACACCAATTAAGGCTGTCTTTGAACAACTTGGAACAACTAGGAATTTTAAGTGTTTTCCAGACGTGGTTCATACAGATCAGATTGTCCATTCAAGGCAAAGTCTTGAAATCAGTCTTTTGAAAGAGTCACACAATAAACTTGAAAAACAAGTACAGAAACAAAAGAATGCACTTACAAATCTAAATGACAATTTAGAAGCAATAAAAACTGAAACTTTAGTAAACCTGGAGAAAAAAATGGACAAAACAATCACAGAGACCACTGAATTGAAGCAAGGAATGGAAAGTGTGATTAAAATGCTGACCGAAATGCATTCAAAGTTTATGGAAAATAAGTAATCATATTACGATGTCAATATTGATTCTACCGTACATGTGTATATATACATTTGCGTTAAATGTGTGTGTATTTGTGAAAGCAAAGTAGTCAAGATTATTAGAAACTTAAAAAGATTTTGTTTATTAAAACTCAGTAAGTACAGATATGTAAAACTGGATGTGAACGTAATACACTTATTATGGCAAGAGTTTCAAATGTTTGAAAACTTTACCAAACATTCTTATTTTGTAAAACTTGATACAGAACTTTGTATATAAATCAACAAAGCATTATAAAGATAATCCTGATAAAGGAAATAAACCAAAATGTTTGTAAACTTAAAAAGATTTTCTTTATATATATATATATATATATATATATATATATATATATATATATATATATATATATATATATATATATACACATACATACATGTGTGTGTAAACATGAATTTGTCCATGTGCTGTATAATACATAAATATAAAAATTAGTTTAACAGAAGATCAGGAAAATATCCATGCTTTTGTATCATCTTTATGAATGCTCTTCAGGTAAATACATAATTCTTTTTCAATATTTGTAAATAACCAATTTGACATCTTTGTTATGTTAATTATGTCATTATTTTTCCAGTGAGATGTTAACAACTTCCCTATATCTTTATAACACAACTGTACACAAAATTAAATTTGTAGTGTTGCAATGTCATAAAGGTACATATATGAAGTGATAGTGTAAAATTTGATCCATACAAATTAGAGTAATTAAAACATTATATCGGCATCATGATTTGAAAATGTATTACTGTTTTGATACAATGTACCAATAATCATGATTTATTTTTTTATAAAGAATTCGATTGAGTTATTAAGGTCTGGATGAAGAGTACTTGTGAAATACAGTTCCTTTTCTCCATTTAAAGATTGATTTATTAGCTAATGCTTTATATAAGGGAAAAACTGTGAAGTTTCCTCCTGAACAGTTATGTAATGTTTATTGGCTTTTCATAACCCGAGTTCCTCTGTTTTTGTTTGCTGTCTATGTAATCATTCTCTTTCTTAGTTCATTTTTTTGCTGAACTATATACAAGGCTTTACGTCTCACACATATCAATGCATAAGTCACATATCTTGAATTCAAGTCAAGTTTAACTTTAAATAGCTTACCATTTTAACATTTTATTGAGTTTCTTTCTGTTATATTTAAACAAGTTTTGCACCTACTCATGCCACATTTGGTCACTAGGGTCTTTCTTTCAATGAAGTCAAATTTAGATCTGGTAAGAATTTGTTTCAAATTCTTGTGTTATCTCTTAATACTAGTAATTTTCCTTTTATTTTTCAGGACCTTTTTCATTTTATCAATATATTTGTGTAATTGTTCACATAATTGTAGCATCGATATATTTGTATTCTGTGGAATATAGGTTGCAACTAAAGGATTTCCAGTTGGTGATGGGTTTATATTTTCAAGGTTATTCCCCTTGATAATAAGCCCTCTAATATGGTCACCATTGCTAAAACAAGGTATTTGAAGGACTTCTTCTAAAACACTGTTCAGCACAATTAAAATTATTAGATAAATCAGCTTTGACCTTTGTAGCGCTATTGCTGATACACTATGAAATGGATACTAAAAGTGACAAGAATATATAGCCTTGTCAAAACAATCAGCAGAATTTCAGTAACTTTTTTTAAAACGCATAATGGTAATCTGATATAAAATATATGCATCTCTGCTCAAATAGACAAAACATATATCTAAATGTCTTGTAAAAGAACTGTTTTTAAACAGAATGTGTCCCAGCATTACAGAAGCAATAATGGCATAAAAGGCTTTCAAATTCACACAGATTCAATTTTGGCCACCATTACTAAAGACAGCACAAATGTTAAGTCATTTCCGTAAGATGTGTTTAACTCAAGGTCACTATAATAAACAGAAAATCTGATTTTCAGGGCTTTACCAATGATATAAAAATAAGGCCACCAATAATAAAAGTTAAAACTACTTCAAAGACTGTCTGCTAAAGTAACTATGCACAAATTAGCCAAACTATTCAGGAAGTATTCCATCAGCAAAGACTTCTGCTGTGTAAATATAAATGATGCCAATCAGCCATAAATTATGGCTGTTGTACCTCAATAAAGAAAACACTTTAAAAACTTCTTCTAATAATTGGACTTTGATAAAATTTGGCAGAAAATGCCGTAGCTTGATTGCCTTTCAGATCTATAAATACTTATGTTCTGACATTAAATATAGCTGATGTTACCAAAGGTAAAACAACATTTACACAAAGAATCCAGTCATTGGGGCCTTTCAGTATGATACCAGTGATGCTTGTGGGCCATACAGTAAGTTTGAAGATACAAGCATTAGAGAAACCTTGAAACAATTTTGATTTTCATAATGTATGCAATCAGCAATACTGAAAGAAATTAAGCATAGAACATGCCACTAACGGAGAGTTCTTTCCCAACGGATCTTGCATAGACTATTAAGCAGATGCAAGGAATTATCTAACACTGGTATGTCATGAGCCAGGTTGTTTGCTCATATAATGTTTTTTTTTTTCAATAAAAGGTTTGTATTTTTCAATAGAACCTTGTTTATGAGGTGTGAAAAATTGTTCGAGAAAACTGCACTATGAATATACATATATTTAAGATAATTCGGCATAGTAAAATCTAAAACCACATCTGATGTGAACGTTTTTGCTATATATAAATATTTCTGAAAGACAGGCAATATATGATCAGGATAATAAACCCATGTTAACGTTGTATATTTGATAATCAAAAAGGTCTATGCAAATATGTGTCTCGCTCTTTAATGGATAAGACGGCTAGTATAAACTTCTGATTAACAAATCCTAGTCTGAAGTCATTTTAATATTGCTTGGTTGTAATATCCAAGTGTTCAGATAAATATGGCCTATTCAGGAGTTAATAAAGGTGTATCTTTAACAAAATGAGGGTGTGACATGCTGTACTGTAGTTGAAAAAGAAATAGCTATTTGTAAGAGTATATATCATCTGTCTACAAGTCTAAATTTGGCAGCAATTTTATTGCATTTGTGCATTATTACAGACAGTCCCTGCATCAGATATAATTTAGGTATGTAGTACATGTTTAGTGTTAATGCACTATATATACATGTATATGTTTACATTGTACATTTCAAGATGTGAATGTTTCAAATGTGATTTAAAATCTGTTAGGTTTAAGATGACGAGTATGATTGAGAATATGGTCTAAATAGTTCTCTGCAAAGCAGATATGTCGCTCATGCTGTAACAATTAAATACAGACGTTTCTTTATTAAGTGTAATTTTCTAAGAAACTATCAAAAACTGTCATAACACTTAGATATCTTTACAAACTTTAAAACTGAAGCTAAATGAACCTGTTTTATGACGATTGAGCTCTTTAGTAATCCAATCATAATCAGTTAATCACTATAATCCTTTTGGAATTACTTCTGAATATACAAAGTATAATCTTATGCTGACAAACTCCACCACCGAGTCCAACCAACATAACACAGAGGGGGTTAATTGTTTTATGTTGCTTGAAATTAAAAACTTAATCACCTTACCAGCTTAAGCCATTTCACATCGTGTGACTATGTAAATGTACTATATTAGAAGTGTGTGTGTGATTTGGATTTTTAACGTAGCTTTAACAATTTTTCAGTCATATGGCTATGATCTCTGCATTGTGACAGTTTATAGACATGTCTTGCACTGGGGCATCATGCCGCAGACATGAAGCATGATGTCCCACCCATTCACATTATCCTGACACCAGGCCGACCAGTCGTAACACTAACCTCTTAATGCTGAGCGCCAAGCGAGTCAGCTGTTAGTACCGTTTTTGTAAGTCTTTGGTATGACTCGGCCGGGGATCGAACCCACAACCTCCCGCATCCGAGGCAGACGCTCTAACCACTATATTAGAAGTAAGATTTGAAATAAAATGTAAGCAATAAATATTTTTCAATAATAATTTTGCCTAAAGAGATTTCAGTGCGGGACGGGAGACACCCCACATATCAGGAGGAAAACCCTCCATTCCAGGAAGCTCACATGTATGATGTACAGAAGTTAATTGCAGCTAAAAGTATGGAATCAATATCGGAACTGTCTGAAGAGCCTGGTAACATAAAATATTGTCATTCAAAAACGATGGTGCATTGTTTCCATTAAAACAGTTAAACACATAAAAAACAGGAATAATATTAAGTACACTCATCTGTACCGTTTCTATGTAGTTCATTGCAGGGGGGTGTATTATTATATGTGATATAAGCACAAAAATTTAACAGATCTTTGACCATATTGACTGATTTTTTAAGACTTAAAGCCTTCCATATCCTATATTTCTTATTATGGGATGGTTCCTTAGCCATTTAGTTTACACCAGATACACAGCGTATACTATGTGCACCAGTTAGAGAAGTAAACATTGTAACGTACTCCAGTTTGTTCAAGAAATAGTGTACAATAAATGAACTGCTATAATTTCAGGTCTTGTGAACATGGGTTAAGGTTTAGCGTTGATGCATATGTATGTGCGTATTGGAAAATTCCATTTGTATATTTATATGTAGATTTACTTTTCATGTTCAGCCAATGTGGGTATGTGAGAAAGCTTGACAGTAGCTTCTCGTGGGTCGGTGGTTCTTTCCGGGGTTTTCCGCCACCATTAATACTGGCCGCCATGTATAGCCTATCATGTGCTGAAAAATGGCATTAACTCCAAAACAACAACAACTTTTCATGTTCAACCAGTGTTTGTATACTTTATAATTATTTTGTTTTCTTTTAGTTTACCTTACCAACAAATGTTTATTTTTTGCACAGATTTATAAAATATTTGTATGAATATTGTATTATAGCTGACAATATACAATTGTACATCATATGAAAATATACATATTTATTAAACCTGAGTGTTGGTACATTAACTCAAATATAAACAACAGATAAGTAAGATTAATCTACATCATGAAGACACTTGCCTTATAAAAGAGACTGAAGATGGAATATTTGTTTAAATCAGTTACATCCATGTGCATTCTGTGACAAAGAAGAGTTTACACAATGTGTTGCATGTTAATGCAGTTTCATCTGAAGATGAGAAATACACACAGCAAGAATAATCAATGATATAATGTGACAGCAGATTTTTAAATCATTGTGATATCTTCTCTAAAACTACAGCACTCTTGATGCAGCAATTTATTAATCGCAAGACTGTACTAATCATGAATGACGTGTCTGTGAATATACTTGCTATTTTCTTTGAAACAATTTCCAAGTAAATGTTAATATAATTCTCTTTGCCAATATAATTGCACCTAAATTAAACAATACACATAGTGAACATTATGCTTTTCATGGGACTAAAAATACTACTCATTGTATACACTTAGTAAACTTTACATTCACTGTTGGCTTATAAATGGCATATATTGATGTTTCATTTAATAAAGGTACATCAGGATATATGATTATGCTATTTGCGTTTGTTTTATTTTTTCGGCAACCTGCCTGTAAGAATATTTGAGCCCATAGTAAGGTTATTCGTTACTTGTTTATTGTCTGTTCACAATTGCTGTGTACAGCCTTCAAAAAATGCTCAATAATTGATTAAGTTTGACAAAATCGTCATAACATGAAGCCGTTTTCAAATTTGTTTTATTAATCCACTATCAGTTTTGGCCACTGTTGAATAGAAAAAACTTCAAAGTACCTACTCTCAGAAATCGCTGAATGCAGTTTGACTACATTGCAAGAATGCATTTTTGCCCAAAAGTTCTTCAGCCTTGTTCAGATTAGGCATATTCTCCTTCAAACGTGGCTTTGTTGAAAATAGACATCCTTTAATAAAGTTCTCGGAAACCTCTCAATAAATTTAACTAAATTTGATATAAAGCATCCTGGAATGAAATCTTTCAATTTTGATGAAACAGATCTACCATAAAACATGATAACTATTACTAAATTCATATAAAAAATAGGTAACTTTGAACTAGTGAATTAGTTTTGGAAAACCTCAAAGCTGTCACGCAAAACGAAAATTGTGAAGAAGGTGGCACAGACAAGCATTAGAAGACAACTAGGTCATTGGAAGCAATACATTTGGAAAGAAAAGAAGCAAGAAAGATTTGCTTTGATATCTGAAGCATCGTAATATTGCCCACAATTAGTTTCTTTCTTATGAGCTGCAGAATACGGAGTTAGCATATCATCAACCATCATCCTTTCTGGTGCCAGAGGGTAGCCATTGTGCACTTTATGTAGCTCAATAAGACACGCGAGTCACTTCAAGAAAGTAACCTGTATCATCATTACTGTATAAAAATATTCTCTTCACATCTTAGGTGGCCTTAAAGAATATTGCCCACGGTATGTCCTTTGATAGATCTTAATATTAATGATAATGGTTTCTTGGATTTTTGTTATATCCTGGCTGATGTTTGTTCTTGGTTACAACATGTTGCTTTATTATGACAAAAAGTCCGCCTTAAGACTCCTTTAATGACACAAGTACACGTCACAATCATTGAGGAACTCTAGCCGAATTTTTGTAATCTTGAGTGCGGCATCCCATGACAAGAATACCAAACACGTCATGCGGCAGTACGTCTGATTTTAAAACCAGAGCATGATACATGTACTCACCTAAATATTTTATACTGAACTCATTCCAGATGCTGTTAGCATGCTCATAGTCTTCATAATGAATATCTGCGCCTTCTGTCATTATTTTGCTGGCATCACGATCTTTTCAAATGTTTACCTGGATGTTGTGTACTAGTAAGGATACCATCTATTAACCTCATATGTGTGACACTGTGCGACTAAACAGATAAACACAGTTCCATCACAACATGCACTGCAACAATTCACACGCGAATAAATGTTAACTTTATTCATTTGTTTATATATCCTTGAGAAATAAACACTATCTTGGAAATGGGTCTGGTTAAGGACTTTTTATGACGATAAGTACTATTGGCCACATGTTCCTCCCAACTTGTTAATTTATCAGCAACACAAGATCGCCTAATTGGATGTCCAGTCTGTTAGGCTGCCATTTACTGCGATGACTCAGATGTGTTGTTAGATGCGCGCAACTCCCTCAGTCCCAAAAGGTGTTTGCAAGGCCTTGCATCTCTCTCCATTGGCACTTGTACAGATCTATATTGTCAAACTTCCCAGGTGGCATTAAAGGCGTGCCAACCTTCTAAACTGTATAAGAGGGAAGCTTAGCAACGTAGCTGCAATATGGATGCGTGCCGACTCTGGTCAGTAGACATGGGAACAAAAGGTCGTTCGTTAATGATCAGGAAATTTGGCTGTTAGAGTTTTGAAAACTTCGTGTGAGAACCTAGTCAGGATGGGCCCTTTATTTGACAGTTAGCTGTGACTAGTTACCCCGATGATACATTCCCAGGTTCCACCCATGTGTGAAGAGTGCAGTGGGTTGGTAATTCGTACGCAGCCTGAGTCACGTAAGTATTTCTCAACACTGCTGCGATAAACGTCAGTCATAATGATCTTTAGTTCCTTACAACCTTCAAAGAAAATGACGCAGTAGTTTAGCTGGTCATCTAATAGAGAAGAACATCCAAAGGGAATTTATGAAGCTTGAAGGGTCCATCAACTTTAGGGTTTGATTATATACTTATGAATGTGAACAGCACCGCCCACTGTTGAAAGTAAGGTTATCATCCAACGTCCAACATAGGTTAAAGAGACTTTTTGCTAAAGGCGGTCGCCTGCATGGTCTGAAATTGTTAGCTCGTTTGTTCTGCCTCGTAGTCTACATCATTTCATCCACACGTGAATTACACTGGTAATGCATCGCTTTCTAAAAATGATCCAAATGCCTTCCATTCTTACTGCTCCCTCTGTAAAGGGAGGACATTGATTTGTTACCTGTTCATGATAGTGATCCACCTCTAGAATGGCGATACGATGACTACCTGGAGTAATGAGAGGATTTCGATCAGTCATGTCCTTGTTTAGACAACCGCCAGTAACTATAAGGATACCTTAGGAATATCTTCTTTCTTTTTGATTCACATAATCACCTCTACATATGATTCATTTTTTGTACACTGTATAAATGATTTCCTCTGCCCGGAAGAGTTCATCAATGGTGCCTGGTCTTGCACAGTGGTACCAACTACGGCAACTGCATGATCCATCATTAGATGCCCGAACATAAGAATGCTTACTGTGGATAAAGCGTGCTACAGCTTATATGAGATGTTTGAAAGGTAGTTGAAACTGTGTGAGCCAAGTTGGTTTTGAGATATATAACTAGTAGCAAGTGGAATTTATGTCTGATCCAGGGCCTACATGTTTTCAAGTCTCTGCCTCAGCTGGTGGAAAATTGTTGTCATACAGAAGGAATGTTGGTCCTGATATCATGTACATCAAATAAGCTGCAGGAACCGATCTAATATCATGGTCCTGATACGTTCCACCCTGTTGCTGACGTAAATGTTAAATATTTTGGTTTTGTTGTGTACGTACCTCAAAAGTACCTTGCTGTGCAAAAAAAAAAAATGATGTAATTGGGTTTTAAATCCATTTCATCTAACTTGTTTGTTCAGATGGTGGTGCAGCTTTAAAGTAAGCCACATGTGCTATGGCTTTCACAAAGGCATCTAAGAAGACACGTATCTCTCTGCTCTGACATGCAGAAAGAGAGCTAGGTTTGTAAATACGTGGAATCCAGAGCTTCTCATCATTATTTGACAAAAGTTTTAAATGACTTGATCTAGTCTTCCTCTGACTTGCACGTCTACACTACATCCGTAACTAAATCTTTTGTTCATGTGTGACCAGCGAATAATTTACAATTTCGTGTAGTGCATTACACAAGTCAATAAAGTGTGGTTTAGTTACGCTGTGCAATTTCTGAATAAGCTCAAGTGTGAGTTTTGGCTGTCAATTAATGGAAGGTTTAAGTATATTATTCACTGAATCTGTGTTATTATTGGTCTAGAGTTTATTCGAATTATTAGTTATTGTCATGTTATAAGTAAGGAACAATAGCCAGATTGCAACATGTATATGCTAGACCCCGAGGCTAATTATTCGCTTCATAAATGTCGCGAGTGTAAGCCGACATCAAAAAGACGGGTGGGAAGCCAGCTGTATAAAACATGGCCATATGAACTTGTTATTGGCGCCTTATTCTGCTGCGTGCGATTCACAGATAAGTGGCATGAATTGCCGGTGTTTGCTCAAAGGAATACCAAGTGGGAGTCGTAAATCCACCCTTGACAGACTGCCGGGAAGGGGGCAATGTCTGCTAATTATGTAGACCACGGGTGAATCGACATCCACTCCGAATTGAGCAAGGTGTGACCACCATTGGAATCGCAAGTTTAAATCTAGTGTCTTGAAACTAAACGTCTGTAGTCGCTAAACCATCCTGCGGGAATTACATAAGGAAGTTATAAGCTACTCCGACGTCATTCGAAATTGGCAGGAAACATTGTTATTCTGGGAATTACAAAGGAGCTTCGGAAATGTCAGTGACTTATTTGCTCGATTGAAGCAATCTATTATGGCAAGATAATTGTACTTTAATTATGTGCAGTATGTATACTTCATTACTAGTATCGTTAGTACGTAGAATTGCCATTTGTAGGGTTTGATTCTTTTGTAGTGTTTGATCTACATGCATATTTTGATATATAAGCAATGTTTATGTAAAGAATTAATATTGTAATTCTCTATTTGGTTAATTCGTAGTAACCTCGTGCATTTATTCATGTGATATTCTAGCTCTGCAAATGTTGAACTGAATTATAACTTTGTATAATGGTTGCAGTGTGCAACATTAGTTAATAGGGGTATTTGACTATCTGTGTACACCTTGTAGAAGTGCAATGTACAGAAATGCGTCTGATTATGTGATATTGTTCTGTATAATAAGATTGAGAATCTTTATATACCGATGTGATGAAATCTATTGATATATGCATGATAAGCAGTTGATACTGTGTATACCATACCAGAAAGTATGGGTATTTCGATGTGCACAAATGCGTGACCAAAGAAGGTAATGGCTTATGTGATGATAGATTGTTGGTTAGTGTGAGACTAGATAGCTAGAGGAATATATTAATGTCCTTGTGTGTGTTCGGACAGGACGTTTTAGGGACCGGAGGAGCTGTAGGAGACAAGACAAGGGAAATACCCTGGTACAGTTGGTCCCAAGTCTCTAGGAGACAAGAAAAGGAGAGAACGGAATTCGGGGAGGTGGAAAGGTGAAGGACGTGGTTGTTGTACTGAATGGGTACTGGGTACCAGTCAAGAAATACTACAGATGAGTAGAAACACAGGACAGGAGGGAAATCTATCACACTGTCAGATGATGAAATATGCCGTAACTTGGTCGAGTGAAAGACGAGTAATAGGGTTTTAAATATTGAATTTTATTTGAGGAAGGACTATCTGTAATTGAATGGCATTAAATTTGTTGTTTATTTGAATTTGTGTATTCAGTAATTTAACTGTCGACATCGCTGACTGCGGCTCGGAGCTTTGCATCTCTATCACTATTTCAATTTCTAACAAAATACAAGCCAGGGTGGGTCTTCTGTAATAATTAAAGATAATACCGGAAGCACACACACCCCCACCTAATGTAGTCTACGACGTGACCTCTTTACACTTATTTTTAGTGAAATGCATATATTTTGAGTCACTGTTTTAGATTATTCTGCAAATACTCAGCAAAGACAGAATACTTTTCCTTTACACTGGTATCCACGTTAACTGCAGAACTTTCAAAATAAATTGTTGTTTCTGCATATGTAATGCTGCTAGTGCTAAATAGTGTTTTCATAATACACTCAAGTTCTTTCTTTTGCCACCACAACTTTGTTTTGCAAGTTATACGTGATATTATATTTTGGTTGCTTAGATAGCGCGTTGTCCTTGGAAAGACGTGTTTGAGCAAGGGCAATGCACACTCTATGCTCCAAGCTCTTGTGATCACTTTCTCCTCGCCAGTGCCAAATTCCATGTTTTCGGAAATTCGAAGCTCTACTTCTTCAGCTTCTGAGTCCCGTTACGTAGTTACGTGACAACATGTTCAAGAAAGCCTTTATACCTTTTATATGATGTGTCTTTGTGAAAAAGAATGGATCCTAACAAAATTATAGTCTTCGTTTGTATTTCTGATGAATTTGTGGTTCTTCTAAACATTTGCGGAAGTACGAAACTAGAGGTTTTGCTTTATTTCATTCCATTTGTGCCCTTGGCATTCTTCCTCGCCTCTACCACTCATGACATATCCCATATGTGACCTGTGCATGATAGCAATTTTAATTTTTCACACAAGAAGCCCAGTCATGTGGGTTAGAGTCGGACGGATGTAAGTGTTCCAAAAGAGGTTAAAAAAATTATCTAATCAGTTTATTTACAAATATAGCAGCCAGATATTGCAAATATTGGACACAGACTGCAATAGACTGTTATAAAAATTATAAAAGAATAGTGAACAGTCCGTCTGCTTGTTCATATCGACAGCCTCCGTTTAATTTGAAACACCTTTAAGTAGACCGTTTTGAACGACCTGGCGACATTCACGTTCAAAATTATGAATTGATAAATGAAACAGCTAAGTTTTGTGCCTTTTGAGATCCTTGATTCATTTTGTTTTAAAGTCTGGAAAAAGAGTACAAAGAAATGGGAGTGTGCGCCATTAACACAGCAGTTCTATGCGATGAAACCCCACAAATACACATACACCTACTTTTGAAAGTCACAAGGCTTTAAATTTGCAGTATGCGATCCCTCAGTTGTGCATTGTTTGACTAAAATAGAACTTGGAGAAAGTAATTTTGAATGGGGTTCATATTGATTTTAGAATTACGTGAAATAATTCTTAGAAAAAACCTTCATCATTCTTATCTGTTTATATCATCGTTAAATAGAAGTATAAGATTCTTTGTTGTGTGTGCGAGAGAACATTTATATCAGGTCATAAATCCAACGGGCTTTTGATAAAGGCATTTAAGGTCAAGTTTGTCCTAAATAAAATTAGTTCCGATCTGACACCACCTATAGTGGCCATCACGACCGTCTTGTTATTGTCAAGAGGTTTTCACTTGATTGATTGATTGATTGATTGTTTTTTTAACGGCGCATCAGCACTTTTAGGCTATTTAGCGCCAATCAAAGTGTTATTTGTATAATCTTTTAAAACTTATAAAAGGTCCTATATCGACCAGCGATATAAAAGAACAAATGGTTGAAATTAAAAACGGTAAGATGGTAACGGTGCAAAATAAAGCTTCCCGATCAACGGGAGATGTAAAAAAGATGAATAGGTATTAAAATGGGACGGTATATATATTGCATAAAACTGCACAAGGTGATAGCATAAAAGTCAGAGTTTAGAGTAAATATTTACAGCTTTCAAGAACTCTATAATACGAGTGATGTTTATATTATCAAAAAGTTCTTTCATGTCATGCACAATGTAATAACGATCGCGCGTAGGTTGTAGGTCAAAGCACTCTATCATAAAGTGCTTGACAGTGAATGGTTCATTGCAAGAAACGCACTCTGGTGGGTCTTCACCTTTTAGTATGTGGGTGTGGGCGATATAAGTATGACCAATTCGGATTCTTGCAATGACTACCTCCTCCCTACGAATGGTTCTGTAGGAAGGAGTCCATTCTCCTAGAGTTGGTTTGATTGCATGAAGTTTGTTATTTACAGCATCATTCCATGATGCCTGCCACTTCTGACGTAAGAACTTTCTGATACAAGGTTTAAAATCAGTATATGGTATTTTAAAATCAGATGGTTCTTGAGAAAGGGCCATTTTAGCAGCGCGATCTGCTTTTTCGTTACCTTTAATACCAATGTGGCTAGGTAACCAACAGTATATTATATTGTGGGAGACACTCAGCTCGGTATCTTTTACGAGTATATTTTTCAATAATGGGTTCTCCAGTTTTCTATTGTGTAGTGACTGGAGTACTGATAGCGAGTCGGAGAAGATGATACAGTTTAAAATACGGTTCTTTTCTATATGTTGCAGAGCAAGGTCTATTGCTCTGATTTCGGCTGTAAAAATTGATGCTCCATTTGGTAAGCGAACTTGCGTTGTGTGATTTCCACAAACAAAGGCTGCAACAGCCTTTTCCTCATCCTTTGATCCATCAGTGTAAATTCTGGTGTAGTTTTTAAATTCGGTGAGGAGTTCATGGTAAGAGTTGTGGAAGATAGAAGGGTTTGTTTCGGATTTTTTTCCATCGTGTAGCGTAAAACGTACTTTTAGTTGTTTAATTAGCCAGGGTGGTGTTTCGGAGATGGATGTTTTCTGAATTTTAGAAAGATCTATATTTGTAGGGTCAAGGCTGGATGATATTCTAATGCCAAAGGAAGGTATGGCGTTTGGTTTATTTTCGTATAAAGTTTTGTATTTGGGTTGAAAAACAGCCGAAAAAGCAGGATTCAGAGGGTTTGATTTTAATTTGAGAGCATACTGTGCGGAAAGCATTTCTCTACGATGCGATAACGGTGGTTCATTCGCCTCAGCTAGAAGGCTTTCACACGGGGATGTTTTAAATGCTCCCAGAGCCAGTCTTATTCCCTGATGATGAATTGGATCAAGCATTTTAAGATACGATTTTCTGGCTGAACCATACACAACGCAACCATAGTCCAGTTTGGAGCGAATAAACGTTCTGTATAAATTTAGGATGACTTTTCTATCAGCACCCCAGTCAGTGTGCGCTACTACTTTAAGTAGGTTAAGTGCTTTTAAGCATTTAGCTTTTAAGTTCTTTAGGTGTGGAATAAAGGTCAGTTTTCTGTAAAAGATTATACCTAAAAATTTGGTTTCCTCAACAACTGGAATAGGTGTTCCATCCAGCGTGAGGTTCGGTTCATCGTGATGTTTTCGTAGCTGACAGAAATGCATGCATACCGTTTATGATTTCGAGAATTTGAAACCGTTTGCATTGGCCCAATTTTGAATTTTGTTTATATTTTGCTGCAGTTGTCTTTCAAATGTATGCATGTGCTTTGACCGATAACATATTAGAAAATCATCAACGTATAACGAACAATCCACACCAGGAGTCAAACACTTGGTGATGCTATTAATTTTGATGTTAAAGAGCGTCACAGATAAAATACTGCCCTGGGGCACACCCATCTCTTGCTCGTACAGATCTGAGAGGGTAGAGCCCACTCGTACTTTGAATTCTCTGTCGGAGAGTAAACTGGATACGAAAGAGGGCAGACGGCCTTTTAGACCTAGATCGTTCAGGTCATTTAGTATCCCGTACTTCCATGTCGTGTCATAGGCCTTTTCTAAATCAAAGAAAACCGCTACTAAATGTTCTTTCTTAATAAATGCATCGCGAATAAATGTTTCCAGTCTAACCAGATGATCATTGGTGCTCCGGCCATATCGAAAGCCACTTTGGAAAGGAGATATTAAATTGTTAGTTTCCAAATACCAGATAAGCCGAGAATTGATCATTCGTTCCATTGTTTTGCACACACAGCTTGTGAGTGCAATTGGTCGATAGCTGTTGGGGTCTTGGCTATCTTTACCGGGTTTGGGGACTGGTATTACAGTTGCTTCTTTCCAGATTTTTGGTACATTACTAGTAATCCATAAATCATTGAAGAGTTTCAAAAGATATGTTAAAGATGATTCTGGAAGGTGTTTCAAAAACTGGTAATGTATTTCGTCAGGCCCAGCGGAAGTATCATGGGCCTTATCTAAAGCCTCCCTAAGCTCCGATAGTGAGAACAATTGATTATAACTTTCCGAATTATTGGATGTGAATTTTAAACGTGACTTTTCTTTTTGAGTTTTAAGTTTTCGGAAGGCTTCTGAATAATTAGATGATGAGGAATTTTTCGAGAAACTGTCAGCAAGAATATTTGCAATGTCACGTTTTCAACTAAAGTTGTTAGTAGTAAAGTGGGGCACATTAGGGACAATGGGACTTAGCATTAAAAAGACCCCTGGGTCAGATTAGGGACAGTGGAAATTTAACATGGAGAGAAATCGTGGGTCACTTTAGGGACAATGGGAATTTAACATAGAGTTTGGGTCTGTCTAGGGACAAGGGAAATTAACATGGGGAATAGAGTTTGGGCTTTTGGGATTTTTTTTTTTTTTAAATTTTTTTAAATTTAAATTTAAATTTAAATTTAAAAAAAGGGGTAGGCAATGGAAAGGCTATCTCTTTTCGAGAAATATGGCTGGCCCTGAAAAGGGCCTTTGGGTTTTCTTCTTCTTCTTCTGCTTCTAGTTTCTTCTTTTTCTCCACCAAGTTCTTATTTTATCTCCAACACTCTTTCTCTTCTTTTCTTTCTTTTTTTCTCCTGCTCTTCTTTCTTCTTCTCTTCCTCCTCTTCTTTCTTCCTCTTTTCATTTTCTTCTTCTTTTTCAATTTTTTCATTCCATGCTCTCATCCTTATCCTTTCCTCTTCATCCTCCTTCTCCTCCTTTATTTCTTTCAACAGATCACTGATGATTACCTTCATTTTTCGTAAATTGTTTATCTCCATCTTCACTCGATGGGGACTATAAGAATAGTGATCCTCGTTTAGGTTAACCAACATTTGCTCTATCATTCCTAAATTGTCGAGGACGTTTTGCAATTTTTCCATTTTGTCCATTTGGTTAGAAGCCATCTTCTTTTTTTATTCTTTGCAGAATGGTTTGAACGACGAATACTGTGGGTTCTCATAAGAAAAAGCGCGGACGTGAAGGAAAACATCCCCCTACTTTTTCATTTCATATAATAAAACCCAAACTATACTTTCTCATTTCATATAATAAAAACCCAAACTATACTCTCCACATACGCTAAGAAACAATTAACAAAATCCATAATCTACTATCCACACAATCGTACGTGAGCGCTTACAGAACTCTAACTATAGTCTTCACCTACGCTAAGAAACAATAAAGAAACCCATAATCTACTATTCCCACAAACATACCTTAGCTCTTACAAGCACCAACACACAAACACATACCCTCACACTATCTTAAAAAAGAGTTAGTGTTTATAATCACACTACTCTACTTACACACATTGGCAAATCGATCGTTATTTCTTTTCTAGAGTATTGGGTAGCCCTGAAAAGGGCTGTTTTTTTTGGAACTTCATGGACACCTGGTTAATGGTGGCACCTTCCAGGCCTGGCGCCACATACACATCTTGTCCCCCAGTTACTTTTTACCTTTTTGGGGGAGAGAGCAGAGGCAGGATATGTCGCTTCAGAATCCCAATTTTCGCTCTCTGGGATTCTGAAATTTCTTCTTCTTCTCTCCTTTTCCTCCTCCTCCTCTTCTTTGTATCTTCTCTCCTCCTCTTTGTATCTTCTTTCCTCTTCTTCTTTATATCTTCTCTCCTCCTCTTCTTTGTTTCTTCTTTCCTCCTCCTCTCTTATCCTTCCCTCCTCCACAATGGCTTCCGCGGCCAGTTCATTTAATATGCGCCTGGCATATTCCAGATGCACATGAAGTTCCAACAGTTTCTCCAGTCTCGTGTTCATTTTTGGTGTTGATCAATCAACAAGGGTAGCTGGACTGCCGAACGAGTTTCAATTTATAGTGAAAGCGCGGACGTGAACGAAAACATCCCCTAAAAACATAAAATTGATCTTACCTACATCATGGCCAAAAAACAACAACGCGCGGACCTAAAAGAAACACTCACTCACTTTTTATGCTACCCATCACTATTTTAAATTTTTTTTTATAAATCACTTCAATAGACTATCCACATACGCAAAGCAATCCAATCTAACCCCAAATTTACACCTCAAACACCAAAAAAGACATCATTTTAATCTACTATCCATACCAACTTACTTAACCACTTACAAACACAAACACACAAACACATACCCTCACATTTTTTAAAAAAGAGTTAGTGTTTATTTTCACACTACTCTACCTACACACATTGGCAAATCGATTGTTATTTCTTTTCTAGAGTATTGGGTAGCCCTGAAAAGGGCTGTTTTTTTTTTGTTTGCTATGGCATTCTTTTTAGTTTCTAAGAATGCGATGTCCTCTGAGGATAGACTTTCTGGCGATAGGTCTGCTTCTTCGGAAAGAGAAGAAGAACTCTTTGGTGTCGATACGACAATCGACAAAGCCTCTGTCAGCTTCAGGTTGCTGCTGCTGCTCTTGTTGTTGTTGTTGCTGCTGTCTCTGAAGTCTGTACTTCTCTGTCCATTCTTCTTTTTCCCTGTTCATTTCTTCTCTGAAGAGTTCTTCTATCAGGTCTTCAGTGATTTTTAACATTCTCACATTCTCTATTTCTTCTGGCTTCGGTATCAGACTGTGTCTGACCCTATGCAAATTCACGTAGGCTTCGTTGAGCTTAGCTAGTTTGGAGCACATCTTCGTAGGAGGATGAGTCGACAATGGATGGTTAGACTGGAAACAACTCCAGTTCTTAAAGTCAAAGCGCGGACGTGAAGGAAAACATCCCCACGGTTTTCGAGTCGCAACGTTCAATGAGTGTCATGAGAGGGATAGTAAGAAATGAAAGAGCATCAATCCAACATTCTTATAGCTAAACAAAAGACAAAGGCATTTTTTTCAAAACACAACATTTTTTATTCAAAAATCACTTAACACTAAACAACAACTCTAACATTTTTAACAATAATCCAACAATATAACATCAAACAATTTTTTCAAAACACAACATTTTTTATTCAAAAATCACTTAACACTAAACAACAACAACTCTAACATTTTTTAACAATAATCCAACACTAAAAGTTTCTCCACTAGGTAAAGAGGGATAACAGTCTTCCATGGTTTCTAGTAATCTAGGATGATTTCTCTCAAACTGTTGATTTCTATGGTATTATCGAATTCTGCATACAGGATGACGTTCACCGTTTCATCAGGTTCTCGGTCTTTAAACTGAATTTCCACACGAATCTGGCTGGATTTTATAGGGTGGAAATGTCCCTCGTCGCTGCCTTGGTCTGGAGTGAAATCGAAAGCCCACAAAGCGTAGCCTCCTGAATAATCCTCGTACGTAATACCTTGACTGGTATTGGTTCCTAACTGTCCGGTGGCTTCGTACAGGGACAAGTACGATCTCAAGTAATTCTTCTTGGTAAAGTCAGGTTCGAAAGGTCGGGTACACAAGGTTTTGCCATCGCGACTGACTTCGATTTTGGACACGCCAAAGTGTTGAAAGTAGAAAGGATTTTTTTCGGCAGCTCCGTTGAAGGCTGTATTCTCGACGATACCAACGATCAAACGTTTGGGTAACTGTCCTTGGAACAGATGATCTTCGATCATGGATCGCTGTCCCTTGGGAATGGTGAAGGTTTTCACTTCCACGCGTCGTATGGGATACTTGGCGGTCGTTCTGCTCAACGTCTGACTGATGTCGTTTCCCACTTTAGGTAACACTTCCACACGGCGTACGTAGAGTCTGGCTTCTAGGATTTTGGTTTTGTAACCGTCACTATCAGCCATCAAATGGAAAGCGGCACTGCTACGATTCAGTCTCAGGCGGACATCCACCCCGTTCAGCAAATACTTTTCTTGCAACCACATGTCCAAATGCAAAAGATCCATCAGTTCTAAACTTGTGTCGGCTCCCGTGATTCTCTTTCTTCGTTCTACAAATCCATCATTGTTGTCTTTCTTTTCATCAGTTTCCAATATTTCAAACTTGGTAGGTTCGTCAGCTTCCCATACCACACAGGCATTGAGATGAGTGTTCTTGGCATCCAGGTAGGCACGATAAGGGTAAGTATCCATGCTGCTACTGACCAGTTTGTTATTCAAGTACAAGTCCACTCCACTGAACAAGGAATGCATGAAATTGTTGACGGGAGCTACTGCTTCATCGTCTATAGCACCTCCAGTCTTATCTAGAATTTTGACTTTCAGGTACAAGTAACTGCTATTCAGATCGATGTATTCTTCGGGCTGTCCTTTGATTTCAAACTCGATGGGAGCGGAATCGGTCAGTGAGGAGACGGGGTGAAATTCCACCCACTGGGATTCTTGCATCGTCATCATCGTGGGGGGCATGGCAAACAGATCCAGTTCCGTCTTGGAACAAGCGCAAGATTCTCGGTGCATCATTTTTTTGTCTCTTTTCTCAATAATCGAAAACGTCTAAGTCTCGAACGGTTCTTCTTTTCTTGGCCTTTCTCGCTTGAAGTCTGGTGAAAGGGTGTTTTCTTCGTCGTCTCTTTCTGCCTTGTCCTTGCTGAATGCCTGACTCGGTAGCGTGTAGGGCATTTATAGGTGTTTCCCGTTGGCCTTTGCCCGTTTGCAGCAAGACATTTTTGCCTGCCCTCATGAAGGCTTCTTTAGGGTTTTGTTTGTCGATGATGACATTTTGGAGAAATTCTTTGCCTTGCGTCAGTGCCGCATCTTTCAAGGCGTGCAATCCGCGTGTCACCATCGGTTTCAACACCGGGGCCACCGAACGAAAGGCCGATTTTAACATATCTCCTAAGCCGTGTCCTCGCTGTCGAGCAACCCCTCGGTACACTGGATACATGACTTACTTACGAGTCGTGAGAGAACCGTTTTCGAAAATGGAGTTTCACCGTGACTTTTCCTTTGGTGAATGGAATATTTTGTCCCAAATCTCCTTTTATAGCAATGTTGACCGTGTCCAAATACGACTTACTGACAGGCAAATAGTGAGGATGGACAAATTCGCGGTGGACGTGGTAAGTGTTTCCACCTTCCTCGTCAGTGTTCGTGGCAGAATCCACTTTGAAAGGAATGACACGCAGTAACGGTACGGAGGTGTGTCCCACCACGTTGTACTCCACCACATCGGAGTACACGAACATCAAATTCAGTCCTTGGTTCAGTTCTACCGGGGCACGAAATAACTTGTTAAAAGACTCGTTGTCGTAAACGATGGGTAATTCGTTTTTCTTGAGCATGGTCTTTCTCATGTCCATGTCTCCGCCCAACATGTCAAACAATTCAGGACAAAATAAAATGGACATGATTTTACTTCGTTCAAATTTCGTCAAGAAGCGACGAGCTGCTTTGTGGTACTCCATGGTGACACTTTTGTTGACATGCTCCAAAGCTTTCAGAAACACGACATTAAACCTGGAGGCTATGGTGCTGACCAAATGTTGACCACTAAAATAATAGCCTGGGGGAATGAACAAGTGATAGGTGGTGTACTTTTGATTTTGTGTACGGGTTTTCTTGTCATATTTGACATTGCTATCCATCCACTGTTGCATTTGCTCGTCATGAACTTCCACATCAAAAAAATTTTGATTGGGAAGGACATTGAGGACTTGGGTCGGGTGAATCATTTCTACTAAAGCCACTTCCCAATGGGCTTCGTGATCTAACTGGATGGCCTGAGGTAATTTGGCCGTGTAACAGCACAACGTGTTCTTGGGAAACACCTCCATGGAACTGTCACTGGGTAAAGTTAAGTAAAATTGGCTTTGATGACTCATAATTCCAGAGTTCTGTGGCTGTCCGAGGGGTTAGTGGACGTCAGAGGCGTGTCTCCGTCTAAAATGGGGTTCTGATTGTGGTTGAAGTGGTGACTGGCACTGACACTGGACACAAGGTTCCCGGGGTTCTCGTTCGAGGAGAATTTCAGGGAGGGATTAGGAAGCAGGTAACCGATGCAACTGCTCAATAAAATGGTCCACAATTGTTTGTCTCCTTGTTGCAAACTCAAATTGGCAATGGCTGCCCCGATGACACAATACACCACGAAGATTTGGCAGAAAAAGACGATTTGCATTTTAGGCACACGTTCTCCACACCACACCCACAAGGGTTGTTTTTGTAAATCTTGCACAGAAGAACTAGGTGAAGGAGGAGTGGTCGACGTAGCTGCGTCTGTGTGAAAGGGCATGATGGTCACTTCTTTTTATAGTCGATGACTTGCGAAGCGTCGATCCAAGAATCAAAACTGGGTGGATATCCTTTCCAACGTACTTTGACTTCTTTGACACGTCGTTTGCCCACTTTACGGGTTCTGCGTTCGAGAATGCTTTCGATGTCGTACACGTCGTCTTCTTTTTTGGTGACACGTTGTAACTCGGGCAAATAAAACGTTCCTTTGAGCACTTCTCCGTTCATGTCTTCCAATTTATAGACGGCAGGATGACGGCCATGCACTCGTCCAGTGACGCGAAACAGTTCATTCGTCCAGTTAGGTAAGTAACCTTTGTCGAAAGTGCGTTTGGTTTTGCCAATGCGCACCCAATCTCCTACGGCCAACACTCCACTTTTCTTGGGGACAGCCCTCGTCGGGGACGTACCAAACAGGCGTTCAAACACCATCACTTCGTTGTCGGGAGTCACGTCTTGCGGGGCACGTCCGATGCTTCGATGGTAAGATTGGTTGTACGCTTGCACCAGGTGCGGTAAGATGTCGATGTACTTCAGAGTGTGGTGATGCGTAAAATATTTCCACATGCGTTCTTTCAAAGTGCGTTGAAAACGTTCCACGATGCTGGCTTTGGTTTCGGGATTCTCGGTGGTAAAAAAATGAATGTCACGTTTCTTTAATTCTTTTTGGAAAGCTTGGTTCAGAAATTCGGTACCTTTGTCCGTTTGCCATCGAAGAGGGTGACGACCGCTTTGTTTCAACACCCGTTGCAGGGCTCGCACTAACTCGCTGCTCGATTTGGAAGTCAAGGGCACGACCCAGGCAAATTTGGAAAAGACGTCGATGACACAAAACAAATATTTGTAGCCACGATTGTAGCTGGCCAAATGAGAGACATCGGCTAAATCGGCTTGCCATTGATGATCGATGCCTTCCACTCGGGTGCGACTTCTGGCAAACTTGCGTCGAATGGGTTTGTGTAAAGTGTAGGTAGCTTGTTCTTGTAACCATCGTTGTACTTGAGGTAAACGGAGACTTTTCAGTCGCGTTTTGGCAGCACGATACAATTTTTGAATTCCTGCGTAACCTGCAGGATGGGAGGGATCGTAGTAAATGCTGGCTAAGACTTTTTCCATTTTTTTGTGTTGGTTGGTGTGTTAATAAGACACCCACTCTTGGAGGATGGTACTCTTTTTCTCTTGGGGTATTTTCTTGGATTGCAATGCTTTGCGTGTGCGGCCAGCAATAGGTGTCGAAGAGGAGAAGGATGTCTGAGCGGGGGATATCGGTTCTTGTTTCACTTCTGTCTTCACTTTCTTTTTCTCTTGTGAGGAAGAAGGGGTGGCCATCATCTTTTTAATCCATCCAATTCTGGAGGTAGGTGGTGTTGTTAACTTGCGTACTTTTTCTGGTGGAGTTTGAAACCCTTCCTCTTCTTCTCCTTTTTCTATCTTGGTCACGGGTACTGGTGGTACTGGTACTGGTGCTGGACTTTTCATCAAGGTCTTAAAATCTTTCAGAGTGGGTAGAGCTGTTTCGTCTAAAGCTTTCTGGTGAAAGAGTTGCAGTCGTTGCAAGAGTTGACCGTACTTTTGCGATTTTTCTGTTTCGGACAAATCTTGGCGATCCATCAAGGACTGCAATTCGTGTTGTAACTGGGACATCTCGCTCAAATTGGGATTGGGAGGTAAATGCGGGGTGTGTTGTTCTTGCCACCGATGGTATTCCATCCATCGTTTGTAAGGCACTAAAGCTAGTTTTCGTCCTTCCATGGGGTTGTCAGGGGTCGATTCTGAGATCTTGGAACTTCTGAGGCCTTTTTATCTTGCTCCCACCAGTCCTCCCAACATGGTTCCCAAGACTCCTTTCAGTATGGGGCCTAACAAGAGAGGTAAAATACCTCCACGTTGCACTAACATCTTCTTTTTTGACGAATGGGAATTTTCTTTTGAACCATTTGGCGAAGAACGTGACGATGTTTGCCTAAGGATTGTTTCTGGTGTTTGGACAAAGGGATCGTGCCTTTCAAAACGTTCAAACAACATTCGCACACGGTATCGATGACCTCTTTGGAGGCTGTTTGAATGAGTTTTTTTCGTAGGGGTGGAGAAGCTTTGGACAGGACAGATAACATGTCCCACATGTTTGGCTAAACGTGGTGGCAGTCCTTTCCTTTTCTTTCCTTGGGGTTTTCTGGAGGGTGACATCTTTGAGTCTTCAGGAGCACCAAAAAACACTGATACCCGACTTGGTCACAGGCCTTTTTTATACTGGAACGCGTCGCCACTGATTGTCTTGACGTCGTATTAGTTTGAGGACAGGCATGACACGTCGTGCAGGGGTACGTAACGGACTAAATCGAGACAGTTCTTGCATGGACAAATCCAGTAAACTTTGTAACATGCCCGATCTTTCTTGAACTTTGATTTTGGGAGAAGGTACTTTGTGAGCAGCAGCCACTGCCACTAAATTGGAAGGTCCTGCCACTGGGGAAGTTCTTTTGGGGGTCATCAACGGAGAAGTTCTTGGTGTGATCAACGTCTCCAAGTACTCTTCAGTTCTGGGTGTCATTAACGGAGAAGTGGACAAACGTGAAGCTGCCGGAGACGCAGTCACCGCCGTGGCAGGTCGTGGTTTGCGAGTGTAAGGTTGCGTCCTGGCCGAAGTGCCTCTCTTGCGACTAGTTTTCTGTGGACTTTTCTTTTTCTGGGGGCTTCTTTTCTTTTTCCGGGGTGGTGGTGGTGTCTGGTCAGAGGAGGGTCCTGCCACTGGAGAAGTTCTCCTTGGGGACCTGGTCTTTTTCTTCTTGGGGCTTCGTTGGACTTTTGTCTTGGGTATAACTTTGGGGGCATTAGGATCCCATCTTAAGAGTGAGCGAATGATGACCCCTCCTAGAGTACCGCTCCCTCCAGGTTTCAAAATGATTTGTTTTTTGGTTTGAGTGTCGATGCGGGGATCGGCCAGTTGGACCAAAGCGACTTTGTTTCGATCGAAAAAGCGTTTGGTTTGATGAGGAATCTGAATGATTCCTTGGAGTAATTGACGTGCCGTCACCGTGAACCATCGTAAGACTTCTTTGAGACTAGCTTCTAAGACACGAGCTCGTGTTTGTGGATCTTTTTCTCGACTGATGCCATACAAGGCACGAATCAATTTGACGGGAAGATGCGACTGAAGGGACGTCATGTTCGCACTGAGAGTGAGACAGACGAAAAAGGGTCTGAGGTTTTTATAGATTTTTTTATGGGGAGTGAAATGAAGTCAAGGACGGAGACGTGTACAGGACAGGCCCTCCGTCTTGGCACCAGTGGTGAAACAAGTGGGTACGAAATCGCAAATCCTCGGGAGTCGTAGGTTTCAAATCGACGAGTAAATAGGCGTGTGGAGTTTGAGTGGCATCGTCGTACGCCTGAGTCAGCCAAGGCGTTCCTAACTGTTTGGCTAAGAC
Organism: Sinohyriopsis cumingii; assembly: GCA_028554795.2. NCBI lineage: Eukaryota > Metazoa > Mollusca > Bivalvia > Unionida > Unionidae > Sinohyriopsis > Sinohyriopsis cumingii. Next base: position 17,483,478 of record CM068832.1, on the reverse strand, counting down.
TTGCACTTGCGATTTATCTCGAGGGCTTTTAAACAAGACCACGTAATGCGCATTGAGACTGATGGTGCGATGGGCTTTACTTTGTTGAAACAAATTTTGGGTGATGTAAACGACACTGGCATTACGGTGATGCCCTTTGCGCGTGAACCACAGTTTAATTTCTTCTTCGTCTTCTCCTAACATGTCGTCGAAAATGACCAAATGGGTTAGACGGGAGTCAGAGACGATGCCGTCGTCTTCTTTAGGAATGCCTTCCACAAACACGATGGAATCGCCTTGACTTTCTCGCAAGAGGCTGTACGCCGATTGCCACTCTTTGCAACACCACACGATTCGTTGAGGGGGTCGATCGATCAAATGATGTTTATGTTCGATCAAACGTTTGACGAATTCGGTTTTGCCTGAACCGCTAGGTCCAGCAATGAGCATGTTAAAGGGATGGCGAAGATACAAAGCCTCCCAACTGGCACGATCTAAGTGTTCGTCGATGACTTTGACAGTAGAGGAAGCGGGAGCAGAGACAGCAGAGGTAGCCATTGTGTGAGCAATGTCACTTGTGACACGAAAGACAAACAAGACAAGAGTTTATATACTTTTTCAGAACACGTTTATTGAATGTTTCAAACATGAATACGAAAGACAAAAATGCATAAAAGCCAAAGGTTTAAGAACAAGAATAAAAGGCACATGATAACCATGAACGTGGAATAAACACAAGTGTCTGTACAACAAGTTTTGGGTAAAGTTCTAACCAGTTCTATAGTAGGGGTAAGGTCACACAAGTGTCCTCCCGAAAGGGTCTTTCAGGCCTGTCCACGACAGTCCTGTCCTGGGTGACGGGTTCTTCTGGCACCGTCACTAACACAGGTTGAAAAGTAACTTTTTTCCTTGAATAACTCTCGTGCATACTGGGCCACCTCTTCTGTCCAAGCCTCAAAACCCTGGTCTCGGTGATGTCCAACATTTGACTCCTAACCAATCTGGTTTCTTCTTCGTCAACGACATGGTAAGTTACTTCAATGAACAATGAACTATCGATCTTGCCTAGGGTTCCTTTTCATATACAGACCAATACCGACGTGACCGTACGGTAAGGTGAAGTGATTGGGAAGTCGCACTCGCTTCTGGTATACAATTTGATAGACTTTTTCCAAGGGTCGACTGACGATGTGGTGAGTGGGTAAACGTACAATCTTGTTCGGTTGATAGGTGGTCACTTTAAAGTTTCCATCCTCTCCCGATTGCAAGGCTTCTTTCAATACCCCAAAGTTGACCACCCGGCTGGTACGATGATTCAGAGTCAGTCCTTTCACTTTGCACGTCGTGTGCACTTCTCCTTGTTTGTCCCGGTATTCGTAGCCGTAATTTTTGGGACCACCACTGACGAAACTTAGAATCTTGTCGTCGGGATGCTCGTCTGTCCAGGCTCCTAAACGGTCTCCTTCGATGTCAGGGTGCTGTTGAATCGGGTGATGGATGTAAATGCAACTGTCCGTGTCAAAGTACAGGACTCGTTCTTCTAACAGTTCTAAAGCTTCGTACAATTTTAAGCGAGCATGAGCTGTCACGTAAGCCGCAATGATGACATTTCCAAAAGGGTCGTCTTGTACAAAGTCCAGATCTTCTTCGTAATTGACCAAGATCAAATCCTCTCGAACGACGTCCACGTGTTTCATGTATTTGGTTTTGTCGTGAATCATCTGGAAGTAGCGGGAAGGTTCTGTCAAATATTCCGTCTTGGGTAAACACGGTCGTTGTGCCATTTTACCCCACAAGCAATTTAACATCACTTTGGCAAACGATCGCCTGCCTTCGTTTTTTTCGATGTGGTCTAAAGAGATGCCTTCTTGTGCGTAGTATTTCTCTTTGAATTGTATTTGGTCTTCGGGAGTGTGACACCAGGAAGGATAGCCGCTGGCTTCTTGTTTCAGTTTCAAAAAGGCATCCACGTAGTAGGCGAAAATGCCTTTCTGAGTAGGGTCACCCTTGTGATACTGTTGTGTCTTGGGAAAGTGGCAAATTTCGTACACTTCTAACAGTTGGTATCCCATGTCCAGAGCTTTGAACAATTCCACGCTGACCCAGGTTCCCGTCAAGGCACGTTCTTCCTGGCTGTGATGGCAAGGTTGGTCCTGGTTGCACGTTTCGGCACAAGTACGGCACAAAGGAAACATCAGTTTGCCTTGACAATGGTGAGGCAAGACGGGATGGTATAGGTTCGTGGGAGGCAAAACTTTACACTTGATCAAGCCTTCGTATTGTCGAATGTTTTTCAGGTCGATGTGTTCCGTGAACAATTGCGGGTGCCCTACAGGAAAGCGACAATATTTGCACACGTAGGGATACAGCGAACACACGTCCAAGTATTTGATTTCTTCTCCTTTCTCTTCGTCGGCTTGGTACAGCAAACAGGTGGCATTGGTCCTTCCTCCGTACAAACTATCCCTCGGGTTCAGAGGGTCCATGAACTGGTAACTTTCCACGAGGCGTTTAAACTCGGGATCGGTTTTCATACGGTGATCGTACTCGTGTTCCCACATTTCCACCACTTGGTATCCTTGCTGTTCTAACTTTAGGCGTCGCTGACAAGTGTCCTGGTACAAGTCTTCCATGGTTCGTTGCAAAAACTGATTTTTAGTGTCACGGTCAGGGTAACAGACGGGACATCCGTGAAATAAGCAACCGTTAAACTCGTACACGATCTTGGGGTTTTCTAAGTCCCAGCCATCTACCGAATACGTTCCGATGGTCTTTTCGCCTCCTCCATTCCGGGCATGCTGAATCCATTTGTCTTCCTTGTCACACAAGTAATGTAACCAACGTAGGGCTTTGACCGAGTATTGACGCTTGACATAGTGGGTCGTTTGAGGACTGATGACAGCCACGGTGTTTTCAGGCATGAATCGTTGGCGGTACACTAAGGAACGCGCTTTGGCAATGGTGCAAGCTTCTTTCAAAGGATCGACCCCTCCGTGTTCCATGAACAGTTCTCGAAATTTTCCACAGCAACGTCGTAAAATGTCCACGTCGGAACGACAATACTTTAACATTTCTTCCTGAAAGTCGAAGGGGTCAGAGGCATGAGCCTGGTACCAAGCGTAGAAATCTTCTCGTTGTTCGGTACGCATGTTGTCGGGGTCGTAATAGTGAGCCTCAGGTAAATGGGGTAGAACGGCATGTTGATTGGCTTCCGTATTGAAAAAGTGTGGAAAGTACCCTTTAGCCATTTCTGTCATTCCAAACGTTTTAGGCATTCGACTCAAAGGCATGGCCAAGTAACTCATCGAATCTTTAAACTGTACTTGTCCCACTTGCATGAAAATGATTTTGGCTCCGTTCAAAGTGACTTTAGGACGCTCGGTGCCTTGTTCCGCATAGTACCTCAAAAGAAACTGTCCATCGTATCCGGAGAAATTGTGAGCCATCACCGTGGCATGACGATGACAATCTCCGTAACGTTCGATGTCCTCTTGGCTCCACGTCTTGTCGATGGGGTCTAAGACCCATTGGGCAAAATCGGCTAACGTGTTTGGTCCCCGAAAGATTTTTTCACGTCCTCCAGGAATCTTGCTGCAGTGAGGGCAATGACTGAAGATAGGTTCTTGAATGCACTTCTCGCACGCTCGATGAGCCACGCAGAAATTAGGGATGTGAATGCCAGTCTCTTGCATGCATTCGAAATCGAAAAAGATGAAATTGCCTTTCTTCTTGTGACCGTCCTCTTTCCCTGGTGGGGGTTGGTATTTTTGCACGTAACATTCGTGTTCCAAGTCCACGATGTGGTGACAAATGTGACATTTTTTCTTTCCTCGACATACGTGTGCCTTGGCATTGTTGGTAAGTATGCCTTGTCCACACGTAGGGCACAATCTCAGGAGTTGACAAGCACATTTCTTCTGTGAACCTTGTGTTTTCAAATGTTGCTGGTAACAGGCAGGGCTGACAAACGTGCGCAGACAAGACGAACAAGGCACTGGTTCTTCGCTCAGACAGGGTGGAGAGGCCAAACATCCTGGGCATTTCAATCCACAATGCTTGTGTTGCTCTCGATTGTTATAACCATAATCACATTTCTCACAATAATAACTGTATCCCAGGAATCCGGTGATACTGGTAATGGTATCGAAATGGTCATCGTGATAATAAAGGTGAATGTATTTTCCGTCCTTAAAATCTTGGCCTCGAAACAACAGAGACCCGCGCATTTCTTGAGGGTGCACTTTCAAGGTGTAGCGTGGAGCTAGGGCATCTTGCAATTTTTGCATCTCAGGAATGCCACAGGGTGTGTCTTTGGACAGGCCAGCTTGTTGCAACAGGAGTTCTGCTTCGTTTCGTTGTTTGGTTCGGTTCGATTTTCGAATGTTCTCCCAGGTTCTTTTCCATTCTACCGTGTCGTTCTTGTTGGCATAGGTTCGTCCCACCACGATGGCACGGGCTAAGCACATCTGGTCTTGAGGGTTGTTAATTCGGACGAGACTCTTTTTGGTGTTGCGAAGGTCGTTCACCAGTAAGACCTTTTTGCGTCCTGTCCCTTGAGGAAGTGAGACGTGAGCCATTTTCCGTGTGGCTTTACCATCGGTGATGTCAAACTGGTCATTAGATTGTTGTACGTGTTGAATCTTGTCCATGACTTTGGAAGGGGTTAGTTCTGCGGGTCTGCTAAACTCGATCCAAACAGGGGATTTCAAACCGTCGTGATCTATGGATAGTGTCAAGCGATCGTCTTCTTTGGGTTGACATTGTCGCTTGAGTGCGGTGAGCAAAGAATCCCACATCTCGGTGATAAACCCTTCTGCTTTCTCCAAGGGTACGTCGGCCTTGAAATCTTTAAACTTCACCGTGTAGGTGTAAGCCGTGGTTCTAAATTTTCTAGAGGAGCGCTTTTCCGTCTCTCGAATGGAATAGTACTTTTCAGGGTTGACTAAGGGTGGTGAACTTGGTTTAGAGGGTTCGGATTCTGGTTCACTCATGTCCTCTTCAAAATCACTGGCATGAATTTGTGCCAAGATTTCGGCCCTGGTACGAGGCGATAGATCACGTTTCTGCCTCTTACTTTCTTCTTCTTCTTTCTTCTCGAATGAATAGGATCGTTTCATCTTGAGTGCAAAACGTCAAATGACTCAAGTTCAAACACCATAGACTAATTTATAGTCATGGCAAACCAGCGTATATAAAAAGGGTGTGTCTTGTCCTTTCACTATTCATTTCACTCTCAAACCGAGCAGAACGATGGAAGAGACTACCCATATGGAACGTTTCGTCAGAGCTTTGCGAGGGGTCATTAGAAAATTCTCTTCAGACCAGCCGACGGACTACTCTCCTTCCTTTCGAGATAAGAGTCAGGATACTTGCTATATCTGTCAGAAGAAAGGGCATTGGTCTTCTGAGTGTCCAGACCGTCAAAAAAGAAAAAAAAACAGGGGCTAAAAAAGACAAAAGTCAAGATACCTGTTATTATTGTAAAGAAAAAGGACATTGGTCTCCAGATTGCCCAAAAAAGAAACAAGAGGAGTCAGAAGAAAAGAAGGATTCTTCAGAAGAAGAGAGGGATTCTTCGGAAGAAGAGAGGGATTCTTCGAAAGAAGAGAGGGATTCTTCAGAGGAAGAAGAGGAAGAAAGAAGACAATTCTATTTAAAAGAAGCAAAGAAACAGGAGAAGAAAAGAAGAAGGGAAGAAAATGAGGGAAAAACGGTGAAGAAATTCAAAAAACAGAGAGACTAAACAAGGAGAAAGAAGAAGTCAATGAACTTTTAATTAAAGTGTTCTGTGGTGAATTGTGAATTGGATTGTAAAAAATGGATAAAAGAATACATGAATGATATAAGGTAAGTGTCTCTGAGTTTTGATTTTAAAATAAGAAGCTACACTCACGCACTCATACACAGACACGTACTATAAGGGTAAAATGGGTGGGGTTTATTTTTGAGTTATTGGCAAATTGAAATTGTATTTCTTTTCGAGAAATGTGGGTGGCCCTGAAAAGGGCCTTTTTATTTTGGTGTAGGGGTGAGTTTAACCAATCAACTTTAACTGCCTTAAGCCTTTGCCACGGCCAAGGCCTACTTCTGATGATTGGGTTGAAATCACTAAGGGTGGTACGACAGGCTTAGTCACAGGGTTGGCGTGTTTAGCTCGGGAAGGTCGTATTCTCTTCGGTCGTGATAAAGAAGTCTGATACATTTGTTTCAGACTTCTTAACTCCGCTAAAATGTCCAACAGTACCGTAGCCGTTTGATTTTCACCCTCTTGTTTCTTTGCTGCTACTTCTTCTTGCTGTTGTTGCTGTTGTTTTTTTCTTACCTCTTCTTGTTGCTGTTGCTGTTGCTGTAGGAGAAAAGCTTGTTCCGCTTCCTTTTGTCGTTGCATAAATTTCTCCAATTCTTCTTTCTGTCTCTGTCTAAAATTCTCCACTTGCGGTAATGAAGAAGGTAACGAAGGTTCCGGAACAAATTCTTGCGAGGTAAGAAAATCCACAAAATCCCAATGTACCTCTTCTGAAAATAAGTCCGGGTTCCCTTGGGCAGTCTCCCCTGCTGGTGCACCCCAATGGATCGTTTTCTGAGTTTCCGTCATGTTGAATCACTGTCGCATAGATTGACTGCACACAAGCGCTAGCGAATCTATATAGACCAACTGACGTCACAGACTACTCTCTTCTGATTGGATGCGGGCTGACTGAATTTTGTAACGCGTGTTTGGATTGGTGAATGAACTCAATCCGTTTCAATCCTGCCTCTACCTATAAATAAGCGCAGTTCAGTGCATTGATTCACTTGTTCTCGTCGCTTCAAGATGTGGACCGATGTGCAATCTTCTACGCTTGTGTCTTCCATGATGTTCCGGACGGACGTACCCATGTATGTCCGATCCAAGTGGACCGTTGTCCACAGGACAAACACCAGCCTGTGGATACGTAGGATCTACGTAGAAAGACAAGGATGCCTGAAAAGAGTGCTGATTTACGGTCCAACAGTGAGACGTAGCCTAAGGACAAGAAGAAGACCAATGCGGTACCATTTATGTTAATGAATACATTAACATAAACCCAAAGGCCCTTTTCAGGGCCAGCCATATTTCTCGAAAAGAGATAGCCTTTCCATTGCCTACCCCTTTTTTAAATTTAAATTTAAATTTAAATTTAAATTGAAAAAAATTTAAAAAAAAAAAAAAAAAATCCCAAAAGCCCAAACTCTATTCCCCATGTTAATTTCCCTTGTCCCTAGACAGACCCAAACTCTATGTTAAATTCCCATTGTCCCTAAAGTGACCCACGATTTCTCTCCATGTTAAATTTCCATTGTCCCTAATCTGACCCAGGGGTCTTTTTAATGCTAAGTCCCATTGTCCCTAATGTGCCCCACTTTACTACTGTTGTTATTGTTCAGTGTCCGATGTCGGAGAGGGTTTTGTTTTCTCTTTCCGTTTATTTTGCGTATAGTGTCCCAAACTTTCTTAACAGAGGAACGAGAGTTTAAAGAAGAAACATATTTCTTCCATGATGCTCTTTTACTTTCTTTGATTGTGCGGCGAGCTTTGGCCCGGACAATGCGATATATATTTAAGTTTTCGGGCGTCGGGTGATTATTGAATTTTTTTTAATGCTTCTCGGCGTTGCCGTATGGCTTCCTTACATTCCTTAGTGAGCCAAGGTTTTAGGGTTTTTTTACAGTTTGTTGAGGACTTGGGGATAGATTCTTCTGCAATGTCGGTTAAAATAGATGTAAAATGCTGAATGGGATCGTTAACATTGAAAACTGTATCCTCATTCAGCCTAGATTTACAGAGTGTTTCGAACTTGGCCCAGTCGGCCTTCTTTAAATTCCATTGTGGAATTACTTCATCAATTGTAGAGTTATGATTTACAAGGGAGATTGGGAGTGATCGCTGCTGTGAAGGTCATCAGCGACCTTCCATTCATAGTCCAAAAGCAGCGAAGGAGAACAAATTGTCAAATCGATGCATGTGTATGTACCCGTGCCTGGGTGTAAATATGTAGGTGTTTTGGTATTATATAGACACAGATCGTGTCTAGAAATAAGGTCTTCAACTTTGTGACCTCTGTCACTTATATGATTCGATCCCCATAAAATGTTATGGGCATTAAAATCCCCGAGTAAAACAAATGGCGCGGGAAGCTGTTGAACAAGGTCGTCTAATTCGTTTGGTACTAGGTTAGTGTTTGGTGGTAAGTAAATAGAGCAAAATGTAATCACTCGATGTAGAGTGACGCTTACAGCAATGGCTTGTAAATTGGTATTTAAATGAATGAAGCTATGAGGAGCTCTGTTGTTCACAATAACAGAAACTCCTCCTGATGCCCTATCAACATTTGGAGAGCAGGTGTTAATCAGGGAGTAGTTTTTAAATGTGATATTGTCCGTATCTTTCAAGAATGTTTCTTGAAGGCATAGTACCGCAGGATCATGTTCGTTTAAAAGCAGGAGAATATCATTGTAATTTGCTTTAAGTCCTCGACAATTCCATTGTATGATAGTGTTTTTCATTATAAATTTAAATGAAAGATTGTGGAGCTAGGTTAGACCTTTCGCAGAGGGAATTTGTTTTGTTATTTCTCAAGAGGAAGTACGAGGGTGAATTTTTTGTTTGTAGGTCTGGAGTTCCCTTGGGCGCATGGAGCAGATTCTCCTGCATCCATGCTCTCGATGTCTCCAAACCTGTTATAAAGTTTGATGGGGTCATCTGACCCCTTTTGTTGCCTGTTTCCATGAGATTTATTTTTGTTTTTTGGTGATTTAGGTTGTTGGGTATTGCTGAAAGTAGTTTGTGTAGATGCCGTGTTTCTCTGTGATTGGTAATGAGGGGTGTTTGAGCTTGGTGTTGAATCGGGTGCTTCTGTTTGTGTTTGAGCGTCCTTCGTTGTCTTAGGATTGCTCTTCACTACAGTGGAGAAGGATGGGCCAGGATGGGCTGTTTTCGCCTGTACAAGTTTTCTGGCTTCTGGATAGGGAATGTTATTTGTGTATTTTACCCTCTGAATTTCCTTCTCCTGTTTCCAGGTATCGCAATCCTTGGAATTTGCGTGGTGCTCTTTTCCACAGTTGACACAATGCGGAGTTGCTCTACAGTCAGCTTCCTGATGAGAATTTTCTCCGCATCGGCCACATATTTGGGTTTTAGAGCAGCGGTCTTCGTGATAGCCGTATTTTTGGCACTTATAACACCGAAGGGGGTTGGGAATGTAAATCTCTACCTTTACTTGCAAAAAGCCAACTTTTACCACTTTGGGTACAGTTGGCCTGTTGAAGGTGAGTACAATGGTGTTGGTGTCTTGCAGATTGTTATTACGTTTAATACGTATTCGTCGGACTGCAGTGACACCTTCACCTTTCATTCCTTCGATGATATCAGCGTCGGTGACTCCAGCCAAGTCACGACAGCGAATGACGCCTTTGGACGTATTGAGTGTGGTGTGAGCGAATGAGGTCACTGGAATATCGAAGAAAGTTTTTATCTTCTTGATATTGTCTGTCTGACCTCATCGCTCACATTCCACGAGAAGGCAACCCGATTTCATTTTTTTTTGACACTCTTTGGTGTACCAATCAAACCTGTAATTGTTTTCTCGATCACAAACGGAGAGAGTGAAGCAAGGGATTTTGCGGCATCTTTAGATTGTATTACCATGAAGCGTGGAAATGAGTCCACACTAAATGGTTCGTCGTCCGAGTCAGATAAAGTTTTCGTACGTTTATTTTGATTTTTTTTGGAAATATCCATTTTGGCTAGATTAAATATTCAGCACCCGTGCTCCCAACCCACCAAGGAGCCCAACAAGGGGACACTTTTCAAGTGTCAGGGATACACAGATGCCATACTCAGTTGATAAAATTACCTTTGATTGACCTTGAAGTCGCCAATTTCTAAGGTCGGTAAAATTACCCCCCGATTGACCCGTTAAGCCACCGCCTTCTAGAAAGTCTTCTAAGACTTGGAAAAGGGAAAGATAAAGGACTAGAATACAGGGGCAACGGTGGTATCAAGAGAGATACAAGGAGAAAGATAAAGGAGGTGAGAGAGTAAATAAAGACTTTCTAGGGCTCGGCGTGACCAGCCGATTTGTTGGAACCGGGCCCATCCCGACCACCCGTCTAAGAGAAGTAGAGGCCAAAGTAGTGTATTGCAGGGAAAGCCTCTGCTCAACTACCAGGATCCTTTCCTCCCCCGACACGGGACGCAACCCACGGCAAACAGGTTGCCTCTACTTAGTCGCCTTTTACGACACGTCGGGCCAATTCTACAACCCCGGACCCGCAGGGGGATGGTTTTCACTAAATAATGGCTATCAACATGACAACATTACTGAAACTTTATACTGACACGCCGTTTGTATTAAGAGATATCTCATGATAGACAGTTGGTAACCAATGAACAATGTTTTGTGAGGCACATACAAGTTAAAAGTGACAAATAATTGTTTTCATTTCATTTCGTTGATCAGCACTGGTTGCCGAGGAATAACAACATTGGTTGTCATTCCTCGGCAACCAGTATTTTCTTTAACAAAATGAATACGTCTAATTACATTCAGGTGATTATGACTATATATGATAATATAATATAACAATATAAACATAAAACATAAAAAGCCTTCAGATTAAAATATTTTACATCACTATTTCTACAGGAAGAAAAGCTTGAAAATTCGGACTAGCTGGCTTCAACTTGATGCTTATGCATTGACCTAGAAATGGATGAGCCATATCGCCATCTTTCTTAATGTAAATTTGCGTTGACGCAAATTATATCCAGTATATTTAATTATTTTGTTAATAGTTTTAGGCTATTGGGTGATTAATAAGCAAACTTAAAGAAGTATTGAAATTAAAATGTGCCAGCTGCAAATATATAATGATTTTATTTGTGCGTGGCTTCTTTTTCTTGTCCTCTAAGTATAAACCGCATGGTTTCAATGTTCTAAGGCGGCGAATCCAGTAAGATTTCTTTTCTTTCCTGGTTTTGGAACTCCAGTCGGGGTTGTGAGCAATTGCAGTAAGTGATACGTCACTTAATGTGTGGCCATAGGAAGAGAACTGTTCTACAACTGGACTTATATAAAGCCTCTTTGTTATCCATGTGACAATTAGTTCAGCCTTTAATGCACCACTCACTGTTCTCTTGTCAATCTTTCTTACCAGCTCTTCTTGAAAATAAATCCAAAGCCCCATTTGCTGTGTTTGCTGTTTGGAATCAGTTCAAAAGTCTTTAGGTTTTAGTCCTTATGAACTAGTGTTTGAACATATTGTCCTTTGAATATTGAAATTATTAAAAGAGAAACTTGTATCAACTGATGATTCAGAGTTTAATCTTCTTCATTATGAATTTTATTTCATATATAAGTTTTCATAGACCTGTGAAGTGGCAAGAACTTCACTCAACTTCTGGCAATTATCAGTAGGGCCTTCGTTGGAAAACAAAGGTTTAGGTTGTTATCAAGTGCATGATAATATAAGTATAGGACAGAATAATAATAATAATGATGATAATAATAATAATAATACACATTAAGAATAAAAATAATAATGCCAAAAGCATATTGTCAAATATCAATGATAGTATCCTTTCTGGTGTCAGGAAGAAGCAACATATATCAGGCTGAAGACAATTAGATTGTCTCTATCATCAACAAGTGAACAAGTCTTATTTGGTTACACATATTGTTTCTTATAATGTATTTTTCTTTGTCAATGCGAATACTTGGTAATTCAGATATACTGCTGGTGTATATTATTGCTTATATATATTGTGTCCATTAAACACACACCGATTCTTTGACGTGAAGGTCCAAAAATTGACGGACCATTCAATGGCGGCTGTGCGTTAGAGCAGAAAATGTGCTACTAGGCCACAAAACACATTCATTGAAGAATCCGATAAAATCTATTTTTCAAAATATTGCACATTCAACAAATGCATTACTTATATAGTTAGTTACATGATATATCTGGGGTATTAGAACTTGCAACCATTTCAAAATATGATTATGAAAATAGTAAGACAATTGTTGTAGATTTATGTTGAATAAAAAAAATGTCCAGCTTGTGTTTCATATTATATCGTCTTTTATAAAAAGTATGTCCTCGTTTCCTATTTGTACAACATTTATTGATACAAATCAAACTTACACTAGGCTGAAATAAAATTCAGACAGAATTTTAAGATGCGGTGTCTGATAGTACTTTTTAAATTGATACATAAAACAACGTCAGTTATAAAATTTAGACCATTATAAAACTTTATATTATTTGTAAAATTAAAAATTTAGAAAATTAAATAACTGTACTAAATTTGTAATAGCTAATACTTAGATCATTATAATATTTGTACGAATCAAAATTTGGACCAAAAACAAATGCACTTGGTTGTTAGGGTAAAGTTAAAGACGCTGAAGATGTACTCTAATCTACGTTTTAACATTAGTGTTTGCTTATGCCAATTCATTGCAGACTCTCAGCATTGCTTACATTATCTAAGGAAAATATTGCATTTTGTACATTATTGACTAAACACATTATGAAAGATCATCGTATTTATGCAATAACTCCTGTGATTTCAGTCGACCTGGATCCGAACGCACCAGTGACTCGAGTACCCAATCAATCATACTGGGCTGACCTGGCTCAAAAGGAATTGGAAGAAGGTGGCGTAGTACTCATATCACGAAGCAGTAGCTTACCCATTTCTAAATAGTTAAAGAGCCGTAGTACTTTTCATTCGGCCCCCCTGCAAGTGCAATTTATACCTGGCCAGGTTGGTTGCTACCTTTATATCAAACGGAATAATTTTTGCAGGTGTTAATATCATGTTATAAATCACTTAAGTATATTTCGAAACAACACATCGTAATTGCAATGGTAAGTCCTGGGGATTTTTCGGTGTAGTGGGGAGTACATTAGTGGCTACTCACCAGATATGTATGGTATTGGTTATTACACCTTGTGTATAGAGTAGTTACCAATGTTTTGTGCATCTGACAAAATTCAGAAAAATGACACGGATAACTCAGTCTGAAAATATTTTGAGCGCATATACGTTTTCATATCATTATGTTTTTGTGGGAATTATTTCGGTCTTTTTTCGGGGGTCGGGATGAATGCTATTCGCATGATTGAAAACCGATTAATAGTTGTGCGTCTGTAGTATTCGTATTTCAAAGTTAAATACCAAGAAAAGCTAATAGATTCAGTGTGTTAAACAGACATGTGACATAATGAATACACAAAAAACTGCACGCCTCAGAAGTGGGATATCTTGGCTTCGAACCCCGACCGAGTCGTGCCGAAAACAAAACTGGTATTAACAGTTGCCTCGCTAGGCTCTCAGCATTGAGAGGTTAGTATTAGGACTAGTGGGCTTTGTGTCAGGATAATGTGACTGGGTGGGAAATCGTGCTACATGTCTGCGGCATAATTCCGCAGTGGGAGGTCTTGGGTTCGAATCCCGGCCGAGTCGGGCCGAAAACATCGAACTGGTACTAACAGCTGCCTCGCTAGGCTCTCAGCATTGAGAGGTTAGTATTAGGACTAGTGGGCTTTGTGTCAGGATAATGTGAATGGGTGGGATATCGTGCTACATGTCTGCGGCATGATGTGCCAGTGCTAGACATCACTACCATCTGTTGCACTGCAGACATCTTTATCAATATGACTGAATTGTTAAAGCTACGTTAGAAATCCAAATCGCACACACAAAAACTGCGCGAATGCAAGTGCTAAATTTTGTCATTATTTATAGTCTATCGTGTGCTGAAAAATGGCGTTAAACCCTACAACAATGACAATAATAATATTAAAGTATTCGAGTAAGACAAATTAATGTTCATAGTTCACGATTCTAACATTTACGACAACAATTGAATGAAATGGACATTTTGATCATAATTGCAAAGATATTTTCTAGAAAGATGTAGTTTTAGTGACCTCAAACATGTTTTCAAAATTTATATGAAGCGAAATATTCCAGAACGACGGCATGCATGCCTACTTGCAGGCAATTGAAACAGCTACCTTCCTTCACCATTTGTTTAAATTTGACGTTAGTAAACACTTGTGTAATATCTGTGTTTCACGGTATGTGCACAGATTACTGCATATATATATATATATATATATATATATATATATATATAATTTTACAAAATAAGGCACTATTTTGAATGAAGCTTCCACAAAATTACTATTGAAAGCAAATTTTAGTTGTTATCAGCTATTTGTGCCTCAAGTAATAGCTCGCAGAAGTTATCTAGAGACAACACAATGTATTAAAGGCTAAACGTAACAGTTCATCTGCCTTGGATCCAAACTCAGAATATAGTTACTGCAATACGAACCCTACTCAATGGATCTATGTACTATCGGAAACTATGTTTGGAAGTGTTCTTTTAATGGGTCTTTATAAGCTTCTCTTTTGAACATGTATTTTTCCGATTTTAGATATTCATGCCTACCACTGTAATCGTTTGCTGCTAGTTTGGCTCATAACATTCAATTTACATTTACTGTGAATCTGGGCCCATAAATGCTAAGGAGTATGAAATTTATTGCCATATAAAATGTATTGAAGCTTGACGTGTTAGTTTCATTAGAATCGGTTTTGTCAGATGACGGTATAAATATTTTGATACTGCCGTAATAGTGACAAAGATTTAGCAACTGTTATTTTTTATTTTTGCTCACCAGTTGCAAGCTACCATGTGGCAGACGTACATACAGTGCTTTGCGTTGATACATCAGCCAGTGTTAGCCAAGGATCAGCATGGGAACAAGTCCAACAATTCTTTCACGAGTTTATTACAGGCCAGTACTTGAACCTGGTATAATTGCTAGCTTTTTATGATTACTTTTATTGATTAAAATGTACGTATCTCTGATATTTTCATTGTCTAAATTCCAGTTTATTATTGATCCTCAGTGTTATTTGCAGCCTAATGCCAGTTATACTGGTTTCAATCTGGCGTTTTGATACGTGTTACACTCGCATGAGTCTTATTTCCATCTGGTACCATTCTTAGAAAGTGTCTTGCATACTACGATGGTAGTCAGGATTTGTGCGCTCTGCCAGAAGAAAATAGACGGAGAGTAGACAAATTATGTAAGTCACCTAGCACTTTTCCTTTTATACCGTGGAGATTCTTTTCTCCAATGTACTTTCTCTTGACATATATAACAGTTAACTTCCCTCCTTTTTTAAGGACTGCTCTGGCGGCATAAGTGGTTGAGATGCGGGAGTTCGCGGGTTTGAATTCAACCGAGTCATACAAAAGACTTAAAAAATGGTACGGACTATACATGCCTGTGGCCTGATGCATCAGTGCTAGACTACTATAGACGTCGTAGTGATATGACTGCAAATGTTTTAAAGCTACGTTAAACATCTAAATCACACATACACACACACACACCCCCACACACACAGAGACATACTTATATCGGAGTCATTTTCAGTTTCCATTTTGGACTTATTAGATGTTGGATTCTTCGGAATATCATTCTGCAAATGCCGCACCAGTAATGTGATATTTTGTTGCTCTACCATCTTCATATATATATCTATGCATCTATAGAGTGTACTTCATTTGTGTTCTTGATTGATGGTTGTGCCTACCTGACTTTATTATGCATCTAAGAAGTAAACGAGCTATTTACGTGATTCTGAGTCCACGACCTGACTTTGTTTACGAGTTAGTTGGCCTTTCCGTAATAAACCATTATACTGAAGGTTAAGTGATATTTGTATATAAAGGTGATTTGGTAAATAATTAGTCATCCCTTTTTCATATCTGTATTTGGTAATCTATTAGCCGAGTTTGCAGTTGTGTTCACATATAATTTGACATGAATTATTAAGTTAAATTGTTCATTTTGATTTACAAGGTGCTCATTGACTTTTCCGATCAAAACATTACCGTTTAATTGTATTATCGTGCACATTCTCTTTTTATGAGCAGTCTTCTTCTAATGAAAATTATTCTTATTCAGGGACTAGAGTAAAGCTTTGTCAATGTTCCTCTCCATTATGTCAATTTATCATTAAACTTAGTCTGCTTGTGCAGCTACCATAGCTTTGGCAAAAATGTCTTGAAAATAATGTTGATCAGGAAACTGTTTATATTTATTTGTCAGTCTTTCGATGAGGCGAAAGTTACGTATAGTATTGATCAATGAGTAGATTTTCATCCTTTATTACTCATTCTCTTTCATCTAATCAGGCTGAAAGACACAATCGCTCATTGACGAACAAGATCCTGAGATCTCCTGATTGCTTCAGAGGGCTATTAGCAAAACTGAAGCCACACAAGTACCAGTTTGTTATTGTGTGACAAATGGGGTCCCTATGAGACATGGAGACCATTGGTTTGCCGATGGTGACGAGTGGTCAGTGACCTATCGGATCATCTTTCCTACGTCTTATCTACAAGACAATGTTAATCTAGCCAACGAACATCATTTGCTATAATTTAGGAGTCGGTACTTCTTATGACAAAAATCAAAGACCGTTTGTTTTGGTTGAAAATACAAAATGGATGTTCTAATTGCTGTTGGTCTCATTATAATTGCCAAATGGTAGATAAACCAAATCAAAAATACCCAAAGCTAATATGCAACATATTAGTTTTTAAGAAGAATTTAGCAGAAAATGTGTAGAGTATTTCGTCCTTTACCTAAGAAAATGTCAGACAATTAATATTTGTTAACCATAATGTTTGCATCCGCAAGAATTCCTGAGGTAATACATTTAAGTAATACCAAAAACTAAATCTATAGTATTTCTGTGATTTCGTAATAAATAATGACCTTCCCAAATCTGTCCAGTCTGATCAAGGGTACAATTTTAAGTTTGCAGTTCTTGCAGCACCATATATATTAATTAGGCATCCATTTGTTTTGATTATTTGCCTATTACCCTGACATTCAAAGGGGGATTTGGAAAGAATTCATCAAATGTTGAAGAGTATGATTCAGTCGTCTTGCTTTGATATAATAAAAGATAAGAGTGTTAATTTGCTGTGTTTGCTGTTTGGAATCAGTTCAAAAGTCCTTATGTTTTTGTCCTTTTGAACTAGTGTTTGAACATATTGTCCTTTGAATATTGAAATTATTAAAAGTGAAACTTGTATCAACTGATGATTCAGAGACTAATCTTCTTGATTATGAATTTTATTTCATATATAAGTTTTCATAGGCCTTTGAAGTTGCATAAATTTCACTCTACTTCTGGCAATTATCAGTAGGGCCGTCGTTGGAAAACAAAGGTCTTGGTTGTTATCAAGTGCTACACTTCTTAATGCAAACTTAGCATGACGTAGACTAAAATATATTTATCAAATATACTGCTGAACTATTGCCAAATATAAATCAACCCTCCAGTAAACATGTGTCTTTAATAATAATAATAATAATAATAAAGTCATGAATGTTTTGATTTTCCTGAATGACTCTGCAAAAAGAAGAATTCCAACTGGATGTTATTGTAACATCTCGTCAATACGATTTGGAATGTTTTCAACGACTAGTTTTTCACAAGGCACTGGATAAAACCAGCATAGGTTTACTGATCAGTACTATCTACCATCCTTTCGTCTTACAACGCATTTTGACCGACAGTAAAACGTTATCAAATGTTCTCCAAACTGATTTGCTATTCTGAGTAGTGACACAAAACACTCTCCAACAATAGACGTCAACACATTCTTTAAGTATTTATGTTACCTATCGCACTGAAGGGCTTAATTCGATGTTTGTGACTTCCAATGTCTTGGCGTAAAAATGGCAAGAAATGCCACTGATCCGTCGGTGAGAATTACTTCCTTTCAAAGGTTAATCTTCAATTAGTTCACTGTGCCATTGTGCATCCCCTTTATCTCCATGTCATTGTAATTTTGTTTTGAGAGTGGGAATATTGATATGATGGAGATCTAAGACAAAATATTATATTTTCAAAGGTAAATTCACCTTAGAGAAGAAACAAAGCAAAACATTTTAACGGTTCTAGGGTGGATTGTAACTCAAGAATCCCGTCACCTAGAGGAGCTCGACAACTATGACATGTTTTGTAGAGTACGTTTAAATCGACATTTTGTCCGTTGGCACCCGTCTTGAAAGTTATATTCTTACCTTGACTGCATATGTCAAAAAATGCTAACCCAGTGCAATAAAAAATATTAATGACATTCATAGTGCCAAACAACGTTACGGAAAGCTGGAAAATGTGTCGTTCCATACACGGGAATATCTATTTGAATCCTTTATAAAACAATAGTTCCTCTTGAGAGAAAAGTTGAGATGTTTGTTATATCCGTCGAGAGAAAAACATAAGGCCAAGAGTATCAACAATGCGAAAGAAAAGAACCCTTTATGATAAAAACGAATAACAGAGGTCTCTACATTAAAACCAAGAGGAATGTTGTGGTTGCAATAAAGAAAACTGAAGAAGAAGAGAAAGGAGAAATACATTTCTAAGGAAGAAACTTTTCTATCAACATATTCATAATTTTTATTATTATTGTTTATTCTTGTTCTTGTTATTATTATTATTATTATTATTATTATTATTATTATTATTATTAATATAGATGCACTCACTTACTTGTTTGAGGCTGAATCTGTTTTTGGCAATAAATGTGCAATGTTTTTCTGAGCTACATGGCTGGCCCTCAAATAGGCCATTGCTTTGACAAAAGTCCATCAGAATAACCACCGAACTTCTGACGTCAGCTGAACTGTATTAGACCTATTCTTCATCGGAGTCAACCGCGACTGACGGTTGTCGTCTTTGTCCTTTTTGTAACTGCTGCATGATGATGATGATGATGACGACGATGATGATGGTGGTGGTAGTTATGGTGGTGGTGGTTAGTTTTGGCTTTTATGTGAGCAAAACAAATCTGTTCCCTTAAGACTTTGTCAAAGATGCTTTGTCAATCATATTCTTTTGTTTCGGACATCTAAGATTTGATGTCGTTGAACATGTGCGTTCGTAATGGTAAGTAACACCCATTTTGATCCTCATCTGTTTTGTTTGTAAGGGTTTTGAATGATAAAAATATGTATTTGTTTGTAACAACTAGTTGCCGTCATACCCACTAAATATCATTCATACTCTTTGACGTGAGCTTTATGTATGTGTATTTGCTTTCGATAGTAACAAAATGTGTATCAAATACCAATTAGATTTGGCAGTACGATTTGACCATATAATGTATATAATCTGCATCCCCATTCTCATGAGTTTATATGTGTATTGCTTTGGATAGTAAATAACCTGCCTTTAAATGCAGTTATGAGTTAGATCAATTTTATGCCCTTTGTCCTCATTCAAAATAGTTTATATGCTTGTGTGAGGATGATATCTAGCAAGCGTGTGTGCTTATTTGTCCATAAGTAGGTTTGAATGACCATCAACTAGTCTCATTCGAGAATCTGTTTTTTCTAAGGGTTGTTGTATGTATGTGTATCAGTGACCATCATATAACTTTCATTTTAGTTTTAGTTGATGGTGAGGACGTTCGATCGGCAAGGTTGATGATGGATGTTAATTAGGTGTTCTCACTTAAAGCTCTAAACATTGCGTCAGTAGAGTGTAATGTGTGTTTATAACCTGGACCCTTTTTAACATCAAACAGCCTTTTTCATGTTCACCGACTTTTCTCGCAAAAAACATACTCCTTCATATTGAATTTTGAAACCGTCTTAATATTTCAATTTTTAAAATGCACTTTTTATTTAGGCTTTTCATATTTAAAATTTTTACATAATATCTTTAATATTTTTATATTAATGATTTAAAATTTTAAATATTTGACAATTTAAAGAAAAACAATAATTTTGAATTTGGATGTTTCTGTCTTTTTTTATTCGATTTTATTTAGAAAAGTATATTTGCAAATATTTGTTATAAAACTATTTTTTTTTTACAGTTTGTACCTGTATGGGTAAATGTTGTTTTAAGGATTATGTTTAATCTAAGCCAACATGTAATACTTTCCCGAATTTGCTCAGTTTTCGTTAGATTCCGTACAAGTTGTTTAATCCTGGCACTTCTGTTAGCTTAAGCGATAACATTTACAAGTTGTCTTGCTCTTTTAAGTCTCCGCTTAAAACGTGCGTGACAGTTTCAGAATTGTGGATTTACTTTCAATAAAATATAAGCCATTGTTTTTCTCCTGATCCAATTCCAGTTTCGTTATTAGTTTCAAATTTACCCTTTAGTCTAAGCCATAATGTTACACCTTTCTGAACATGTTAAGTACACTTGTACAGGTTTTGTTCAGTCTTTGCTAATGTCTTTGACAGTTTCTAGCTTTTGCCACTTCACTTAGCCAAGACAATAACTTTTTCATTTACTCCTGAGTTATTTCGGTCTCCGATTATTTCGGTCTCCTAGTTTAAGACTTTTAGTACTAATTTTAATCTAAGCCGTATGTTTTACATTTCGTCAAGGGTTTATCCACTTTCATATAAGTCTATCACAGTTTCGGAATTTTAACACATGTTTTAGTCCACGCTATATGGTTCATTTGTAAGGAAATTTTCAGTCATAGCTAAAAGTAGCCATATTTTTTTGATATATATTCCGAAATATGTCTAGTCTCTGCTATTGTTCGTGTTAGTTTCGGACTTTTTAGTATTACTTTTATTCAACTATTTGAGACTAAGTTTAAAAGGTGTTTCTCTTCTAATTTTTCAAACAGTTGCATAATTTTAGCGTTTGTTCTAGTCACATCTTCTTTAGTGTTATGAGAGGTTGCAGTATTTCTTAATGTCAGTGAAATTTATGCGAATTTAGTGACAATTCCCATTTAAAGTGAGGCATAGGTAATGTTTTATATATAAATCTTGGGTATATTCATGTAGCTACTAGACAATATTCCGTCCAGTGGAATTCCCTTTCTCTTATTTGTATGTAAAAATTTCAATGCGGAAAGGTGATAGTGAGTGATTCTTTAACATTTGGTGTTAATCCCCTTAAGTTTACCCCTAACTTTGTAACCTACCTTTGCACACTTTTGTTTGTTTGTTCGAGTGATTGTCAATACGTGTTGCACTGTTCTATTTGGTATTATGGCTGTTGGTCACAAGAGGTGGGTGCTGGCTTTTAACACTAGGTGTTGATTAGTATACTGGGCTAATAGACAGTAGATGTGGGTGCTAGAATGTAACATAGTGTGCTGGTCATTATATGTGGGTGATGCTCATTAGGTATATGTGCTTCATCAGTAGATGTGGGTACTGTTAAGCAACATTCTATTGGTTAAT
This sequence comes from Sinohyriopsis cumingii, assembly GCA_028554795.2. NCBI lineage: Eukaryota > Metazoa > Mollusca > Bivalvia > Unionida > Unionidae > Sinohyriopsis > Sinohyriopsis cumingii. The sequence goes on along the minus strand of CM068832.1, from coordinate 17,462,205 downwards.
AAGCGTGGTTGCTGGTATGAAAATGTGCACTATACAGCAGTAAACATGGCGATTGGATAATTGGTCTGGGTTATGGTCAGAAATGTATTGGTCAGTGATTGGGAGTGCTCGTCAGTAATACTATGTATTGTTAGAAAACGTGGGTACTGGTCAAAATATCTTCGTACTTGTTAGGAAACATGGTTATTGGATAGATGATATGGATACTGGCTAGTTAGTGTGGATAGTGGCCAATTGTTGTGTGTGCCGGTCCGTAGAGGGGCTCATGATTGGCAGTCAGATGGAAGGCTGGTTATTATGTGTAGCTGTTGGTCAGTAGAAGCATATTAGTGGCTACTGGTCAGTCAAAAAGCGTGATTGTTAGTAATTGCTGGTATTGGTCAGTAGGTAATTGGCTAATGGTCATTCAGACAGCATGCTGGTTTGTAAATATAGCTTTAGAATTTCATTTTCTATTGTTCGAAGCATCAACATCATTTAGTTTCATACACAATGGGAGCATTCCCAATGTTCGCATTCATATTCGGGTTTTCAAGACAAAGCACTATTTTAAGGGACAATGGTAAATATCATGTTAACTACTAATGTTAAAGTTTCTTTATCCACAGTCACCTACTTACATGTTAATCCTATGGGCATTTTGACATGGAATTCCCTTGCCTCCATACTTTGAAGATAATGGCTATAATGTTAACCTCCCACTGTCCTCATACAATCCAGTCTATTCTCACAGTAGCCCCATTAATCTCCTGGGCCGATGCATTTTCGTTCACATTGTAACATAATACTGACGTGCTCAAAACCAACTTGTCTGAAATCCTTTTTTATTTCATTTTTTGCAGGGCCAGACATGAATCTGATATGTTGTACACGTTGCATTATCTGTATTCGGTGGGGAAGTCAAGGTTGCCCAAAGACTAACAGCTAATTATACTCTTGCAAAGCGTGCATTTAGTAAGGAAAACAATATGCGTTTATGCTAGTAAGCTTCCATTCAGTATGGAAATCGTCTATGAGACATACTCTTCTGTATAATTAAACATCCTTGAGGTTCTAATATCATCGATGTTTCTTTTGTTTTAAGGAACCCGCATTGAGACTCTAGATCTTCTAAGTAATCGCCCTTTTCCTTTCGTCCGTGTGTATGTCCATTTTCCTGTCTGCCTCTTAAATATTTTGCAACCATAATTATTATTGTACGAGTGACATATTTGGTTTCTAATTGATAGTGTAACATTCTAAACGTAAACATTTTAAAAGTGTAGCTTTTGTAATTGAATGCTTGAACACTTACAATAGCACGTATTGCACAAATTATTGCGAATTGCGTGTTTCAGATTTTATGATCCCTTAAACTTTGATTATTTTTTACACAGATATGCTTTTCTATGATGCTTGTGTTGTACTTTGTTTCTCTGTACGCCTGCCTTAAGTCAGGCATATTATGTTACGGCTTGCATCCATCCATTAACATTTAATTGTCTGGTCCATAACATTTCAACGGTTGGAGATATATTTATGATATTATTTCCCAATAATAGATCACATGTTAGTAGATTTTAATCTTTAGTGGCTATTACAAAATAAGCAAGGTCTTCCAGGGCAGTTTGAGATGTAAACACTGCAGCATTAACATGAAGGTTGGGCTCCACAAAGTGTCATCGTGTTTGAGAAATGCATCATGCAATATCATGATAAATTAGTTCCATGAAAAAATGTTAGTTATAACAGGGGGCGAGGATGGGGGTGGGTTGAAGTAAATTGTAGGTTTCATTGACGAATGAACCAACTTACATTAATGCATATTATACGAGAAATATATAATAAACGTATAGCCCTAATAATATTTTTTTTCCCGATGACTATCTACTGCTACAAACATTTATAAAGAAATATGCAATGAAACTGAGTGGAGAGTTACATGTGTACTCACCAAATGCTCTCACCTCATCCATAACAGTAATTCCATCTACACTGAGCACATAAACCCTTTATCATCCCATCGTACATCGCGGTTTATATCAATTGCATGGCAACCTTCGATTGGGACGGATATAATTTGAGAATAGAACATGGAACGATATATTACAAGTACGTTTAAGTGTGCAGGTTTTATGTGGCAATGTTTAAAGCTCTAGATTTTTCTCTGTTAGATTCTCGTTGAATCTGATTTTTAAATGCCTTACGAATACATTTTCTATGTAGGTTTCTTGCTTAATATTGGATTAATCACTGCTATAACATGAACTTTGAAGAGAACGGCTAACTCGAAGTGATTTAATATGACAGGTAATAGGTGAGCAAAATATTAAAATGGCCTGAAACTTACACAGTCACTGTTTTCATTCCTCTTGTCATTAGGATATTTTTGATTGAGGAAAATCCACTATGAATTGCATCAGAGTAGTAATAATTACTAATAACTATTACATTTCTATCATTACCTTAAAATAAAAGTAAACAAAAAGAAGAAACAAATAAAATGTAATTGTCAAAACCGTTGTAACGCATTCTGAAAGTTTGACGACCTCTGCAACAGTGAATCATTTATCGCGGAAGACAATCTTGGTTTTTAAAGGTGATTTCCATCAAGAGAGAAAGAGAGAGGAGAGAGATAAATGTTCATGCAAACATTCTTTCGGAATAGCGACTCTTGGCAATTTTGTATATGCTGTCTCTGTATTTTTAAGTATAATCGTTTTTTTACGCATTTCGGACAATCTGTTTCTTTAACTGAAATAATTGTTATTCTATTTCACTGCATTTTGATGATCTAATGTATTCTGCTCTTTCATTTGTTATATATAGTTTTATGTATTTATTTATGATATTTATATTGTAATGGTCACTTTTAAAACAACATATTAAATAACTAATTTTGTCAGTGAATGTGTATTTTTGCTGTAAACAAGATGTCATTTCGTTTGCAAATATATCTACTAAGATATGTGTTCAGGATATTGGTTTTACCCTTGGATATTCCCTTCATACCTGATGTTTATCATGTTCTTTACTTAAAATTATGTAAAAAACCTGATCTTGTTTACAGCTTGGAATGTTCTAAAAATGAACGTTTGACTCTAATCCAGGCCATCTGTTTGCATTTTAGGTTTTTATATTAAGGTTGTGTACTCATTCTATGTCTTAACATTTGTCTTTGTACATAAATTTAGTTGTGTTCGGTTCTAATTTATAGAGGATTTATTTAGCTAAATTATTCATTCGATTTACAAATTGCTCGACCGCTCTGGTGGACTAAGCAGTTAGAACGTCCGCTTCGGATGCAGGAGGTCGCGGCTAGACATCACTATAAACTGACACACTGCATACATCGTAGCGCAATGACTGAGAAATTGTTAAAACTACATTAAAAATCCAGATCACACACACACACACACACACACACACACACACACACACAAACACAAATTGCTAATTGCTTTAGGACTAAATTACTATTTGGACTTTTTTGTTAACCAGTTGAAGAGCATTCTGGATTATATTATTGTAATAGGCCAAGACCGTTCGCACTTTAGATAGTAATAGGTTACTGGCATATCAACGCATTCAAGATCGAAATTCATTCGTAAAACTACTGGAATTCATTCTGAATACTTTATTGTTTTGGACTTGTTTTCAAACCGTTTAGGACTACATGGGATTTAATTCATAATGCCATAGGACTCCTTTTTATCTTTGCATTGTTTTGTAGGAGAAATTATTTGTTGAATTGTACTAAACTTGTTCTTTTTCGCTTTCTTCCGATTTTTTAAAGAAATTAAGTCGTAATATATCAGTTATCTTTTAATTAAACGGAATGCACACACAAACTGAAAAAAACATGCAGATGTTAGGCATGCGTGAACATCTGAATGAACGAACGAATGAATTAACGAACACAAGAACAATAAATGAACGCCCGACATGAGTAGCAGACATAATAAAATATGTAAATGTATACATGAATTAAAATCAATAATTTAATAAATAAATTAGCATTACACAAGTGTACGGTTATAAGATAAAATATAAACTTATTTCCTTCATTGACAAAATGATTCATAATTTATTTAGGTGTAACATTGAAAGCATTTGTTTTAAATGGATGGTTTGTTTAGAGATTTATTAGAACATGCATTAGAAGAATTATAACATGGGTGCTTTATTAAGAGATTTATTCGACCATGCATTCGAAGAATTATTAAATGGGGGCATTATTTGGTGATTTATTAGAACATACATTATACTAGTTATTAAATTGGTGCATTATTAAGAGATTTATTAGAACACATATTAGAATAATTATTGAATATGTGCTTTATTTAGATATTTATTCTAACATGCATTAGAAGAATTATTAAATGGGGGCTTTATTAAGAGATTTATTAGAATATGCATTAGAAGAATCATCTTCTTAGGCGCTTAGCGAACTTAGAGATAATAAATGAAATCTTTGTTTTATTTAATCTGCTTCAGCTACTATTTGATTTTGTCTGTAATTTGCATTCACATTGATACGAGCAGTGAAACATAATTTAAGCTTGATCTTGTGGAGCGTGATTTTTCGTTATCCATTTTTTTGTTCAGCATTGTGATAATGACATGTTCTGTCAATGCTACATCTGGGATGGCTTCCAAAACAACCTTGTGATAATGACATGTTCTGTCAAAGCTACATCTGAGATGGCTTCTCTATCAGTCTTGTGATAATGACATGTTCTGTCAAAGCTACATCTGGGATGGCTTCTCTATCAGCCTTGTGATAATGACATGTTCTGTCAAAGCTACATCTGGGATGGCTTCTCTAACAGTCTTGTGATAATGACATGCTCTGTCAAAGCTACATCTGGGATGGCTTCTTTATCAGCCTTGTGATAATGACATGTTCTGTCAAAGCTACATCTGGGATGGCTTCTCTATCAGCCTTGTGATAATGACATTTACTGTCAAAGCTACATCAGGGATGGCTTCTCTATCAGTCTTGTGATAATGACATGTTCTGTCAAAGCTACATCTGGGATGGCTTCTCTATCAGCCTTGTGATAATGACATGTTCTGTAAAAGCTACATCTGGGGTGGCTTCTCTATCAGTTTGTGATAATGACATGTTCTGTTAAAGTTTCGTCTGGGGTGGATTCTCTGTCAGACTTGTGACAATTACATGTTCTGTCAAAGTTTCACCTTGGGTGGCTTCTCTATCAACTGTGTGACTTACTCTGCAACACATTTAGAAATATATTTACAACTTTCTACTTAGAATGGTAGAGACAAGTCTAATTAGATTTAGACGAAATGCCTCCAAGGACACGCCTTATTGAAATTATGTCTAGGGTGGCCTCCGAGGACATACCTTACAGATATTATGTCCTGAATCACCTAACAGGACATGCCTTATCGAAATTATGTCAAGAGTGTCCTCCGTGAACATTCCGTATCGAAATTTTGTCCAGAGTGGCCTCCCTGGACATTCCTTATAGAAATTATATCCAGTATGGCCTCCCTGGACATTCTTTATCGAAAATATGTCCAGGGTGGCCTCCCTTGAATGCCTTATCGACATTATGTTCAGGGTATTCTTCCAGGGCATACCTTGTCGAAATTATGTCAAGAGTGGTGCTCCTAGCACTGGGGTAGAATAGTATACAATGTTTTGTTCCTGGGCCAATTAATGATATTATGATACATTAAGGGGTTTTAGGTGAATTCGATAAAACAAAAAATAACTAAACTATTATTATAAATAAAACTTTTTCTTCTTCAAAACATACTTGTAACATTTTAAAATACTAACCTTTGACCACACTGTCTGGTTTCTGATCGATTTGAAAACAAAATTGAAACACTGTTCGTAAACACGTTTCAACCGTTTTTTACTTTTTCGGACTAAGACTAGTTGATACGTGATATGGTGATGTAAGTCATTACTTTCTAAGTCACTAGATTTATTCGAACTGAAGTGAATCCTCATGCAAGTATCGAGTTGAAATAATGAAAATAATAATGGTGATATCGAATCTAAAGATATAACAACGATGAAGGATACAAAATGAAGGGACGATGAAGACGTGAACGTTGATAATGATTGCAATAAGTATAAAGCTAAAACAACTAATGATAAAGACCATGATACAAATATGCAAGCATTTATAACTCTGTCTCTGCTTTAATTAACATGTTTTGACTAATTCTTCATTGACAGAATTAACGTTTTCTGTTTGTTTTGATAATACAGACATGCATTTTACAGTTACAATGAACAGGCCAATTAATGTAATAATGAACAAATGACAGCGTCGGTCATTTAATATTGTTTCCAGTCGAGAGTAAAGATCAGATTATTACACTTCCAATGATGCCTGTGATGTTGCTGCTTTGTTAGCTAAATGAACCAAATATTCAGCCACATTTTAAAACTCTTTCCCGAATATATCAATCAAGGTGCTATCACCGCTACCCCAATAATCACTGCCGTCTTTTCTGCCTCAACCGCCGTCTTCTGCCGTCTGTTTCGTGCCTACTGTTATTACTCTTACAGTTTGTTTTTGCTATACCTAGACTTGTAATGAAAGCAAAAGCTGCAGTAACATGAACAATTATTATGTAATTTTCCTTAAATATTTGTTTTCACTTTCTTTATTTTGGACTAAATATTGTTTACATTTTCTCTAAAGTTACTTTATGTTTAATTCATAATTATGGGTAACCTTTGACTTGTCTGAACTTTAGTTTATATTACAGTCTTTGTTTAGCTGAATGTTGTTCATTGGAAGATCATTTTTTATTGTCTTTAAATTGTGGTATTGTAGATAGAGTTCTGCTTTCTGTGATAATATTTTCGAAATTATAACACCATCATCAGTGTTATATATTATAAATTCTCTTTCTTATTTCCTTCTCTAATCGTTGATCTTTCTAAGCCATTATTCTACTTTTATTATTCCCATCTTTAAAAGCATTTAGTGAGTCATTGATATCATTTAAACTTTCTGCTGACTAATTTATTTCAAGAAAAATATTTTGTGTAGGTTACATAATGGTAATATTTTTCTACTTAGCAATTACTAGTCTTAGAATTTCTTCTGGATTAGTAAAATTATATTCTATTCCTTTCTAACCTGTTATTACCATATAGTTGATTCCCCGTTTAACTGGATACAGAATTAACTGAAAAGAATATGTTTTGAGTTCCGCACCTTAGAAAGTTAATCCTAAAATGAAATTATGTCTGATATATTATTTATATAGTTTATGAATAATTTCTTCCTCAATTGCGGTAGTGATTTAAAGCGCGGATCAAAGAGTAAAAGATCTGAAGTAGGCTATGGACGAAAATGACGAGTGGGATCATCGGGTTTAGAATGTTGTTTAGGTCACTCAAACAAGTAATTAAATCATGTACTGTCATATTAGAATATTTAAATGATATAAGAGCAACTTGAAAAGGCAATAATGCAGTGATACATTCGTCTAAATCGATGAACAAACGCTCATTATTATATGGCAATGAAGATAACAAGAACGAGATAGCCACTTGAGGTAAGAAACAATGACATTGAGAGTATATATTTAAATTAAGGCTAGTGTAACGTGTGGGTTTCACAATAAAAAAATACTACTTGCAGTATGCATTTACTTCTGAATGAAAAAGTGCAAATCTATCAAACAAGTATCAACAAATTTCTAAATGGGTTTAAAACCCACACATAACTAAAGGGTCATGACTGATATGAACTAATCAGGTCAAAGAAAAATCCATGCAGTATTATATTGTATTGAACACATTAGCACAGTATCTGGGCGCCCCGAGTGGTCGAGTGGTCTAAAGCGCTCACAGTTGGGGATCACTGCCATCTCACATCTGTCTGCTTGGGTTCGAATCACGGGCTCAGCCAATGTGATTATTTCTGAATACCTTGCAAGTAGCTTCTCGTGGGTCGGTGGTTTTTTCCAGGCCCGGCCCTAGGATGTGTGGGGCCCAAGTTAGCAAGCGATAAGCGCGGGGCCCCGAGCGAAACCATTGCATTGCCTAAACGCGCGGGACCCATGGTGGTTGCCTCGTTTGCCTTGTAGTAGGGCCGAGCCTGGTTTTTTCCGGGATTTTCCCGGGTTCTTCCAACACATTTATACTGACCGTCATGTATATCCTATCTTCTGCTGACAAATTTCGTTAAACCCTATAACAACAACAACAAAGCATAATGTCTAATACATATGGAAATAAATTTGGCCGACGTTGTAATTTACTTGCTCTCCAAACCACAGTTTGATAACGAACACACTGATATTGATTTCGATATGATAAGTGTTGCGTCAAGTACTGACTTGTGAACCTGATATTAACGTTAAAGTCATTCTTGTTGACTAGGGTACTGATTTGGTTGTTGACTAGGGTACTGATTTGCTTGTTGCCTAGTGTACTGACTTGCTTGTTGACTAGGGTACTGACTTGAGAACCTATTATGGATGTTAAAGTCATACTTGTTGACTAGAGTACTGACTTGTGAACCTGATATTAACGTTAAAGGCATGCTTGTTGTCTAGGGTACTGATTTGATTGTTGACTACGGTACTGATTTGCTTGTTGACTAGGGTACTGACTTGTGAACATGATATTGATGTTAAAGGCATGCTTGTTGTCTAGGGTACTGATTTGATTGTTGACTACGGTACTGATTTGCTTGTTGACTAGGGTACTGACTTGTGAACCTGATATTGATGTTTAAGTCATGCTTGTTAACTAGCGTACTGACTTGCGTGTTGACTAGGGTACTGACTTGCTTGTTGACTAGAGTACTGACATGCTTGTAGACTAGGGTGCTGACGTGCTTGTAGACTAGGGTACTGACTTGGGATCACATAATACACATGCGTTAATGGTTTTATATTAAACGGAGTTTGTGAATTATCTCAGGAAGACTGATCACCAATTATATTTAAGTCAAAGAAACTTAGAATGTCGGTATTAGATAAGTTTGTTGATCTCTTATTCATGTTATCAGACCCAGTATCCAATGCCATGACAACAGTGTTTGGGACGGGATTATAGGTTTCTTGATCTTGAGAACACATATCTCAAAGATGTCAGACAATGTGTTCGTTACCAGGTTTGCTATGTTGAAATTTCTCAAGAATATCAGAGATGTTTCAATACTCACTAGTTAAAAGTTATTAACGTCAATAGAAACGGATACCAGAAAATTCCTTTTGGCCAAAACGTCGCTAATTTCTTCGAGGGACTATTTCTTTTATTTTGTTTTGAAAAGGTCTCTCAGATTGTGAAATGTGCCAACACTTAAGATGGCAAATGCATTGTCATACAGTGTTTTAAGCATTATGTCTGATAATATTTTAATTTTCGGGCCGAAGTTTGATTTGGTTGCTAACTTAAATATCTAACATTATTTTTGTTCATTTCGAAGGGTTCTACAGAAATTCACCCTTTGCTCACCCATGTTTTTTGAAAATATAAATGTCACAGGTCAAGTGTTATTATTTAAATACAACATAACAACACAGTTTGATAATTTCACATTAATTTCAATGTAATAGAATAAGAAAACTTTAAACGGACTATTTTAGTAATTGCTTTATATCGTCTAAGTTTGAGCATTGGTCATTATTAAATTTTCTGATTTATTAGTCATTTTGGGAAGTCATTATTACTTTACTAGCATGTCAGTTTTAATAGATTTTCTCTGACCAAGGCTTATTATGACCAGTCACAAAGAGACTTACAAAACTCCTGGATATTGCAGATTCTTATGGTTTAAGATACTTACTTTTTCTTTGTATTGAGCTTTAAACTTGCCGTGAAACATTAAACAAAAATGTAAATGTTCCTATCATTCCCTAAAATACAAGTGACATGTTCATTAATTGTTATGTTTACCTTTCAAATAAGGCACTAATGTGTATTGATAATAATTATATCTTTTTAAAGGTTTATTACAGCGTGGAGGCCCGTCTCCTTTGGCTGGAGGTTTGCTAATGGCCTTGGCAGGAGTTTCGACTAAGTAAAGAGAATACAATTTCATGTAGGAAGCTGAAGTGAACAATTTCGCTATTTTCTTATTCAGAAGTAAACACTGATTTCAGATATGTAGTAAGATTCGTCATCGTTTTCTATGATTATTTGACGGAATTTTGGCCCGAAAAATCTCAGGCGGCCCCTTTTTAGTTTCTGTTGCGTAACCATGATTATTAGTTTATATAGCAATCAAGTCCACTTTTAAATTATGCTAATAAGACGTAGAATGAATGCTATCTTTTTCTCTCACAATAATACATCAACCGTTTGTCTTAATTGAATATCAATAAATAAATAAATTACAATCTTGAATTTTCATGACACAGCTGTAGTACATTTGTTTGTAGCAAAATCCCATTTGCTATTATATACTGAAATAACATTCGAAGGCAGTTGTGCTGATTTCCTATTAAATACAATATATTGCAGCTATTTATATTATCAGTTGTTTAATTCTTCTGACTGTCGGATGTTTCCAGTTTCTTCTCTTGAATTTCGTCTTGCGGCGATCGATTTAGTTTTGTTCAAACATAGGTTGTTGTTTTATATTGATTGGTTAGTTGGTTAATTGATTGGCTGGTAGTGTTGCCTTTTATGGAACAGCAACAATTTGGTGGTTATTAAAGTGCCTTGCATAACAGTACCCTCTAGTTGCCAATCTCTGTTGGTCCGATAAATGGAAACAAACCTGCTCCATTCTGGCTGCGAGTTCAGTGCTGTAACCACTGAGCAACGCTCTACATTTGTACACTTCTTTACGGCCTTAGGTAAGTAGGGCATTCAGGGCAATTTTAGATTTTCTTTTAATTATTGCAATGGAAACTATTGTCAACGGCTAAGGACATATTGTCTGACCTAAACATTACCTCAACAACAGAATCGTTTTTTTTTCTCAGATGTATCAAGTATTTCAATATTTGACATACATGGCTTAATATTTAGTTTCGCTATATAGTTGAGCCAGTATGCACATGGCTGACTGTTGTCTGTAACAAAACGATGTATCTTTCAGCCTTTCCTAGAGAAGATTTCAGCCCAATTACATGGAAAACTTTTCTCCTATTAAGGTGGAAGAATGCTGGCCAGAAGAACGATATGTGCCGTAAGCATCATTGCATTGGCTCTCAAACATTTTGAAAGAATTTGGAAATATGTGTATGTTTATCATCCCGAATTAAAGTTATTGAAATTTAAACACTGAGTTGAAATTAGAATCGCTAGACATACAATCACTCACTCAGTGCTTGTAATATCACATTTTATCAGGATAGAATCAAATCAAAGTTGACCGCATTCTTGAATTTATTTTGTGTTTCTCTCTCGGTATATACATGCTTTTATATTGTGGTTTCAATAGTATCCGTGTTAGAACCTTGGAATTTGTGTTCTCATAAAACATGCCGACACAATTTGACATAACACATAACACATATCAATTCACAGATATCAATGACCAACAACTTAGGAAAAACTTCGAGGTTAAACCAACCAGCTATTATTGCAAGAGATTGCAAACATGCAAGGTCACATGGGCAGCATAGAGACCAATCCGAATCATTTTGCAAAATTGTAAGCAAACACACTGATAAGAGCTGGGTTGTATGATTCCCACATTATTTTTAAAACTTGTGTTAAAAGGTGTTAAGTACACAACTACATATAATTGTTTCAAGGTGTAACTCACTATTTATTCGAGGAAAACATCGTGAGATGTTACCTGCTCTTTTAAAGGTTATCTATCCAAAATATGCTTATCATGATATATAAAATCTATGTTGGGGTTTGGACCGAGACAAGGAAATCCCAGTCAAGGGTTTATATTATTTGTCTCCGCACGAGTCTTGCCCGAGTGGGGAGACATATAATATAAACCCGCGACTGGGATTTCCTTGTCTCGGTCCAAGCCCCAACGTAGATTATTTTTCTCACACAATATTGTCTTTAAAGTAAAAAGAATTCTTCACTAGTGTTCACGTCCAGTGTTTACATGAGGGCTGTGGTGTGACCGTTGCGTCCGAAGTACACATTTTATATGCGTGAGCAAAGAAACAAAACAACATAAAACGTCGCATAATAATGAGATATTATCACATTTAATATGTGGATTTATATGAAATTGACAATAAATAATTAATATTTATTACAAGAAACTGTTTCATTTTCATCAGTTCCAATTTTGAAAAGTTATATTGTAAATAATAAAACGATATTGGCTACTCAGCTCTACTGTAGTGATACTTAGTACAAGCTGTAAGGAAGAGTAACATCTTTCTTTAGATTATCCATGGGTAATTAGAGATATGTGTCACTATGTATATAACTATTCTTTTCTTTGGAGAAGGTGAAACTGTGTTGTGACATACTTGTGTTGTCCTTAATATTGATTATAAATTTACCCCCGTGTATAATAGCCTCTCCAAAAAAAGACTTATGCAGATAACCATGTGCTAAACATTCAAGTTCACGTATTCTTTGAACATTTATTTTTCTGTCCTGGAAATATGGCAAGTGCTACAGTGAAATTTGCTTATGGATTAAAGTTTTGACGAATAAATGATTACTTCTGGCTGGTAAATACATTATTTGTCATTAAATAGTGTAGGTATATTTTTGACTCGACCGAGGTTTCTTTTTTTTTAAAAGAAGTTCTGAGCGCGTGGACACCTTGACTGAGACGACTAGTCTGAGATGACTAGACTGAGATAAGAAAAGTAAGGTTAGCAGAACAGCTAGATTTCTCTTTCGCATGGGTGAGAAAAACTTATATCATGCATATACAAAACACACTGAACTTCACAGATCAAACATAGTGCAATATCTATATACATGTTTAGCTGGTTGCTTGCGATTTGCACGGCAATACAGCGCGTTGATATATGCTTTCTTTTGAAGCCATTTTTGTAAAATATGTAATCTCATCAACCGTGTTATCAAGTAATTGATATATTCAATTTGTTACGAGTCTATGCTCTTAAAATAACTAACAGAAAAGAGTGAAGACAGCAAGCTTTGTAAAATTTAACAAATAATTTATTTCCATAGAATAAAAGTGGAAAATGAGAAAAGAACCTACGGTATTGCGAATTAAATACAAACTGTAATCCAAAATTAAAAAAATAGAAGTCCTGTCAATGAAAAGTTTTAAGAGGATCTCAGTTCAAACCCCGATGAAATTCAAGATGGAAACCGAAGACGTCTGTAATAGCCTACAAAGTGTAGATGTGTCAACAGTCTTTTGTTGATTCACAGAAAATATTATTCCAGTTTTAATTGCCGTATAAATTCCAGTGAATGTCTTTGTCCAAGAATTATGTCTGAGCACGTTTATATTTCCAGGGAAAATAATCACTTGAATTCAATAGTTTGAAGAAAGTAAAATTCAACACAAACCAAACACAACATAGCACAACTTTCTGTGCTAGGTGTTAAAGCACAAGTGGCATAATTCTGACTTTCACAAAATAATATAGTTATCTGTTTGACCTCAGGTCACAAATTAGCATTTTCTAAAAATAACCATTGCTTAATGGAAAATAAATGTCTGACATAATCTAATGAGCCTTGTTTATGTAAAACATAATAGTCTATAACATTCCCTTTGGAATCTCAAATCCCTGACAAAAATCAACATGTTTACCTGAATAATAATTAGGTTAATTTGCTCATACAAAATAGAGAATAATGAACCTATTTTTAGTTGTTTACTTTAAAAAAAATACAAAAGTCATTCAGGTCAAACAGAATCAAACTCACATTTGGATAAGGTCAAGTTTATTAAGCAATGTTACATTACAATAGCATGTAATGGAATAAAAAAATTTTTTAAACTAACAGACAAACAATTAAATATACTTAACAAATTAAACCTTTTTTTCGGTAATATCTTAAGAAATTGGATATGAAAATTTTAAACAATGATCAACGTTTTATTCTTAGTGCTGAAATAAAAAATATACATCAAGGCTTATTATACATCCTAATATTGACATCAATATGTCCATTCGTAATCGTTCCCATAATAGCTGTAACTGAATTAAAAGAACAACTTCTATGTAATGTATTGCGTAATAATGCAAATCCATTTGTGCTGTTTTGTTTAAGGGATGTGTTATGGATTGTTTCATAGCAAGTAGGTTTCATGCGATCATTTATTTTTTTCAATTCAGTGTTCTGCCATGTTTTATAGGAACACGTTCTTTCATCGTTGTTTCGAGCTGGTCATGTTATAAGTTCTTGGCAACAACTGAAGGACATAAGCAAGCCTTTTGGTATAGAACTATCCCTGGAGGATGCGGTATGTACTGAGTGAAATCTGAACACGAGTTAAAATAACTTTATATTCAGTAGCATTGTCAAACGTGCCAATTCGCAAAGAAATGAAATAGTTCAAACCTAACAAATACATTCATGAACTGTTTGGAATAAGTGCTCTCTGATCTTAATAATCTTAAAATCACGACTATGTGTGTGTAAAATATGTTGCCACTGTCTGTTATCTATAGTACTAATATGCCCCATATGTAACCGCTACACAATTATCATGCGTCAGTTTCAAGGCATACAGTGATCATTGTATTTTATATACAGCATATTAACGGAACCTGTATGTTCATCAGTTCAGACTCATTAAGCAGATGAATGTAACATGTAAAAATGAATAGAATAGTAAACTCTATGCAACCAATCCTAATAGTTCTTGTTACACATATATCTTACGATAAGATGTGTCTTTCATTAACCCTCCTGGATAACCTTGACAGTATTGGGTCACTGGAATGCCATGTCATTCTAGTCACTATGTTTTTTACTGTTTGTTGCCCTGTTTTCAGACCTGCATACTATATCTTGAGAGCATACGTGGCCCAAAACAATACAACGTGTTTTTTGTTTAATAACGGCGTACTTCATCACTTTTATTGCTTACCTTCTCAAGTCTAGTTCCACAGCTTCTGACGTAACGTTATCCCTTTGTAGACCTGAACAGTATTTTAAATTAGTGTCATGGCATATGTTGTGGTCTGTTGAAACTTTCCTTTTTTATACATAAATGCACTTGGCCTTCATAGTTTGCTTGTCTGAGCGATGTTTCCTTACTATAAAATATCACTCTGTCTTTACTGACTTCGACTGACAGAATCACATTATAATGCATAGAACTGCACGTTAGCAACTAATATTGACATATTTATCGAATATGTTACACGTACTTCTGATTATCATGTATACTGCATCGCTCTAAAATAATACATTTTCCCTGAACGTATGATTTGTAAACCCAAAGATAAATAAATCCTTACTGGCCAGAGACCAGCTGTCGTCACGTTTTCTTAGGTTGCTGGGGTTTACTCTGAAATTGCAGACCCTGGTAAAAGCGAACTGTTGCATTACATTAGGTATTTTACATTGATGTTTTCTCTCACCGTTTCAAAGAAACGCAACGAACCTCATTACTGGCGAGCATAAGTTGGTGATTCAGTTAAACGTTTATGACCACAATGCCAATTCGACGTTTCATTACGAATTAAACTATTATAATTTTTATAAGCTTTTGAATTAAAAGTGCTTGCGCATACCTTTTATGATTTACGCGTTCTGATCGTAAAGAAAGGTGGATGAAAGAAGCATTATAGAATTCAACAGGTTATAATTCAAACCATGAATTCCAAAACATTTCCAACAAATCGCAAATATTCTAAAGAAATCAAAACACAAACTATGTAAGTATTGTCTTTTGTTTTTCTAGAGTGATTTAAGTGGCAACTTGATCACCAAGTCCCTTGATATGTCACACTGAATCCAGTACACATTGATGTTGGAGTCTTTACTGATGCCAGACCCTGTGGACGGTGGTTTTCTAGATCCATCACCATATACTAGTATGTCACCATTGATATCTGTCTTTGGCTTTATTGTCTCAATTGTTATTATCTGCTTTTCCTGTGTCTCGATTTAACGCGTCATGCTTTCTTCCATAACAACTGTCTAAAATTCTTAAACTCCTCTTTCTTTTCTTATTTGTTCTCCTCCCATTCTTCCTTTTTTTCCAATATTTTAACTTCTTTCTCTCCATTTCCATCTTTGTCTTAATATGTTTCAGCATTGTATCTCCTATTACAATTAGAAAATTATTATCTTTTTATTTTTGCAGTTAGTGGCTTGACTGAAGAAGTAAGGAAAATATCTGCCAATTGCTCTGGTTGTACAATTATGAGCGAATTTACTCTAAAATAGTACCAGTAAGTTGGAAATGGTCAAAGTTTTGCAATATTGATGAAGAAACTTAATGATGACCCAGAGTAGCAAGTATGTAAATCTTCTGCTCATTCACTCACTTGATAAGTTCTCTAAGAAAACATCAGAAGCAATGGACGGCACTAGGAGCTAGTGAGAATTTAAGATTATGGGAAATGTAGATTATATTTGGGACACTAAGGGTTTATAGAACTAGCGTATGGTACCATGTTTGGTGATAGTTTGGGGTTGTGGGTTTGAACAAGAACCAATATTTTAGAATGGTATGTGGCTTATGACTGAGAAAATTCATTTGCGAGATAATATATGTGCTCAGCAGTACAAATATACATAAAATTAATAATACAAAATAATAGATTATATATGACGCGGACAAAATAACTTTGAATGACTTGTTATTGGCACTATTGATCAATGTATAACATAATATTGCTGGATCCCACTCTGTTCCAATTCAAATTGTTTTAGTCCTATTCCTTATAAACGCATTGTTGTTGCCATGAAAAAAGAACAAGTTCCGTGTAAAAGTTGTGGTGTTGGCGTAAAAAATAAATACCAGTTATATAAAATGGTGGAAGCTCTAGTGTACATTGGATTATATGGTATAACTCCAGTACAAAATCTCCTGGTAATGCTAAAGCTAGATAAATTAGTCAAACATGCTAAGTGATTCAAATTATGTACATTTTTAATATTATTTTTGTATTGAAGATCATAATAATTATAGTATTCAGACGGCTGTTCGGTTGTATTTCATGGCTCGTAAAGCAAGAGAAAAATGTATTTTACTCACCGGAATGAATCTAATTTAACCATGATCGCGTGTGATGTTAAATGAATTTCGTTATAAGACTGATCGAATCATTTGCGATGAAGAATTAAACATAGTAGCCGAGATTGAAATTCCCACACTGCCGTTCAATCTTGACGGTATAGTTCCCGTAGTGGTCATTCTTCATCAAATTTACCACGTGATATGAATATTTCAGAGATGCCTGAGATGAATTTCTTGCAGACAACACTGTCCATGTCCTTATGACGTGACAGATTGAACTGCCAGATACTCTACGCAGACTTAATCTAACTCTGCATGTTAATATACGAGGACATGGGATCATTTAGAACAGACGAATGAACGATATAAATAGTCAAAAAATCATATCGTTACTGGAGCCAAAGTAACACAATCTTCTCAGGATTAAAGTCATCACGTTAGAACGATGATTTGTTGGTTACCCGAGATACATTTGGATAAATACATGATCAGCGTCGTGGAGGTAAACATTTGATGTCTTATCTAATTTAACTCCACTAGCAGCTTCTACCAGAACTGACACATGCTTATTACTGTAGCAACTTAAAAATATATGTCCAGCCCGGGACTCTCACCCGGAACCTAGTGAACTCCATTCGAGCCACTCTCTTCCTACATTTTTGTGACAAGTCCCTGTGTCTCAAGGTCCAGCTTCCACTTAATTGCTCGCTCCTTCGCCGGTTGAAGGTACATATGTGAAATCGTATCGGCGACGCCAAATGTGACAGGGAACAACGCACTGCCAGTCCGGGGGTCGAACTCGGAACCAGCCTAATTATACAGGCGCCCTACCATTTCCTTCATCCAAGCCGACACGCTTTGTCCTACCCGGCACATTACGAAAACCCATATTCGGTATCCGCAGTTGTGTACGGAATTTTAATTATGAACGAAAAAAATCTTTACATCTTAGCTCCGATGCGCGAAGGAAATTTAAATTGTGTAGCTGCTTGCATCTTAGAATATTATAACAACGCTATTCGTAAACATGGATTAACGGAGTTACGACAACATTAAATTTAACAATGACAACGTGGACGACTATAGGAGATGTTGTTATGCTTGAAACTGCCAGTCTTTATCAAAACAACTAAGCACAGCTAATTTTCGCAATAATCATCAACAATACAGGTCAATCCAATTAAGTTAAAGGTATGTTAGTATGTTGACTTTCTCAGATCGGAAGATAGAAAATGAAAAGTTTCTTCCAGGACACTCATCACAGAGACGAAGGCGAAATTTCCCGATCAGTGGGGCATATAGGTTGACGTGTGAATACCGAAGCACTGCTTACACGGGCTATTGACATATCATAGGTAAGTCCACCCAATTTTTTGGACAGAGGCCACATCCTACAAGTGGCACGTAAAGAACTCAATCAATAGATCATCTACTTATGTCAGAGAATTACATCCAGAGTTACGGATTCGCCGCCGACATATTTGCATGTATGATAGGGACGGTTTGTTCTGTTGTCACGGCGCAAAATTTGAAAGGAGAAATTTACCACGGAACACTAACCATACTGTGAATCAACTTGCGAGGGGATATATGGATTGACATATCAGAGGTACAGATAACTTTTTTTAACCTTCAGAAACTTTAATCACAAAAACATGCGGAATAGCATTTTTTGCATTAAACATAAAAATACATGGTGTTTTTATTCAGAATTAAAAACACTAAGTCAGAAATTTTGGTCTTGCAAAAGTTATCTAGAAACAAATATTTTGTGATATAGAAAGTAGATACAAAAGCAGGCAAGAGAAATGTCACCGCTATCAAGGACCTAAAGTCAATTAGGAAGGATCCCTCGAGAGCCTTCTTATTCAACACACCCGTTGGTCCAGAACCTTGGATCCCTCACACTGTGTAAACCATATAATGTCTGTGCGTTGTAATATATGGCGTACGTCCAGCGGCATAGTTAAATAGCCACTACGGAGAATTCGCCCCATTTGCAACAATTAAAAGACGTGCACGACACATCTTCATCGGTTTTCTCACAACTACAAAAAACAAAAGGTTAAAAAAATAAAGATGCTCCGGGAAAAAAAAAGTTGAAGGATTAAGAATGACTAACATTCGAAGCAAAAAAGCACGAGCTTTTTCAGTTTATTTCAACACACGTTAAGCTTCTGTATCAAGTCATGCTGGACAAAATTTTACTGACTTGTAATAAATATTTTCTCATTTATATACTTTCATTACAGTTGATGAACACTGTAAGGTGGTAAATAACATTTTGGCGAGATCCAAACTACCATGATTGAACGATCTAGATAATTTGAAGTGTGAAGTGAATGGTTGTATGTTGTGTGATTATATAATTAATTCAGATACAGAACAATCTTGAAAGCATATGGAAATTTTATAATTGAACAGCATACTTCATGTGTTAAACAACATTTGGCCTATGTATCATATTGTTTTTGAACTGATAAAAGCAAAATGAATGTACAACTGAATGAACTTTGCTCTTTGAAATGATGTGGCAATTTTTAGACATATGACTGCATAGAAATATTAAACATTTACATTTCAGTACAAACCGTAGTAAAGAATATTTGAGAGTGATTGAAACTAAATAAAAAATGTACTGCTCTAATAAGGATAGATAAAGAAGAAGTTTGGATTAATCTCTTACAAACTGATATTAATCTTGTATTTATAGCGACGGTGTAACTTCAGCCGGAATTCTTTGTCACTTTTTGAGTTCTTCAAACTATTAATTATCATTGTTTTGCAATAAACATAGTTTGGAACGACTGAGATATATTATATATGTCTGTCTCTCTCTCTTTCTCTCCTTGTCCTTTGTCTGCCTGTGTAACTATTTTGTCTTTGCACATTCTGGATCTAACGAGCTCTAATGCTATGATATACCATTCATAAGGACTACAATATTTTTTTATCTTCTTTGATATTCTTTGATATTTATATATAGCTCCATAAATGCCCTTCCCCCCTCCCATTTAATATGCTAAATTCTGACCTCGCAACAATTTTAAACTGTAGTCAGATGTAAACTTGTCTGATAATGACATGTCAGTTTTATGATATGTCTGCTACACGGTGAGACGAAAAATATGGATTACAGAAAAGCAAAGCCACATTATTTCTGCCTTTTTCTCCCCTCAGTTTTTTCCTTAATATTTCTTTTTAAGAATATATGCTGTTCTGTCTTATAATAAATTACATTAAAATTTATTTGCAGTTGAAAGACATAAGAATCAATAATTTTATGAAGAGATACTGCAGAATGTCCTCTCAAAGCTGTTTTAGCTGCAGTAGCTTCAGGGGTGGGGAATGACATGTGGTTCAAGTGGGTACTACATACATGTATGGAAATTTCTTACCCCCGTACTTGCTGTGGCGATATATTTTTCGTGGGATAATTTTGATCCACACACAATGGTGTCAAAACATTGGGTTGTGTTACAACAGCAGATCAATATTAAACGGCCCGCGTGTGGGTAACGATTGTCGAATAAGATGCTATCATTTATTCCAAAAACAAATACGTGAGCAGCGATGTCGATATTAAATGTTCAATCGTATTGATGCCAGTAAATTTGAAGTTACATTCGATCATGCCAAACATAAGCTCACCCATGTGTTGCTTGTATTTTTGGGACTGATCCTGATTATCGCCCGTGGGGTACACTGTTAACAAGAACACCCATTTAAAACATTGGTTGTCTGCATTTTTTACATTGATTACAGCTCACCGCGAAATACGTGCTAGTGTGTGAATGTAACTCGACTAGCGGATAGGATTTAACAGGGAAATATGTCGCTGAAACATTGCGCGTCCGTCTACATGCCATTATGATCCTAAATTAGTGGTTTTCAAAAGTCTCAAGAATTCATTTAAAAGCTTTGTCTATTTCAACAAAAAGGATCTCAGCGCGTCTTTATGGTTCAAGATTACACGAGCATCGTTATCAATCCACGGTTTTGGGAATTTAAACGCATCATTGTCAAGGTTAAGTTGCATAATTAAATACACACGGAGAATAACTTCCATCTTAACATCAGAGGTACCTGTGTGCTGTATTATAATATGATTCATGAATGCATCTTTAAATGAAGATTTACAGCGTCTTTACCTTTATTCGATCAGAATAATTATACGATAATCGTGACAATCGCCACGATGTTTATGTAACTCAAATTGAGGTTCTTGTAATTGTCGTACGTTTCCGGCGGTCTCAGTTGCAATGGCATAAACGATACGGCGAGACGTTGTTGCTCGTCACCAACCACCTTTCTTTTCAATCCGCTTGGCACGTGTAGGAATCTTGATATAATACTGCGCTGACATTTCATGAAGTTGTTTTACAGTCAAAACTGGCTCCTCTGGAGAAATTCTTAACATTACAAATTTGTCAGCTTTGTTCATACAGCCTGGTGTTCATATCCCATGCTCTCGCACAAGTTGCCTTAGTTGAATCACACTTGGCATGCTTGCATATAAGGAACTCATTGTTTAATTGAGAAACGTTTGTGTTATTGGTTTTACTTTCGCAGGATCAGAAACTGTGATTGTTTCAGCTCTGTCTATTTTTTTCTCTGACTTCTATGTATGTTTTCTCAACGGCATAGTCGGGTGTTCCTGCAATCACATGTTCTATGAGTCTTTTACCTCCGCACGCTATACAACATTTAAGATATGGTCGACTACAAAGTCAAACACACAGCGCTAGCAAATGTGATTTACAGTATTCATAATTATATGTTATGCCTAAGAGGTCACGTTTTCCACGGCATACATCATTGCAGTGATTGTGTCTTAATGTCATTTATGGTATTAGGCACTACTGGACGAGGGTCTTGTTAATGTACAGAGGTGCTCTCAACAATAACTAATAAGCAAATCAATAAAATCATAAAGTCGATGTTAGTGCAGATGAGCTCATATGATTCATCACTAAGCAGTGCTCCAATCCTCATGCCGACATTTGCAGCGCCAGATTCTATAATTCTAAACATTTTGCATTGTTTGTATATCTCAGTTATAGTTTTTGCTTCTCTGTACCTACAAGGAGGTTCATAAAATATCACCTATTGGGACAAAATTATATTAATAGTGAAAAGATCTAATTGTGGTCTTTGCTGTCTTCACTGTTGACATAACTGTCTTCACTGACAACTCGGTTAACTTCAACGGTTTGAAGTTTTCTTCTATTATATCAAAAAAGGATTTCTTTCTTTTTGCTGTAGTTCGCGAGAGGCTTATATTGTTACAGTTCCAAGAAAATTCTAAGGTCTATCAATTTATCAAAGTTGCTCCAGATAAGTATGTTAAAAATCATACATCATTGAAGCAGCTCTTATGATTTAATCCTTTCAGTATCGCTATAAACACCACTGGTTTGGTCATATGATGCGTGCATTAAATATGCTCAAAATCCTTTTGAAATACAATACACATCAATCTGTAAAATTTTCGCCATAATGTATACTGCAGTAATTGTTTAATATAAAAATGTAAAAGGAAACATCTCCGCTCGGGCTGTACTATTGGATCTGTATCTTTGAGATTATTGGCGCCGTGTTGAGTGTAAGCTGTTATACATGAATGCAATCCGACTTGTGTCCCGAGTTTGGCAATTGACGGACTAGAAGGATCAGAGTTTATTTGAACCAAAATACTTCTCATATAATTATTTGTGACTCATACTTGTAGCTGACATTGACCTTACATGGTCGGACTGACTTTCATTTTAATGTTCAACCAGCTAGAGCCCCGACGTTTTCTCAGTTATTCAGAAAACACGTCCGCTCGTGTGAGTGGAACCTGTAATATTCCGATTAGCAGTAAAACACCGAGACTAACAAGGCCGTCGAGAACACTTAGTAGTAAAAAACACATACATAATGTTAAGAAGCTGCTGAAAAACACGAGCGCAACATCTTTTTCACAAGCTAATGTAAAAGCTACAACATTTTGAATTGCCATTCCATGGCTTATTATATAATAGTTAATCAAACAAGTTTGGAATTAGAATTTTAGGTCTCTCAGATATAGCCAGCAATTTAACCAGGAAATAATTTGAGTAGCATTCACAACGGCGAAAATTATTTAGGATGGCTAAGGTATAAGGATAAGACATGTACAATTTCTCTTTGCGATAATAATCTTCAGGAGAGAATTGTATATTTCTTGATTAAGTCTATTTTACCGTTAAGACTTGTAACGCACGCGAAAAAGAGAACTTAATACAACCTTATACAAGAGTCCGTCCCCGTTATACAAGTATATAATACAGAGGCCTAACATTAATTCTGTGTGCAAATATTTATTAATCAGTGAATACAGCTGCACTAGAAACTTTACTTATGTTAAAACATTGTATCTGAAATACATTTCTAATATTACTGGCTACAAACATATCCAAACATTTCCGCCACACGGATGTTGATATAAATTATGTATGTGCACTCGGTCCACCCGCGTATGTGCTTGTCACGTGGACGTGCAGTCTAAACGACGTATACTGAGTATTATGATATTAGCGGTTTTCTTGATTACTCACTAGGATGAAGTCTTCTATCCCACATGACTTTCTTCTTGCAGGGTCGCCTGTGGACATGTTCAGCGGTGGGCATGAGCGCAAGATACAAAGACCAAAAAAGTCATGGGGGGGTGGAAGGCTTTAACCTAGGTCACTAAAAATGAAAATTGTGCATTAACATACTACGTTTTCAAATAAGATTTGTTAAATCCTCATTTGTTCCATCTATCCAATAAGTCAATGTAATCTTTGGGATTATACGCGATAAGATATGAGAGAACTTGAATATCCTCCGATCATTAAGGTTTTCGAAAATTATACAGTATAGACAAAATAAACACTGTTGACAACTAAAGCATTACTAACTATCGTATTATTAAATCATCTAAACTTCTACATCATTGAGAGGCCTGTGCACCAGGCTAGTCTGGCTTCGTGTGTGGAACATCTTGGGAGGCCAGGGTACCAGGCCTGACACGATAGTATATGTACAAATAACGAATATTATTGAATTGGAAAAGACACGAGCATGATCGCGTGAGCAGTCGAGAATGATCGGCGATGTGTATATTTACAGATGATGCAACAGTAAAACACCAACGATGTCATATGGGAGAGAGGCGCATAGGAAAAGATGTGACCAAGGTGAAAAATATAGAGTTGATCACATAAAATTCGGAAAGACGTCTGAGATCACATAGTAAACCAGTTATATAGTATTCTCACGTGTTATACTAATAATGTTATAGGGTGGACTCAATGGGTATTGACGATGAGAAAACGGACACTAATGAGCCCACGATTCCTCTACCTATATCGTTTTTGTCGCCCCATCTTACACGATATATATTTTCCAACTAATAATACGTTTGTTAAATGACTGGCTAGAGTCACCGAACCGGAACCTGTGTAAACAAGAGCCTCGGGTACTTGTACCAAGCGTGATTGTGAAAGTAGGCAGATGTTAAACGACAGTAAATAGTACAATCGAAGCAGAATCTGCAGTAGAGAACATTCAAGATTTAAAATGAAGTAGACGCTTTTTCGAAACAAAGGTATGAAATTTATAGTTTATTTATGTATTTGGTTTGTTGGGTAGGGAGAGTACGTGAAAGCTTGTAAAGATTTGATTGGTCTTCCCGGAATTGTATTGATTGTCCGCCATGATGTTTTATAAGTTAAGAAGAAATGTTTGAAAATGTTATGCTGGTTTTATCTCACCTGCTGGATGGACTATATATTATGTAAATAGAAGGTTTAAACCTTCTCTCCCTATTTTACAACAACTTTAATATTGAAGCAACCTGATCGTATTTAAATTATTGATGGAATTTGATAGCTCAATTACATGTTATTGCAATTTCATTTCAGTGAGAATAATTGCATACAAACCAGCTTGTTTTATTTTTCTTGGCAGCAAAAGTCATTCCTTTACAATTATCTGTGAACAATTTTTAAACCTAACTGTAGGCAACCGTCTACCGGACTACCGCTAATTTCGAGACCTGCAATTTGCCTCGGTATATACTTGTTTATAGGCATGTAGTTGTAAATGCACAAACTGTGGTACTTTTGATGGCTCTGTAATTCTGTTGGTGCATTTTGGATACTTGTGGTCTGTCTGCAGCATACAATATTTTCCAGTTACAAAATTGCATAAAACTCTCAATGTTGTGTACATATAAAAACTATCGCACGTGAAATCAAAATGTCATCAACGTCTGCCAAAATTGAAAAGGAAAATATTATAAAGTACCAAGATGAGCCTTGTTAAAAAAAATCTCTGATGATTGTCCGTGTTTAACAGTGACCAGGTAAACACGCTCAATAGTTTCCAACAGAACACATTTTTTCATGTTAGCACTGCTCATTTGAAAACGACTCAGTGTTCTGATATATATCAATTCTCTGAGTATATATTTCATGTATGACTAATATTCATATTTGATCTATCCAGATTTCCAGTAATGGCTATCGAATCGTAACTGGTAAAAGATTACCTTTTTTAGAACGAAAGATAAAAATGTAAAATCTATGAATCTGACCCGCTAATGCATATTTTAACATAAATATGCTGCATGACAGGAACATCCGTATAGTTGGAAATGTTGAAACTTAATGTAAAAAAATGGTAAAACATACTCGATAAAACTTTCAGTGAAATAAAGTATCTCCGACGCAATTTGGGCACAACTATGCAATTGTACAATATCTCACTTTCCCCGCCGCATGTATAACGGCTTAAAATGACAGTTATGCATATTGACACTGTCAATCAACACTCAGTACTTCTTTAATGGACATATCTGTGACTATCACTACCAAAAAAAAAAAAACTCGGCGATTTCTCAATTGGAAATAACTGATTTAATGCAATGCCAGCGTATTATTCCTATAACCTCCGCCATGTTCAATTTCTCCGTTAGGTATTAGCAATTGAACAATGCGTGATTGGGCACAAGCCTGCTACACTTAGCAGAGTATCATGAGAGGCCCGTGTACCAGGCTAGTCTGGCCTCGTGAAAGGAGCATCATGGGAAGCCAGTATAATGTCTGGCATGACATTATATCTACAAATAACGAATATTGTTGGAAAAGACACGAACATGATCGCTTGAGCAGTCGAAAATGATCGGCGATATATATTTTGACAGATGATGCAACAGTAAAACACCAAAGATGCCATGTGGTAAAGAGGGGCATAGGGAAAGATGTGACCTAGGTGAAAATTATAGAGTTGATCATATAATATTCGGAATGACATCTGAGATCATATAATAAGCCAGTTATATAACATTCTCACGTTGATACTATTGATGTTGCAGGGTGGACTCAGTGGGTATTGACAATAAAAATACGGGCACTAAAGCGCCCACGATTCCTCTACCTATACCCTTGTATTCGCCCCACCTTACACGACATATATTTTCCGACTAATAATACGTTTGTTAAAAGGCTGGCTAGAGTCGACAAACCGAAACCTGTGTTAGCAAGTGCTTCGGGTACCTGCACCAGCGCGATTGTGAAAGTAGGCAGATATTAAACCACAGTAAATAGTACAATCGAAGCAGAATCTGCAGTAGAGAACATTCAAGATTTAAAATGAAGTAGACGCTGTTTCGAAACAAAGGTATGACATTATTAGTTTCTTTATGTATTTGGTTTGTTGGGTGGGGAGATTACGTGAAAATTTGTAAAGATATGATTGGTCTTCCCGGAATTTTATTGATTGTCCGACATGATGTTGTGTGAGTTAAGAAGAAATGTTTAAAAATGTTATGTTGGTTTTATCTCACCTGCTGGATGGACTATATACTATGTAAATAGATAGTATAAACCTTCTCTTCCTATTTAACAATTTAGTATAAACCTTCTCTTCCTATTTAACAACAACTTTAATATTTAAGCATCCTGATCGTTTTTAAATTATTGATGGAATTTGATAACTCAATTACATGTTATTGCATTTTCATTTCAGTGAGAATAATTGCATGCTTCTGTTCTCTTTTAACAAACCAGCATGTTTTTTTTTGGCAGCAAAAGTCATTGCCTTACAATTATCTGTGAACAATTTTTAAACCTAACTGTAGGCAACATTCTTCCGGACTACAGCTAATTTCGAGACCTGCAATTTGCCTCGGTATATACTTGTTTATAGGCATGTAGTTGTAAATGTACAAATTGTGGTACTTTTCATGGCTCTGTAATTCTATTGGTGCATTTTGCATACTTGTGGTCTGCCTGCAGCATAAAATATTTTCCAGTTACAAAATTGCATAAAACTGTCAATATTGTTTACATATAAAAACTATCGCACGTGAAATCAAAATATCATCGTCTGACAAAATTAGAAAGGAGAATAATATAAAGTACCAAGATTTGTTTTGTTAAAAAAATCGCTGATGATCGTCCGTGTTTAACAGTGACCAGGTAAACACGCTCAATAGTTTCCAACAGAACACATTTTTTCATGTTAACATGGCTCATTTCTAAACGACTCAGTGGTCTGAGATAGATCAATTCTCTGAGTATGTATTTCATGTAGCACTAATATTAATATTTGATCTATTCAGATTTCCAGTAGTGGATATTGCATAGTACCTAGTTAAACATTACTTTTCTAAACACGAAAGACATAAATGTAAAAACTATGTGTCTGTTCTGTTTAATGCATATTTTAACATAAATATGCTGCATGACAGGAACATCCGTATAGTTGAAAATGTTGAAACCTAATGTAAAATAATGGTAAAACTTATTCAATCAAACATTCAATCAAACAAAGTATCTCCGACGCAATTAAAGCACAACTATGCCATTGCCCCATCTTTCACTTGCCCCACCTCTTGTATAACGGCTTAAAATGACAGTTATGCAAATTGACACTGTCAATCATCACTCAGTACTTCATTAATGGACCTAGATGTGACTATCACTACAAAAAAACAACAAAAAAACCCCCGGCGTTTTCTCAAATGGATATATCTGATTAATTGCGATGACAGCGTATTATTTTTATTACCTCCGCCATCTTCAGTGTCTCCGTAGGTATTAGCAATTCAATAATAATCGATTGGGCACAAGCCTGCTACACTTAGCTTAGCATCATGACAGACCCGAGTACCAGGCTAGTCTGGTCTCGTGTGTGGAGCATCATGTGAGTCCAAAGTACCAGGTCAGACATGACAGTATATGTACAAAAAAACGAATATTATTGGAAAAAACACGAATATGATCGCTTGAGCAGTGGAAAATGATCGGCAATATGTATATTGACAGATGATGCAACAGTAAAACACCACAGATATCATGTGGGAAAGAGGCGCATACGAATTAATGTGACCTAGGTGAAAACTATAGAGTTGATCATATAATATTCGGAATGACGTCTGAGATCGCATAGTAAACCAGTTATATACTATTCTCACTTGTGATTCTAATGGTGTTGCAGGGTGGACTCAGTGGGTATTGACGATGAAAAAACGGGCACTTAAGCGCCCACGATTCCTCTACCTATACCCTTTTCGTCGCCCCACCTTACACGATATATAGTTTCCGACTAATAATAAGTTTGTTAAATGACTGGCTAGAGTCACCGAACCGAAACCGGTGTTAGCAAGTGCTTCGGGTACCTGTACCAGCGCGATTGTGAAAGTAGGCAGATATTAAACCACAGTAAATAGTACAAGCGAAGCAGAATCTGCAGTAGAGAACATTCAAGATTTAAAATGAAGTAGACGCTTTTTCGAAACAAAGGTATGAAATTTATAGTTTATTTATGTATTTGGTTTGTTGGGTAGGGAGAGTACGTGAAAGCTTGTAAAGATTTGATTGGTCTTCCCGGAATTGTATTGATTGTCCGCCATGATGTTTTATGAGTTAAGAAGAAATGTTTGAAAATGTTATGCTGGTTTTATCTCACCTGCTGGATGGACTATATATTATGTAAATAGAAGGTTTAAACCTTCTCTCCCTATTTTACAACAACTTTAATATTGAAGCAACCTGATCGTATTTAAATTATTGATGGAATTTGATAGCTCAATTACATGTTATTGCAATTTCATTTCAGTGAGAATAATTGCATACAAACCAGCTTGTTTTATTTTTCTTGGCAGCAAAAGTCATTCCTTTACAATTATCTGTGAACAATTTTTAAACCTAACTGTAGGCAACCGTCTACCGGACTACCGCTAATTTCGAGACCTGCAATTTGCCTCGGTATATACTTGTTTATAGGCATGTAGTTGTAAATGCACAAACTGTGGTACTTTTGATGGCTCTGTAATTCTGTTGGTGCATTTTGGATACTTGTGGTCTGTCTGCAGCATACAATATTTTCCAGTTACAAAATTGCATAAAACTCTCAATGTTGTGTACATATAAAAACTATCGCACGTGAAATCAAAATGTCATCAACGTCTGCCAAAATTGAAAAGGAAAATATTATAAAGTACCAAGATGAGTCTTGTTAAAAAAATCTCTGATGATTGTCCGTGTTTAACAGTGACCAGGTAAACACGCTCAATAGTTTCCAACAGAACACATTTTTTCATGTTAGCACTGCTCATTTGAAAACGACTCAGTGTTCTGATATATATCAATTCTCTGAGTATATATTTCATGTATGACTAATATTCATATTTGATCTATCCAGATTTCCAGTAATGGCTATCGAATCGTAACTGGTAAAAGATTACCTTTTTTAGAACGAAAGATAAAAATGTAAAATCTATGAATCTGACCCGCTAATGCATATTTTAACATAAATATGCTGCATGACAGGAACATCCGTATAGTTGGAAATGTTGAAACTTAATGTAAAAAAATGGTAAAACATACTCGATAAAACTTTCAGTGAAATAAAGTATCTCCGACGCAATTTGGGCACAACTATGCAATTGTACAATATCTCACTTCCCCCGCCGCATGTATAACGGCTTAAAATGACAGTTATGCATATTGACACTGTCAATCAACACTCAGTACTTCTTTAATGGACATATCTGTGACTATCACTACCAAAAAAAAAACTCGGCGATTTCTCAACTGGAAATAACTGATTTAATGCAATGCCAGCGTATTATTCCTATAACCTCCTCCATGTTCAATTTCTCCGTTAGGTATTAGCAATTGAACAATGCGTGATTGGGCACAAGCCTGCTACACTTAGCAGAGCATCATGAGAGGCCCGTGTACCAGGTTAGTCTGGCCT
Source organism: Sinohyriopsis cumingii (assembly GCA_028554795.2). NCBI lineage: Eukaryota > Metazoa > Mollusca > Bivalvia > Unionida > Unionidae > Sinohyriopsis > Sinohyriopsis cumingii. The sequence continues at coordinate 17,431,876 of CM068832.1, read as the reverse complement.
CGTGAAAGGAGCATCATGGGAAGCCAGAGTACCAGGCCAGACATGACATTATATCTACAAATAACGAATATTATTGGAAAAGACACGAGCATGATCGCTTGAGCAGTCGAAAATGATCGGCGATATGTATATTGACAGATGATGCAACAGTAAAACACCAAAGATGCCATGTGGTAAAGAGGGGCATAGGGAAAGATGTGACCTAGGTGAAAATTATAGAGTTGATCATATAATATTCGGAATGACGTCTGAGATCATATAATAAGCCAGTTATATAACATTCTCACGTTGATACTATTGATGTTGCAGGGTGGACTCAGTGGGTATTGACAATAAAAAAACGGGCACTAAAGCGCCCACGATTCCTCTACCTATACCCTTGTATTCGCCCCACCTTACACGACATATATTTTCCGACTAATAATACGTTTGTTAAAAGGCTGGCTAGAGTCGACAAACCGAAACCTGTGTTAGCAAGTGCTTCGGGTACCTGCACCAGCGCGATTGTGAAAGTAGGCAGATATTAAACCACAGTAAATAGTACAACCGAAGCAGAATCTGCAGTAGAGAACATTCAAGATTTAAAATGAAGTAGACGCTGTTTCGAAACAAAGATATGAAATTACTAGTTCCTTTATGTATTTGGTTTATTGGGTGGGGAGAGTACGTGACAATTTGTAAAGATTTGATTGGTCTTCCCGGAATTGTATTGATTGTCCGCCATGATGTTGTGTGAGTTGAAAAGAAATAATTGATGATTTTATACTGGTTTTATCTCACCTACTGGATGGACTATATACTATTTAAATAGAAGGTATAAACCTTCTCTTCTTGTTTAAGAACAACTTTAATATTTAAGCAACCTGATCGTATTTAAATTATTAATGGAATTTGATAGCTCAATTACATGTCATTGCATTTTCATTTCAGTGAGAATAATTGCATACTTCTTTCTCTTTTAACAAACCAACATGTTTTTTTTTTTTTTTTTTTTTTTTTTTTTTTTTTTTTTTTGCAGCAAAAGTCATTGCTTCACCATTATCTATGATTACTTTGGAAGCATCACTGTAGGCAAAATGCAAGTGGAAATAATGTAACATCAACTCATTTGACATGAAGACAGTTTACTTTGATGATCCGTGGAAATTTTATTGTTCAAATGCAAACATATATATTTTCAACAAGTTTCCTATTTGATCTTAAAGCAAGTAAAGCGTTCTTTCCCAAGGAAATCATCTAGTTGTCCAATTATACAATTTCTTCATAAAATTCCAATGAAAACAAATACTCAAAAGTAAACGAAAATTTGCTATTTGCTATTAAATTTCTTTCCAAATTGTGAATTTCATTTTTGCAATAACTGTTTAAAATTGTCTGATTTATTCATCACCAAAAATGTTCATTAGAATGATTTAATAATTTATTTTATTAGTCAAGTGTGTGCTGTCTTAAATTATTTACTCAGATATATCTCGATAATTGCTGGAGTACAACCAAACGTTTTCAGTTGTCTTCTTCGTCATAACAAATATTTTGTTTTAATTTTCTTTTATTTATTTGTGGGGACACATCCAGATCCGCAACTGTGAAAACTAGCTGACGTATGAGGTGACCCACACACATATGCACATTTTAATGGTCCGAAAAGAGAATGGCGTTTATTTATGAAATTGGTTCCTTTGGTTCTGTATTTTTGCTGTGTGTATATTTAAAAAAGTAAAACGGAATTGGAACAAAAAGTAGTTTGGTATATGGCTTATCTTGATTTCAAAATTACTTGAAATAATTCTTTGAAAAAATCTCAGTGTTGTTTCTGTTTATATTCTCTTTAACGTTCATAATAGTTTTGTTCTTGTTATAGTTGTCTAATTTTTATACCTTTTTAATGAACAGTCATATTAAAAGTGACTTTTACTCCACTAAAGACCTTTTGTAAACAATTTGTCCTAAATAAAAATAGCTCCGATCTGATATCCTCTATGGCCCCCATAGTGGCCATCTTGAAGGACTTGGCATTGCCATTCCTACCAAAAGGATGCTCTTGTTTAAATGAGTTGGCACTCAATTAGATAGGACGCCTTGTTTGTCCTAAATAAAAATGATGACTATCAGACATCCGGTATGGTCACCATGGAAGAATTAGTGAAAATCTTGTTATCACTTCTTATCCTGAATGCAGTCATATTAACATGGTATTTTCACTACGAGACGTCTGGTCATATATATCAGGCCCTAAATTAAAATGGTGACCATCCAAGATCCAGTATGGCCGTTATCATATCCTACTAGTGCATTCATACAGAGCTGTTAAACATGGAGTTCTTGTCCATCTTCAAAGCATTTCTTGTTGACTTTATCCCATTTCTGATTTGTTGTAGGTACGGTTGAACAGCAAATATCTCATTTGCTCTGTCCTTACTGTTTTGTCCCCCTGTTTGAAAATTTAGGGGGCACACACAATTTGAAACTGAAAAATAATTGTTCTCACTTTATTTGATTGGAGAGCAATGATTGTCAAGAATGACGAAGCTGGTTCATCATGGTTAAGTGGAATTTCTTTGATGAAACGGGTATGTCTAATCACATGTAGTCGCATGTGATATATATATATATATATATATATATATATATATATATATATATATATATATATATATATATATATATATATATATATATATATATATATATATATATTGATGAAACTTGACAGTTCAACCTTTGATGTGGGCGTACATGTTATACGTGCTGCTCATGACACTCATATGAGCATTTTAACCCACCAAAAACAGTCCCTTCTGAAACCCTCCCCCAATCCAACAAGAAATCAAACCAGAGATAGACAACGTCGTACACCATAATGGCTATATGCGTGCAAATGCTCATTTAGAATAGTTCATCAGGCTACTCAACCAAAATTACATTTAAATTAACCAAATAATGATGATTATTCTTGGGAAATAAGTTCATTTGTTTAAATTGCACAGGATATGATGAAAAACAGGCAATTATATATTACTGAAATGTTGAAAATGTGGAATGTATGTAATTTTTTCAGATGCGCTGAAAGAAGTATTTTTTTTTCCATCAATCATTTATTCATTCTGATACTCAACAATGATATAATGTCCTTTGATTATGCAAGTATAGGGTAATTAGATTGATAATTATTTTTGGTATGGGAGTATTGTGCAAGCACAAGCAATACAGAGAGGAACAAAATAATATTGAATGGCAGCAGTATCGCAGCCGTTGCTTGTATATTTTCGTGCCCTTGTCATTGTGATGCGAATACATCATCCTACATAGTGGAGAACTCTCATTAAGACGCAATCCACTCGTGCACTTAGTGTGCCAAAGAGCATAGCACGAGCAGATCCGTTATCTTAACCAGAGACAAATTGTTTGCTACGAATGTTTGACCACATTGCCGTCTCACTTCTACAATATTATATCTCAGTACTAGATTTATCCGTTTATTATATGTGTGTAACTTCTGTCCTCTTTAAGAATTTAGTTGCTTGAGGGTCCTTTTACCACGCTGTATCCCACCCCCTTACGGGTTAGGGTACAATCATATCCTTTTGAATATACGTTTGGTTACGGGTAAATCGTTTGTGTTAAATAATGACGCAGCTGAGGCTCTACAGTAAAATGCTAGGAACTGGAATTCCTTTTTCTGAAATAACTGACCAAGCATCAACTTGGTGTTTTATCACCTTTATATTTTAATAACTGTTCGCGTGACTCGCGTCGTATTGTTATTGTGTATGTGTCTGCATTGCTCCTCAATAAAGGTTTAACAACTGGAGCTTCTTATACTAATAAGTGTATGTGTATGTGTTTGCGTGTGTGTGTGTGCTGGATTTTTAATATACCATTAACAATTTTCGTATCGCTACGATGTCTGCATTGTGACAGTTTATAGTGATGTCTAGCACTGGGGCATCATCCCGCAGATATGTAACATCATGCCCCACCCAGTCACATTATCCTGATACCAGGCCGACCAGTCCTAACACTAACCTCTCAATGCTGAGCGCCAAGCGAGGCGGCTGTTTGTACCATTTGTTAAAGCCTTTGGTATGAATCGGCCAGGGATCTAATTGGCGACCTCCCTTATTCGCATGTTGATCGAAATAGCTCTAACAATCGTGCAATATTTTAAGCTGTTAAAGTCTCACATGTTGAACATTTAAATGATGTACAACTGGATTGTAATGACTTTGGTTCAACCAGTCTTCACAAGATAGAAATATTAAAGAGTGCGGACATTAAAATGTCACATCTACAGCTACAGGAAAATAATGAATTAAAGCAGCTAATATGTGAATATGAGCACTTGTTCCCAGATGTTCCAACTCGAACAAACAAAATCTGCCATGATGCTGAAATTGTGCCTGTAAAACAGTACCCTTCCAGGACGCATCATTTCAAACTGGAATATTTGAAAAAAAGTGGTTATCTATTGGAGAATGACTTTATTGAACCAAGCAGAAGTAACCGGAGTTCGCCGTGTATTCTTGTGCCGAAACCACCTTTTTGCATCTTTTCCAAATTCTCAGATTATTACTGTTAATAGCTATTTTTTCATGTGGTCATACTTCCTGCTTGTTCTGCTTTTTGTGCCCTGATATCAATATTTGTCTCGCAGCCGAACGGTTGCTGATCGAAAGAGTATACAATATTCAGATAACTGTATATAGGACTCAGCAAAAAGTTGCAACTTCAGCCTTGACATCACCACAAGTCTCTAACTTAGTTGTCCACTTTTACCTGTTATAAGAGTAGTAAATTGTTCAAAATATGCCTGATTGCAAAGCCATACTTCATCTTATAACAGGTGAAAGATCCATAATCCAGCCGAGAAATTAAGTAGGAGGCTTTCTGGTTATTTTCTCTTGCATCAATAGAGATAATTCCATAATTAAGGATTTTGGTTGTAGATATAACATTGGGATGTAACAGTTACCGTGCTATCGGCTAGTCTGGTCGGATCAGTTATTATATTTTCCTTGTCACCACCTCTCAGAGATTTTGAATTCAGTGCCGATCAAGTCACCCATAATTATAATATTATCAAAGATATTGAAGCCCCGTTCAATGATGATATTCAATAAATCCCAGAAGAGTGACGGTAAAGATGGATGACAATAGATTAGAAGTATCATATATTTCATACTTTTACACATATTTCTATCCATGTCACTTAAAGTTACGTATCAGCAGATTGGTAAATGTTTCAAAATCATATTTTCTGAAATATGGACCATTACGCCTGTTGCAAGATTTGTTGGATGACACCTAATTGGTTTATGATAACCGTCAAACTTAAGATCATCGTCGGTAATGTAACAAACAGATAAGATTTCGTAAATGCAACAATATCAAAAGCATCAAAAATATGTAGTGACGAAATTCTATCATAGCGAACAGATCTAATATCAAAACATGCATCATAGATAGCGTAATATCCGTTGATGACGTAAGCGAAAATCTTTCATCTATTCGATCTGAACATCGCGACCTGACGGAAATGAGTGAGTGATATTTCGATCGGCTGCTGTAATGGAAAAAATGTCGTGTTACGAACATTCACGACGAATCAACTGGACATTGACGAAAAAGGCAGAGGGATCTTCTAATAACTTATGAAGCTGAGAATGATGGGTAGAAAATAAGTATTTATTTCCTTTTAGAGTGCATATTGAATTAAAAATTAATGGTTTAATTCACCAGTATTAAATTGAAAAAGCTGGTATATTTCCAGTTCATGCGATTAAACAAAATCCCAGACCCCTCCCCACCCCCCGAAAAACAACAAAGAAAGTTTCTGGGAGTTTCAGTCTCAGTTTCGGCACTGGGGACAGTTTCATATAACTAATCTGTAATTTGTGCGCGGGTTTCAACTTCGTGACAGCGAGGTTCCAGAACAAAATATTTGAGAGATTTTAAAATAAACATTAAAGCTAGAAATGGAAATAGCCTTGGCTATATGGGCCAAAGATCGTCCCATTCAGGGAAGCAAATGCTGTCTGACATTCACTCTGTACGGAGAGGAGTCAATGCATATCGCAGGGTGGGCATGTAATGGGGATGTATTGCACAGGGGCTCGTATCGTTGCTTAAAATTGAACTTTCATACGAGTACTATATAATAACTTTATATAGAACATGTATGAAAGATAAATTGCAAGCAACGATACGAGCCCCCCTGTGGTTTATTGCACAGGGTCTCGTATCGTTGCTTACAATTTACCTGTCATTCATGTACAATATAATAACTACAAGGGAGGACACTTTTCTCCTTTCTCGAGACGTATTTAAGAATAAACGATGATATTTAAAGTTACATTTCGCATAACGTTATAAATTTGGTACCGATGTTTAGGTCAGACATTCGACTTCGTATGCGTATTAAAAGTTTGGTTTACTATCGTACCTTTCAGGAATGCCATACCATTTTCCCACGCTACTGCTTGACATGGCCATGATCGCGCCTGCTTAATATGCAAGTGGAACCCCGCTGAATGGTTAATTTATTATGCCATTCGAAATATAGCAAATGAGCGAATTATTTACTTGATATTGATTTGCTGCAACTGCATAATACAATACATCTTCTCCCGGTACACAGCTTGCAACATATTCATTGCTGACCAGTTTTACGCTACAAGCAATTAGTTTTCTTTACTGCAGTAACGAACTGCAGGAAACATTTCACGTGCAAAATCGATACTCCGCCAATATTTTCTTGACTCTGAATATAATTGAAGTTGGTCCATTTGATCTTTAGTGACTTTAAACTCATCTGTATTGGTTGGTGTACAGAAGAAACGTGTATAAAAATGGTTCGTTTTCTCAATCTTTACGTCAGAAGTGACGTTCCGCTGAATTTGAGCTGGTATATTAGCTGATTATTCATTTTTATTCTTGACATTATTTTAAGTTTTTACCATTTGGTCGCACACATTCAACCCCCATCAACCGATGTATCTATCTGTCTGTCTGTCTGTCTGTCTGTCTGTCTCTTTCTCTCTCTCTCTCTCTCTCTCTCTCTCTCTCTCTCTCTCTCTCTCTCTCTCTCTCTCTCTCTCTCTCTCTCTCTCTCTCTCTCTCTCTCTATATATATATATATATATATATATATATATATATATATATATATATATATATATACACACACATTCGGGTTCAAAGGACAAACACCCACCAAGTAAGGATCCCACAACTTTATGTGACCCTAAAGATATAAATCTAATATCCCAAAACTAGTGTTCCTTACAATAGCAAGCCCAGCCACAGTAATGCATGTTTTCTCACTATGCCGTTGTCTTAGCAAGGGTTAGAGATAAGGGATTTTAATTAATTTAATTGTTGTGGCTTATCAATGGGCATGAACTGGTCCTGGCTCAGGTAGCCCTGGAAAGACAAACAACATAACTGTTCCTGTTGATGGTCTTGGTTAAGAAATATCCATGATGCGGGGGTTGATGTACTGACCAACTGCCAATACTAACAGCTAGAATATGATATGCGCTAAGAGAGAAATGTTGCTGATAACTATATATGTATGTGTGTGTGCGTGCGTGTGTGTGTATGTGTGTGTGTGTTCTTTTCGCAGTCAGTATGACACATAACTGTTAACATTGTGTTATGGGCTAGGCCCGCAATAAATCGCTAGCCTGCGATGGGGATTGATGTTTGCGCTTGGGCATGATTTATTTAGAGACGATTTAAGTAGCTGGTAATGCCAAAGTTCAAATAATCCTGAGAGAAATGTATGTCATTTGAAATAGGTCTCGTGAGTTTTTCCAGGATAGTTATTAAAAATTAATATATATATATATATATATATATATATATATATATATATATATATATATATATATATATATATATATATATATATATATATATATATATATATATATATATATATACATTCTTTACAGCACTGTATACAATGATTCAAGCAACCGCGGTCAAGACAATAACGGCCCAAGTATAATTGGGATGAACATATTTATAAACTTGTCAGTTTTTAATCCCTGTGTGATCCAATATATAACAATTCACTTGAGGTGGCTCATTAAATTATTTCGAATATTTTCCATATCGAACAATATGAAAATGAACTATTTAAATTGAACTTATTTTCTGGAAATAAATTCTAAATGAAAGTTGCTGCTGTGATAACATAATTTGTTTGTTATTTATGTTAACTGCTAAACCTCGAAGACGTACTAAATGAGGGTAATAATGGTGGTTGATTAAAGGCTTAAGGCACCGTGCATTTTATTATCTGATTGAATAAAAATTTTGACATATGGATTTCATATTATTTATTTTTTGTGCATACAATATTAACACAAAGGTTGGCGTGTCGGCTACAAATATATACATGCTAAATGTGTGTGTGTGTGTGTGTGTGTGTTGGATTTTTAAAGTAGCTTTAAAAATTTTCAGTCATATCGCTACAGTGTTTGTAGTGTGGCAGTTTATAGTGATGTCTAGCACTGTCATGTCTGCGGCATGATGTCCCACCCAGTCACCTTATTCTTGCACCAAGCAGACCAGTCCTAACGCTAGCCCCTTAACGCTGAGTGCCTAACGAGGCAGCTGGTAGTACCATTTTTATATGTATTTTGTATGATTCGGCCGGGATTCGAACCCGCGACTTCCCGCATCAGAAGCGGATGCTCTAACCATTAGGCCACCGGAGCGGTACACGCTGAATTGTGTGATTATACAGTTGCATGTATGTGCTAGGGAAGAGTATCATGTGATACTTATTTCAAATATCGTTATGTTTCAGGAAAGGGAATTTTGGACATAGAATACATAATGTTCCATGAACACTTGATAGTTATATGTCTGGTCTCACGTTATATGGTCTACTAATTGTGATTCCGCGATTTTATTCATTGGTTATATGCTATGACGTATAATATATGAAGTTGAAGTGATTTTCAATCGTGTTAAAGGAGTGTGTGTGTTAATCTCAAAGGATTGACAGAACCAGAAAGACATTTTGTCATCGACATCTTTGTATTCTTCTAAGCATATACATATATATATATATATATATATATATATATATATATATATATATATATATATATATATATATATATATACATTGTTTAGCAAATAATTATAATCATAAATAAATTGAGATCAACAGTGAAATTGTATCAAAGTATTTCGATATCTCTCCTGGCCTAATTGTTACAGTAAAGTTATAACGAAACTGTTGGTGCATCTTGGGAATACCTTTGACACATACAATGTGTGAACTAACTTAATGAAACCAGATTTGTGTTTTAAAAAGTCTCGTCTGCATGTGAGATTCACCGTAGAAGATTAATAAATAATGGGTATTCAGGTATGCAATATTTCAACGATCAATCTAAATGTCTGAGCAGGACACAGCTGAAATGTTGGCCAAGTCGTCTTCTGCAGAATTTACAATATGCGCTGTTACTAATGATATCAATTGTAACACTTTACAAGGCAGCCTGTCTAACCACCAATTGTGCAGTTCGGCCCTTTCCATCTGCTGTGACAGTCGAAAAGATAAGAACCGTTTGCATTGCTACAATTACCATCATTTTGGCAAGGAGAACTGTCGCGTTCATTGATATCTGAAATTTGTACAATAATGAAGGTTTATTCAAGAGTATGTGATTCAATTGAGAGAGGAAACAAATGATATTATGCCAAGAAAGATTTGCGCATGATAGAACTATCATATTCACATATAACTGCAGTCTGATTAATACAAGAATATATGAATTCAAGCAATATTTTTTCTTAACCATGCATTACATGACATTTCAACTTAAATTATTAAATTTGAATTTTCATAAATAAAACAGAAATGACATTTTCATATAGTCACAAACATATCAAATTTCTTGTTGCGGAGATATTTTTATTGCTATCAAGACTTCCCAGATAAATATAGTAAAAGTGTTAGACTGCAGGAAACAGAAAATCCGACTATAAGGCAAAGAATAGAGCATGCATTACAGCAGGAGTAATTGGGGAGAAAGAATATGATGAAAAATGACCAGTGGTGCAGTTCACTCCTTTCCAGCCAATCGCATACTCACATGAAGATCCTTCGATATTGATACAATTACAATTACGTTTCGCCCCAAGAACAATCGCTTTCATCTACGTCTGCATTTTAATGTGTATAGAGCATTTTGATTCTACAAGGTTTTTATTACAATTTTCGAAACATTTATATCCATATTAAGATGGAAAAGTATTCTCTTCTTATATTTTAGAAACAAAAAAAAAACAACTTTTAAACACAAAAATGACTGCATTATTAACTGTGTATATTGGAGAAGAGTAATCACATTAATCGTGCCTTAAATGAGATACAACTATTAGAGTTTCTTTTAGGTAAGTCTTTTATAGAGGATGAGTGTTCCAAAGAGGTGATTTGTAAAGTGTAATTGGAATGTTGTCGTTTCCATTACGGTTAAGAAACCATGTGAGGTCGCCTTCATCAAAAGCACATCGCTTACCTGTTGACCAGGTGTGTCAAAGCCAGCATATTTGCCAGCGGCACGAGAAAATAGTATTAGTATATATATATATATATATATATATATATATATATATATATATATATATATATATATATATATATATATATATATATATATATGCGCGTAGATGTCAGACATTCATTTGCATCTCAAACGTAATGCTTCAACAAATTACATTTGAAACAAGCTTCATCTTGATTTGCAGAATAATTAAATTACTTTATGATGCCACTGTTTGTTAACAGGTGTATTTTAAAAGAGAAGTGTGTCACTCCTGGAAAATAGGAATAGAAATACGAGTGCAAGAAGAAGAAATTATGTTATTTGTTCGGACGCAGTCACTGAACCTTTAATTTGTTACACAATAGTCCCTAGAAAGTTGTGTGCTTTTATACAATTAATAAAATGTATTAGTTTTATTGTAACCAATTATAATGCAAAGAGAAACTGTCCTTCCGAATAAACAGAATATTTGACTCAAACAATATATTTAGTCAACACTGAATGTTTATGCAAGTTCTGTATGATGTCATTTAGAGAGACTTTCTTCATATCATGCACGCAAGATGCATGTACCGCTATCCTTAGCTTTCTAGTCGACCATATCCTGAGACATTTTTCACTGACAGGTCTAATGGATATATTAATTTTGTCGAAAATGTGTGTGTGTGTGTGTGTGTGTGTGTGTGTGTGTGTGATTTGGCTTTTAAACATAGCCTCAAAAAGTTTTCAGTCATATCGCTAAGATGGCTGCAGTGTGGCAGGTTATAGTGATGTCTAGCACTAGGGCATCACACCACAGACATGTAGCATCATATCCCACCCAGCCATATTATCCTGATATCAGGCCGACCAGTCCTGACATTAAGCTCTTAATGCTGAGCGAACAGCGAGGCAGCTATTAGTACCATTTTTATGTCTTTGGTATGACTCGGCTGGACTTTGAATCCGCGACCTCCCGTATTCCAGACGGACGTTCTAACCACTTTGGCCACCGGAGCGGCTAGTTGAAAAAGAAGTACATATTCTGATTACATGCCCGATAAGCAATCATCTTTTTCCTTTTGTATTGTATTTTTCCCGTTTCAAGTCACGCCCTATATCTGATCAGCAGATAAAGCCCGAAGAATCGAACGTGTTTGTTATCATTTTCCTTTTTGTTGTTAACGTCTTACTTCAAAAATTATTTTGCTTACCTTCTCAAATCACGTTCTACAACTTCTGACGTAATGATGTCCCTCTGTAGACCTGAACAGTGTTTTAAATTAGTGCCGTGGTATTTTTTGTGGTCTGTTTAACCTTCCCATTTTGTTTCTTATACTTAAGCTCACTGGGCCTTCATATTTTGCTTGTCTGAGCGATATTTCCTTGCTATAAAATATCACCCTGTCTATATTGACTTCAACTGAAAGAATCACATTGTAATGCATAAAACTGCACTGTAGGAAATAATATTGATATATTTATCGAATATTTTACACGTACTTCTGATTATCATGTCTACTGCATCGCTCTAAAATAATACATTTTCCCTGAACGTATGATTTGTAAACTAAAGATAAATAAATCCTTACTGGCCAGAGACCATCTGTCATCATGTTTTCCTAGGTTGCTGGGGTTTACTCTAAAATCGCATACCCTGGTCAAAGCAGACTGTTGCATTACATTAGCATCTTTACATTGATGTTTACTCGTACCGTTTCAAACAAAAGTAACGAACCTCATTACTGGGGAGCATAAGTTGGTGATTCAGTTAAACGTTTATGACTAAGATGCGAATTCGACGTTTCATTATGAATGAAACTGTTATAATTTGTATTAGCTTTTAAATTAAAAGTGCTTGCGCATACCTTTTATGGTTTACGCATCCGGATCATAAGAAACTATGAATTCCAAAAAAAATCCAACAAATCGCAAATATTCTAAAGAAATCAAAACACAAAATCTGTTAAGTATTTATATTTGTTTTTCTAGAGTGATTTAAGTGGCAACTTGATCACCATGTCCCTTGATATGTCACACTGAATCCATTACACATTGATGTTGGCGTCGTTACTGATGCCAAGCTCTGTGGATGGTGATTTTCTAGATCCATCACCATATATGTCACCATTGATATCTGTTTATGGATTTATGTTCTCAATTGTTATTGTCTGTTTTTCCTGTGTCTCGATTTAACGCGTCATGCTTTCTTCCATAACAACTGTCTAAAGTTGTTAAAATCCTCTTTCTCTGCTTATTTGTTCTCCTGACATTCATCCTTTTTTCTTATATTTTGACTTCTTTCTCTCCATTTCCATCTTTGTCTTAATATGTCACAGCATTATATGTCCTATTACAATTAGAGTTTTAGTAACCTTTTATTTATGCAGTTAGTGGCTTGACTGAAACAGTAAGGAATATATTTTTTTTTTGCTCCGGTAGTACAATTATGAGCGAATGTACTCTAAAGTGGCTCCAATAAGTTAGAAATGGTCAAAGTTTTGCGATAGTGATGAAGAGACTTAATGATCACCCAAAGTAGCAAGTATGCAAATCTTCTGCTCGTTCACTCACTTGATAAGTTCTCTAAGAAAACATCAGGAGGAATGGAAGTCACTAGGAGCTGGTGAGAATTTAAGATTATGGGAAATGAAGATTACATTTGGGACACTATGGGACTAGCGTATGGTGCCACGTTCGGGGATAGTAAGGGCTTGTGGATTTGAACAAGAGCCACTATTTTGGGAGGGTATGTGGCTTATAGATGAGTAAAATCATTTGCGAGATAATAATGTGCGCAACAGTAGAAATATAATTTAAATTAATAATGAAAATATCATAGATAATATATGATGAGAACAACATAATTTTGAATGGCTCTTTATTGGCACTACTGACAGATGTGTTCGATGATGTATAACAGAATACTGCTGGATACGCTCTGCTTATATTTGCACGGTGGTGTTGAATTCCATGTCAACTCTTTGGCGTTGGGATAAAAATAAATACCAGTTCCTTGTAAACGTTGTGGTGTTGATGTAAATAATAAATACCAGTGATATAAATAATATCGGGGCTCTAATGTACATTGGATGAAATGGTACAACTCCAATAAAAACATCTGCTTGTGAAGTTAAAGACAGTCAAACTGGTAAAACATGCTAAATGATCCAAATCATAGACATTTTTGATAATATTTTTTTTAAATTGAAGAGTCTAATGAGTATGAATAATATAGAGCTATTAATTTACACCAAAAAAAATGACTCGTAACGCTAGAGAAAAATAACTTTTATCCACCGGAATATATCTGCTTTGTCCACGATTGCGTGTGAAGTTAAATGAGCTTTGTTCCAAAACTGAAGCATTCACGAGCAAGAATTATGCAGCCTAGTCGAGACTGAAATTCCTACACGTTCGTTCAACCATGGCAAATTGTTCCCGTGATAGTAACTCTTCATACAATTTACCATGTGATTTAATTGAACACTTCAGGGATGCCGAGATTAATTTCTAGCAGACAACACTGTGCATGTCCTTACCATGTGGCAATTTGAACAGCCGTATATTCAGATCAACTCAAGACGTACCCCAACATGTTAAAATACGAGGGAATAATATCATTTACGACATACGAATGACCGATAAATGTGAACAAAAAGTTGTATCGTTATTGGAGCCAAAGAAGCAACATTTTCTCAGGATTAGATTTAGCAAGATAAAACGCTGATCAAGTGGTTGCCAGAGATAAATTGAAACCAATACGAGAGCAACGTCGTCGACATCAACAGGCTTTTGTGTTAGCTAATTTAACTCCACAACGAATGTTGACCGGAATTGACAAAATTCATTACTAAAATGCATATCCGGTAACCACAGCCGTGTACGGAATTTCCATTATGAAAGAACCACGTCGTAAACGCTTAGCGGAGATGCGCGATGGAGATTTCAACAGTGCAGCACTTCATAATGCTATGGTTGAAATATGTGTTTAAATAGCCAGTCTTTATCAAAATAAAAATAACCGGCGAGGTGCAGTACAACTAACGGACTCACATGGGATCATACACTAGCATTCCCTTTCAAGCGTGCTATAGAATGTTACGACGAAGATGTTTACCACTCTGTCGCCATCGCGAACTTTACCGCAAACGACTATGTATCTGTCTGGTTGCTTGAGAGAGATCCTATTTCAGAGTGAAAGAATCTGTTGATTTTGACGTCTGAAACATCTTGTACGGACTGAATTTATATATGTCGCACACATGTATTTTCCTGACGATAAACAACACTACGTCGAAATCGCTAACTAATCTTGTACAACCATATCTGGTGCTGTAAGTACTTAGAGCGTCCGTCTCGGATGAGATATGTCGCGTGCTCTAACCTCGGCCGAGTCATACTAAATACTAATACAAATGATTCTAGCAGCTGCCTCGCATTAAGAGGTTAGTGTTAGAAATGTTCGGGCCGGTGTCAGGATAATGTGACTGGGTGGACATCATTGAACGACATCACTATAAACTGCCACACTGCAGACATCGTAGCGATATGACTGAAAACTTGTTAAACGTACATTAAAAATCGAAAACACACAAATTGCACACACACAACCATATCAGTTGAGTCATTGATATGACGACAACAATTAGATAAATACATAACTGGTCGCCAACGCCAAAATCATTTCTCGAAGATGCCGAACAATCTTGCATAGAACACGATCATGGAGCTGTTTAGAACACAGATTGCAATTAATTTCAGCTGCAGTAGACAACTTATCTCAACTTGATGTTACAAAGTTGTTAAAGAGATTGCTACCCACATCCATTTCTATGTCCAGCGAGGTTTCGGCATGTGTACTGACGCTCAATTCAGTTCTAACTAGGAAATATCGAAGAAAAAGTAGCTCTAGCTTCAACTGAGAGCATTGTAACACGGGATCAGAACACACCAGTCTCGTGTTCCTACTTGTTTGATTTGACGCTAAAATGATGGCTCACTCTTCCGTAGAAAATTGATAGGCATATAATGAAATCACATATCAAACGCAAAAATCATATTTGATGCTGTTTCGTTGGTGTCGGCACTACACTAAGAAATTCTTGTCTGGGCTGTAATTCTTGAACCGGTTGGTATATTCGAATTATAACTGGTACAAATGTTACTTAATCTAGAACATATGTCGATCACAAACTCAGCGCCGTGCATCCAAGGTTACTGTCACAAAGTGGGTCAAAGGTAAAATCGTATCCGAACTTGAACTTCTTAACAGGCTGGTGTCTTCGAATAATAATTGCTACAGATGTTACTGAGATTGTGACGCAGACGGGCATATACTGTCCCGTTATGCGGTGCATTTTTTTTTTTTTTATTAGCTCAGCTGATCAACTGATCAGCTGATTAGGTGAGTTGTTAAGGATGGTCTGTTGTCCGTCCCTCAGCCAGTTTAGATTGTGTGCACCTTAGACGTTCCATTATACATCCAATCTTGATTAAATAAACTTGAAAACAACTTGTATTCCAACAATACATCGGTTCCTGACCTTAAACAGCAATATCCGTTTATATTAACCAGAATTATTCAACTTTGTTTAAAATTGTAATAGTTTATCTTCTGTTTATTTTGACCAATTTTAACCAAACTTGGCAGAAAGTTATTTTCCGAACACTTCAGCTCCTTTCTTGAATTAGCAATATTCTCATGCTTAGAACAGTTATACGCCTTTTTGCATTATTTAGCCTTTTGTACACTCTAGAGTTGAGCAGCAGGGACAACTTCTGAAAGCGGATAATGCAGGATATGCAATTGGAGGTCGAATTGGTGTTGTTGATAATGGTGTATTGGCGTTGTTTAACAGTGCCACATACATGATTGATGGAAAAAATATTGAATTATATTTCGAAAATGTTGACGTTGTCACGGCGATATTGCGCCTCGCAAGATATTCCAATGATTATCCAGAGTCCACTGGTCCGTCAATGATGTTAGCCAAAGATACCACTGATCAACCCTAGAATTAAAACATGAGAACATATACCGCTGGAACTGAAGTCGCATCAATGTATGAAAATTTCAATCAACAAGTTTTGTCAGTCTCATTCTACTATAATCAACCGCAGCGGAGTGCCATATTGCAGCATTTTAAGCGAGTTCGCCATCCGAAGCTCGAAATGACTCGATTTACGATAAACGGCCAACTGCCGGATTTTGATTTAACTGGATTTGCCAAGAAAGAATTATGTGAGGTCGCCAAAAACATTCATCCGGTTATTTCTGCTTGGTCGTCATTTTAACGACCTAGACCAGGATAATTATGCAAGGAATAAAACGCGGTTGGGCTCCAATAGTACTATCAAGCTTTATGCTTGATAAAATTAAACTGATATTTCTGACAGTAAACGAGGCGATAATTTCATATAGGCCACAAAAGGAGGTCTGGTTACCAAAACAAGACAAAAGGGAGAGAACTCATTTGCAAATGATATAGGTCGAAAAATAATTGGTAAATTTACACATGGTGCCTCATCTGGTAACAAACATCGTTGTACAATATTCATTATAGACAAAACAGAACTAGTTTTTATAATCGCCGATACAGTAAAATTAGGTGTATTTGTAGATCGGGGACATATAAATCTACCAAATGGAACTAAGTTAGGTATTATTGTCAAATACTAGTATGGTGATTTAACGCAGTTTATTCATTTGAGATTTTCAATGCTCGCTTATACTTCAATAAACATTTTATCGATAATCATCATATTTCCTAATGATGCTGCTAGGGTCGCCACATATTTATTTTATATCAGCAGGTCAAAAATAGTCCATCTATTGGGGCTTTCGATATTGAATGCAGATAAGGCAGCCTGGTGACATTGCAGCATAAAGGATGCGCAGATACACGCGAAAATGTCATGTTGACCTATCTTAAGTGTAGTAGACGTAGGGGCACTAGTGCCTTAATTTCCTAGCGAATCCATGATGTTGGTAATTGCGTATCTTAGAAATTACTTGTAATTATTGACACACACATCCACGGCGAGGAGAGACCGAATCTAGTCTGTAGATTGCAGACTTTCATGTAGATCTTACCACACTGGAAATATTATGTGTGGGTACTCTCCAAATAGGATCAGTTGGTCTTTTACTTTACCACCTTCAAGTTCATCATAATCAGGTTCATATAAATACCGGAACGTCACGTTACTGAGTAATAGTTTCTGTGAGGGAGAGTCTCGCCGAGTAGCCGTTATGTTTCTTTGCGATAGCATCGATGGTTTTCATAGAAATTCCACGCGTCACTTCGTTGTTTATCGCAGCTATTATGCTTCTTGTCTTGCAAACCCATTCGCGAGATCGAGTATCAGTGACGGAAGGTAATCGCTGAACATGCAGATATCTAAACGATCGATCAGCAAGTGTTACCTTAAATCATTTAACGCTTTCCTGATCACGATGTATTGCGGTGTGTCAACGTCTGATTTTGACATTATATGTACGCATCAGTTATGATACTGCACCAAGAAATTCTTTACAAAGATCAGCCAATAATAACTTTGGCCATCGTAAAGGCCCACGCCAATAAATTCGTGCAAACTCGGCTGCCACTTTAGTTGCTGTTTTAGTTGATAATGGTTTCGCTTCTTTGTATCTACTCGCAACATCGACGACTGTCAACGCGTATTTGTATGTGCGGCTTTGTCGTTTACGTGCTGTGCCATTTATAATAGTGCCGTAGGGTAAAAACAAAATGTCTGCCTGCTGAACTTTGTCGGGATTGCTAACATCAAACCGTCCACATTTAATCGTTGTAGGTGGCTGCAGATAAATTTGTCATATTGTCTGTTGAGACAACCAATCTGCGGCGACATCAGGCTTGACACCTGCGGCATCAGCTAGTTTGCTAATCGGCGCTGTGCCTTTCCAGTATCCTCTTGGACTATAATAAATTGATTACATTATTATAATTATCGGACAATTAATTGCTAGACACCCACAGCTAATTTACCACTCATCGCCAATCTTATCAGCCATTTGGCCATCGTCTCACTTATATTTTTATTTTTTTTATCAACTTCAGCGGGTGAATCAACCTGGTATGAGCGATATGTCGTTGCTGGTGATCGTTGTTTTAAAAAGTTATGTCATGAGCATGGTACGCTTGATTAATCTCATTCACTGGATATTCACCAGCTTTTGTTCAGTTTTCCTCGTCAGGTCTCATATGAAGTCGGGGCCACAATAACTATATCCCGGAAGATGTTTTCATCGAATACTTAGCCAATGGAGCTCCTGGTCACTTCCCAAGTGTTGCAGCGATATCACCACCGGTAGTTTAAGACGACACAAATTTGTATTTTTTATGCCACATTTTACGCACATATATGTAAGTGGCCGCCGACGATTCTTAGTGCTATTGTTTTTCATCCACTGGTATCGGTGATTGTCTTGCATCGAACGCAACATAAACTATTGGTTATATATACAATATATAAATAACATGAACGTGAATGACATTTCAGCCAACAGGAACAAGAGCCAGTCAGGCATCATCTAGGGTTACCAAAATATGTTTGTGCCATTATCATTGGTCCGGCTGGGTCTGGCGAAACTCAATTGCTACTCATCCTAATAATGAGATTGCTCAAATGGGACAAACTTTATTCAGTGGCGTCATCCGCAGACGACCAGAAATGTTTTAGTGTACGTAATGAATACAATGAAGCTATAAAATATTCCTTGGAACGAGAGCTTTTCTCAGTGCAGTTGTCGTTGAATTTATCATTGACATCGGTGATGCTACCTCCGTCGAAGACCTAGACGGCGATATACATAATCTAGTGGTTTACGACGATGTCGTGCTTGACAGACAAACAAATCCAGCCAGAATATTTTCACGAGGCATTCATAAAATACAGATTTCATCTACGTTACACAGCGGTTCGCTCAAATCTTTAAAGCGATCAGAGATAACTGTAATATTTGTTTATCTTTAAGGGCGTTGATACACATACACTGCGAAATTTTCATCAGATTTGGTGCCCAAGTGATATGAACATATGTCAGTTTAAAACTTCTTTGAACATGCTCGGAAAATCCCACATCAATTCATTTCAATACATTTACACGATCAAGAGCACGATGTCGATTTTGACTCAAGATAATCTATGGTTGAGCAACCTTTCCACGCCGTGGTACTTTTTCTTTAACCACGGACACAGAAGATTCGGTTTTTAAATCGTTAAGCTGTCGATTAGCCCTTTTTGTGACATTTTTTTGCAAGCACATTTCTGATCTTCTTATAAGCTTTATTTTTACGAACCCTATAAAAAGTGGTCTTCGCATTATCTCTACTCAGCCTCCCGGGCCTTGTATGGCCAATGTTGTTATAAACCTTATATTGACAAAAGAAGGTCTTGCATATTTGGGTTATTCAGCCTCTCTCCCTGCAGTCTCCCTGACCTTGCATTGCCAATTTTGTTAAACGCATTATTTATATGAAATAAGGTCTCGAAGGTTTGGTCTGTTCAGCCTCCTTGGTGTTTTTTTGATGATAAATCCAATCTTCGTCATACTTGAATATAACTTTAAACAAAATATATCTATATTGTCTACTGCAACTGATTATATACACAAGAGTTTTGCCATTTCATCTGTCCGAGATTGCCATCTTTAATCATTTATGCAGCATGGGAATTCCATTTTCATACAGTCTTTACCATAGTTAGCAGCAACGTTCAGTATATAATGAACAAAAGAGACATTGTCTATAAGCCATTATCTTAATAATGGGCTCAGTGTATACAATGCTTGTTCGTTTCTTGAACCAGCCATATCCGTTTATATTTACCAGAATTATGTCCCACTGCATTTATTTGAAATTTTCATTTGTAGCATAGTATGGACCATTTTATTTTTTATAAGATTCTGATTAAGTCTGGCCAGGAATAATATTGTTGTGCTAGCACTGTTTCTTCATATACACTAGTAATCCATTTTCACATAAAAAGTAGGTCGGCAGGTGTTTTGAAAGGAAATCATTATTCCTGTTCAAGACAGTTGGCTACTGAGTAGCAAAATTCGTTTTGTCTAATTTTGATATCAGATTGCTTCGTGTTGATAATGATCAATTTCGTTAAATATAGGTCACCGGGACAAATTTATAAATGAACCCAAGCAAATCGGTAGAACCAATGGATACTCCGTGAAACCTGTTCTTGACAAGATCACTCCCCCCTTTGGTAAACATCTTCGGATGAATGTGATCGTTAGTCAAATTGTACAATCTTCCACTGTGATCCACCTAAGCAATTACTGTAAGCAATTATTTAATAATAATAATAATAATAATAATAGTAATAGTAATAATAATAATGACTTTGTATAGCGCCTAATCTTTAGAAGCTCTAAGCGCTTTGCAACATTAAACAATACCTATAACATAAGAAACATATATAATGATATTATTACGAAATAAAAAACACCATGAAATTAGAAAACATGAAAACATGCTGAAAATATTTAAGGTAGGGAACATTATTAGGTCATTAAGTTTGTTCTTGCAGTCGAAATAAGTGAGCTTTAAGAGCACCCTTGAATGGGATCACTGTGCCTTTGTGTCTACGTTCAGTGGGCAATTCATTCCACGTTGCTGTGCCCTGGTATGCAAAAGAACGTTGTCCATATGACTTCGTCTTCGTAGTGGGAATAATGAGTAGAGCAAGTAAGAGGAGCGTAAGTATCTCAGATAGAGAAATTATGCAAATACAAAAAGGGACAGATATACAAATTATCTTTACAGTTCCGAAAGATGCAATGGGTTTTACGAACCCCAAAATTAGCCCACGGCTAAAAGATTATATATAAGGAGATACACTCCGTCATCAGCACACTTTATTTCAGCTCCACGGCTGCTACAGTTCATCTTCACAGCTGCTACGGTTAATTTATGTGGTTGGCTTTTACATCTTGTACCACGTCGACCCAGATCACTCCGATAACTTTGAATGCTCTGGTCACTCTTGACACTCGAGACACTCTGGACAGCTCTACACAGGTCTAGACACTCCAGACACTCTGGACAGCTCTACACACTCCGGACAGCTGAAAATATATCCAATACCGTGTGCTATACATGACATGGGCATATAAGGTAAAACGCAATGACGTTATACACGGTTAAGTTATACAGATTACATTACCGGCACAATAATTACAAAACAACAAGTTCAGAAATAAACTGTACTAAGCATTTCTTAAAAATCTAGCCTTATATTATTAATATAAATCCCTTGTTAATTCGCAAACAAGAATATAAATATGTGCATTATACTGCGTAAACTAATGGTATACAGCAAACATATAAAAATAGACGTGGTAGTACAATAGTTATATTTTATATACAAGAAATAAATAAACTTACATACCTCTATAGCTGAAGATGTGCAAGTCCTTATAGTAGACCGCTGACTGTAAAGCGTTTTACCTACAGTGATGTATTTATACACAGATATCGTCTGTGCACTGAAGGCATTCGGTTCTTCCCATCGAAAGCACTTCGCACGTGTGGCATAGGATGAATCGAATTCTCTGTTTCGAAATACAATGCAATACGCATAAATCACCATCGGGTATCGTTGTACACAAAAAACGAAACCCGAGTACGTGTATTTAATGAATAATAGAATTTATACAATTCCTTGTTGAACCCAGGTACTATTTACAATTTATAATTTTCGAGTAACATACAACGTGAGTGTCAAATATCAACGACAGTAGTAAACATAACGGAATGTTAAACTCTTTGACAAGTACACACATACACAAACACGCACATATATAGTATGTACGCTGTATCATTGATATACCACGATATGTTTAAGGCTTGCCCAGTTTCCTTTTAATGAAAAAATTATACAACGAATGCTATACCAAAGACTGAGCGTGCATAATAAACATGTATCTTATTTATATAACATAAAGTACATGCCTACATATTTGCTCTTGTTTGGAGTTAAGATTGACTAGATAGGTGTAGAGAGGTGTATTTCTGATGTTAAATCATGGATGACATGTAACAAGCTGCAGTGAAATGATGATAAAACAGAGGCCATTCTGATTACAACACAAAGACTTTCTCATTCACATCATTTACCTCAAACAATAAATATCAGTAACACCAACATTAAATTCAGACAGTCATTACTGGCTTTAGGTGGAAATTAGCAGACGCAATTAGGATAAACTAGCAGGGTTGGAGCTACCCAGGGGTGCGGACTCGTGTCTTAACTGGTGTTATATTGTTACAGGTTAGAACCCCCATCATTTGATTCATTGATGGATACTCCTAATTTTCTTTGTAACGAACCCCTGTGTAGTAAACAGTGTGCTGTCCATTATGTGTTTCAAAATGCGAGACATTATTCTGGACTACATATGATTTTAAACGATACATAATAGATGATACTCTTTCTCTCTAAGCTTAGACGAAACTGTATCACCTTTTGTATTGATATAAGTAATATCAATGTATCACCTTGTGTATTGATATAAGTAATATCAACGCTTGTTATCGGATCCATGTTGATACTTGCTCCCCGATAGGTCGGAATAATTTTCGCTCTATCTGCTCCAACCGTTTTTAACAGGTTCAACGTAAACATCTTCACCGTTAAAGTATACATTTTAGGGCGAATTCTTAAACCAAGATGGAACTAAGTGTTAAAGACAAAGTTATTTTAATTTACTTCTTTCATGATAATTACTGTGTTCAATGACTCACGAAGACCGTGATTGCTTCAAAAGGTTGTCATCGGTTAAACGGACTTAATTAGTTAAACAACATTTGTCTACATTTTTCTGAAGGTATCTGTCAGACTCATTCCCATGAACGGATAGAGAGATAAATATATTCATTCTTTGTTGACACCCAACCGGTGCAGTGCAAAACTATAAGCTCCCTTGCAAGACAATTGTATCGTATGAGTGTATATATCTGACCTTTCAAAACAATTTTAAGTATTCTTTTATGCATTATAATAACTACGTAAATTACATGAATTTAACTATTAATATGACAAAATACGTATTGTGGTTGATTGTGGTTACAAATTGTGCTCTTTGGTTGTCTCCCTTTTGAGCCTCCGTCACGGATAGTGAGCTCACGAGCATGATATGATATCAGTACAACTTCAAAATCAAATTTGAGCGTTTGTGTAACAACTTTCTTAAGTGTTTCACAATGAGCATATTGTAAAAACCAGTTAGGTAAATATATGTATAAATATAAGCCTTTCGTACTTAGTTCATTCATTTCCACTTATTATCCAGGTATTTCTTTCACTGGAAAGGCATTGTATCAAGACAAACTATGCCAAAGGAGTAAGAATACATTAGGAAGGCATTTTGTTCCGTATCATGTCAGATTATACAAACAATTGCATTGTTTGAAATAAGATATGTGACGTAATTTTGGACCGTTTCGGTGGTCTAAGTGGTTAGACCGTCTGGTCGCAGGTTCGGGTCATACCAAAGACATACAAATTGTACTAGCGGCTGCCTTCCGGTGTCAGGATAATGTGACTGGGTGGGACATGATGCCACATGTATGCGGCATGAAATCCCAGAGCTAGACATCACTATAAACGACCACGCTGCTGACATCGAAACGATCTGACTAAAACATTTTTTTAAAAGCTACGTTAAAATTCCAAATCACACACACAAGTAATTTTGTTCCTTTTGTCCTAAATGGTTAAAAATACCTGGCCAGTTATACGTGTATTTAGTTTTCGAGTAACATATAACGTGCGTGTCAAATATCGACGACAGCAGTAAACATAACGGAATGTTAAACTCTTTTACGAGCACACACACACACACACACACACACACACACACACACACATAGTATGAACGATGTATCATTGATATACCACGATAGGTTTAACGTTTGCCGAGTTTCCTTTTAATGAAAATTTATACAACGAATGCTATATCAAAGATTTAGCGTATATAATATACATATATTTTATTTATATAACACACAAGTACATGCATACATATTTGCCCTTTGTTCGGAGTTAAGATTGACTACAGACAACTGTGTATTGACCGAGTGAATGAATCCTTCACATCCCTGCCCAGTGTGTCTGCTACAAAATGTAGCTCTGTGCTTTTGTGATTATTCACAAGTTTCTTTTTGGAGATTCTATTTTTATTCAGATTGATTAAATAAATATAAAACACACTTATAAATATAAGACACATAATATGAAAAGGAAAGATGGTTTTGATAAAGGATGTGGAGCAATACAAACACATGGTTAACTTCTTGAACACTGAACTGTCAGCCATTCACGAACCGGCGAATGTGTGGAAATTAGCAACAAGAGGTAGTGAACATATGTTTAGCGTATTTACAGTTGATCGAAGTCATTATTCTGTTTTATTTAACATTACTACCGACCACAAAATTGATTTTATCTATATTGTCCTTTGCATGACACGAGCTAAAATCCATCATGCAGTCTATAAATCCTCTATGCTCTTTCTTCATGGATTTCGCACGTATCTTATGATGATCCAGAGAGAGAGAGAGAGAGAGAGAGAGAGAGAGAGGGATCAGGGGTTAAAAGGAGAATATGATAGGGGCATTTTTGTTATTGTTAAACCTTGTGTTTTTTCTGTTGGTTGATTAGTCTGCATGCATGAACAACCAAGGCAGTGATCGGTGGGGTCATGAGGTGGCCTTTGGGCATTTTCATATTTAGTTAATAATAATCGATATTTAGATATTATTATATGTTTAAGAAACAAAACAAAAGCAAGAAGAACAAAATAACAACAAGAACAATGTACTTCAAATGTGAATGGAACGTATTTACCTAAGTGGATATTCGAAAAAGTATGACCTTCTGCATTGAATATTTTAGAGAAAAGATAAAACACCATTTTATTGATTCATGATCTATTCATTTATAATAGACGGTAATTTGTATCATGTGCATTTTAAATAATGTGATTTCCTGAGATGAATACATTTGCCTTTGCGGTATAACAACTTGTAAACAAAGGTCCGTTATCTGTCTCTTAATACCTCTGTGTTTTGTATTTTGAACCCAGATACTTACATTGCCTGCTTGAAACGGTTGAATATATGTCACACAACGCTGTGTATGATGTAGAGAAACAGTTTTCAAATTTGTATGCGGACTCTGTGCTAGCTAGGAAGTCGACAATATTTGGATCATTCATTATTTATGGACGATGTCGCGGTATTGTAAATTTGAAAGTGTAAGTGTACTCAGTGTGCTCTTCCATCGTTATATGGTATAATAATACTTTCAAAATTCGCAGTTGGGTTGGTGATCTCTGTAGGCATATTACTGAACATCAATAAGATGGCACAAGACCCAAATAGAAACATTTATCCGTATACGTTAATTGGAGTCGTACATAAGTTTTGGGAAAACAGCTTAGTATATTCATTGCAGTCTGGTCGAAGGAGAAATACAAAATATGACATGTTAAATGATAATGACTTGGTGACCTTCACGACTATTAAAGTGAAGTAAATCATGTATGTTGTGTGAGATTTTACAAAAAACAAACTAAATAGTTTGCAAGCACAATTATTATGTCTACATTCTACAAACGCCTTATCTTTTCAGGTACGTGCGACTGTAGACGAATCACTTATGAGAGAAACACGTCAGAAATGTCTAGTTTAAAAACTGGAGGTATGTAATGTATAATGTATCCATTTAGTCAGCTTTCTGCATGATTTATTAATCAACGTGTGTTTACATCATTATAGCTTGAGATGAAAACACATATATATCTTGTCCTGACAAACTGGAGATCCAAACGTTATTCACAGCTGGGAAAAGCTAGTGGCTATATAGTGGAGTAATCTTATATAGCACGAATTTAAGGATATATATATATATATATATATATATATATATATATATATATATATATATATATATATATATATATATATATATATATATTTGTGTGTGTCTTTTGTGCGTGTATCATAAGGCATCAGTCATATATGAGATATGTTTAGTAAAGAGAGTCTTTTGTAAACCGTTCAGTCGTCTAAAACTTGCATGTAATTGATTAACTAGAAACATTTACTCCATTTTCGTCACGGATTGTTCATTCGTGATGTTTCATTTTGGTCCAATAACATTACTTATTAATGAAAAAACTGTTTGGTTGTGGTTTTGTGGGATATATTGAAGAAAGCTTTGAGATAAGGTCATTTAAATTCTTTTTTTTGTTGACATTATTGATAAGAAAGGATATCTATCTTGATTTCCTCCATTTTTCATCTGAACATTATTAAAGACCTTTTTATTCTTTAATTTAATTTTGAGAATGACAGTTTTGGCATGTAGTTAAAACGGTGGTGAATATGGAAGTTTATTTTTGAATTGATTGGATGTAATAAATGAAGTCTTTGTTTAAAAAACATAAAATAAATTCCATGCAGTATTCGTATCTTGCCATAGAGAACTACACTATCAAAGCTCTGTTTCAATTGAAACCTTACGCATTTCTACAATACGTAAAACATGACATACATTTAGAGGCAAATACATTTTGGTGTCTTTGTGATTGGGCTATTCTCGATGTGATTTTATTTCCATGGGGTAACCTGTATGTAATATTCGAACTTGATCTTGTTTCCTGACAGAGACAGAGCTGTATTCATCGTTTGACAGTCAGGTTAGTCGAATGCAATTGGTTACATAAAAAGAAATACATATTAAAATTGTTGATCAAAGAAGATTCAAAACTGATGATGAATGATTTGTTGAAAGAGTTTCAATCCGTTGCAGTAATTTTAGAATGGACAGGTGGATGGGTAGATATGATAGGATTAGAAAAGTGTATGCATGTGTGTGTGATTTGGATTTTTAATGTAGCTCTAACAAATGTTCAGTCATATCGCTACGATGTCTGCAGTTTGGTAGTTTATAGTGATGTCTAGCACTGGGGCATCATGCCGCAGACATGTAGCATGATCACCCACCCTGTCACATTATCCTGACACCAGGCCGACGAGTTCTAACACTAACCTCTTTATGGTGAGCGCCTATCGAGGCAGCTGTTAGTACCATTTTTGGTATGACTTGGCCGGGGTTCGAACCAGCGACTTCCCTTATTGGACGACTTGGCCACCGGAGCGGTCAGAAAAATGTAATTGATGATTAATTTTAATCCGTGGGGAAGTTGTTCTTCATCAATTTGCATTGCCTCCATGAAAACTGATTTCAGCTCAAAACGCACATCATACACATATGTCGATTTAAAATTAAGCTACAGAACTGTTCATACTAAGGTTCCACATCAAAAGTACCTATTTATAGGTTTCAAATTGTTAATTTCGGAAGCGCAGCTTGGGCCCTACAAGTTTTCAGGATAAAGGGGATTAATAAAGTCAATAATGAAAAAATGGTACCAGCTGCTGGTGCCATGACGTATCGGCTTGTTCTTTCCCATGGATCCATCAGCTGCGTGGAGAGGGGGGATCATCTGCATGGGCAACAGCTGATTCTCCATATCACCCTGCCCAGGCTTGCTCCCTGGAGAGGACACTCCAGCTTCGCTACATAGCGTCGACACAACACGGGGAGCAGCATTTTACCGGTTATAAGTCACCGCTCGATTGGCGTAGAGCCAGACGCCAGGGGTTGCTTCTGACGGTGGGAGAGACCAACATGTTTCACTGGACAGCTACCGCCCGCCTCAAACTGGGCAGTCCCAAGCCAATAAGGTGCCGTCCCGCCATAGTTCGCCTGCCTTGCTGGGTGCGTAAGGCTTAAGGTACGCGAGTACCTGACAAGAGGACTGCAAGTACTGCACCAAGAAATAACAAAATACAAATAAAAAAGAAGACTTCAATCCTCAAGCTAGGTACCTGGAATGTCCGGACCATGCTGACTGGGCGTTCAGATGATCTCCAGACAATCAGTGATGTTCTTAAGACTTCAGTCATCAATGACGAACTTGCAAGGCTCCAGGTCGACATCGCCTCACTACAGGAGACACGACTACCAGATTCTGGGTCCCTCAGAGAAAAGAACTACACATTCTTCTGGCAAGGAAAGAGTGCAGATAAAGCTAGACAGTTTGGTGTTGGATTCGCTGTCAGGAACACTCTGCTGGGGATAATAGAACCCTGCCAACAAGGAAATGGAAGACTGCTATCCCTCCTCCTCCACACCTCAAACGGGCCTGTCAACCTGATCAGCGTTTATGCTCCCACATTAAGATCCTCCACAGATACCAAGGATGAGTTTTATGATGAGTTAAACTCGCTCATCAACAAAATTCCCAAGGAGGAGAACTTGATTTTAATGGGCGACTTCAATGCTAGGGTGGGTGCCGATCATGACTCTTGGCCCTCCTGTTTTGGCAAGTTTGGCGTTGGGAAGATGAATGTGAATGGGCAGCGCCTTCTAGAGATGTGCTCGTACCACGAACTCAGCATCACCAATTCATTCTTTCAGACAAAGCCACAGCACAAAGTGTCTTGGAGGCATCCCCGGTCTAAACACTGGCACCAGCTGGACTTGATCATTGCAAGACGGTCAACCATGAAGGGTGTGCTTCTTACCCGTACCTTCCACAGTGTTGACTGCGACACCGATCACTCGCTGGTGTGCTGCAAAATGAAGCTTCAGCCAAAGAAGATCCACCGCTCTAGGCAAGAGGGTCAACCACGCATTGATGTGAGCAAGACATCATATCCATACAAGGCTGAGGAATTCACCTATGCTCTTTCCAAGACGTTTGACTCAGAACCCCCCAACGGCAGTGCCAAAGAAAGATGAGATCACATCAGAGAGACTGTATACAGCACAGCCACACGGATCTTTGGTAAGAAGCAATCAAAGAACAATGACTGGTTTGAGGCTAACTCTGCCATACTCATGCCAGCCATAGAAGAGCGTCGCAGTGCTCAACTGCAATACAAGCGATCCCCCTGTCAGAAGACTCTACAGGCATACAGGTCTACCAGAAGCGAAGTGCAGAGATTAGCACGGCAGTGTGCCAGTGAATATTGGCTTCAGCTTTGTCAGAGTATCCAGTCAGCAGCAGATATTGGAAACATCAGAGGCATGTACGATGGCATAAGGAAAGCAATGGGTCCCACGAAGAAACTGACAACATCACTGAAGTCTGCCACAGGCGATACCATCCACAACAAGGGAAAGCAGATGGAGCGTTGGGTGGAATGCTACTCCGAACTGTACTCCAAAGAGAACTACGTGACCAATGATGCCATCAACGCCATTGAAAACCTCCCTCTCGTGTCCGAACTGGATGAGAAACCTACTGAAGACGAACTAAAGAAGGCCTTAGAGAAACTGTCCCTAGGTAAATCCCCAGGGAAGGATGGCATCACAGCAGAACTCATCAAGTGTGGATGTAGCGTGCTGCTCACACACCTGCACGATCTCCTCTGCCAGTGCTGGGACGAGGGTGCAGTCCCTCAGGACATGAGAGATGCTAACATCATAACCCTGTACAAGAACAAGGGCGACAGGAGCGACTGCACCAACCACAGGGGCATATCACTTCTCAGCATCGTGGGAAAAGTTTTCGCACCCGTCATCCTGAACAGACTGCAGACGCTTGCTGACAGAGTTTACCCAGAGTCGCAGTGCGGGTTCTGCGCAGAGAGCTCCACAATTGACATAATCTTCTCTGTCAGGCAACTGCAGGAAAAATGCAGAGAACAACACAGACCCCTCTTCCTGCCCTTTATAGACCTCACAAGGCATTCGATCTGGTCAGTAGAGACGGACTCTTCACAATCCTGGCGAAAATTGGTTGCGCTCCAAAGCTGCTAAGCATGATCCAGTCCTTCCACGATGACATGAAAGGCACAGTGCAGTACGATGGCTCCATATCCGACCCCTTTGACATCCGCAGTGGAGTTAAACAGGGCTGTGTCCTTGCCCCCACGCTCTTCGGCATCTTCTTCTCAGTCCTGCTAAAGCACGCCTTTGGGACGTCCACAGAAAGGATTTACCTGCACACACGATCAGACAGCAGACTGTTCAACCTGGCACGACTGAAGGCAAAGAGCAAAGTGCGTGAAATAACCATCAGGGACATGCTCTTCGCAGACGATGCTGCTCTAGTCACCCACACAGAAGCTGAGCTTCAGCGCCTGATGGCCTGCTTTGCTAAAGCATGCGATGAGTTTGGGTTAACCATAAGCCTAAAGAAAACAAACGTGATGGTTCAGGACGCGGATACCCCAAGCATCATCATCAACAACTACGAACTTGAGGTGATGAGTCAGTTCTCGTACCTCGGCTCTACCATCACCAACAACCTCTCCCTCGATGCTGAACTCAACAAGCGGATCGGAAAGGCATCAACAACTCTCTGCAGGTTGTCGCAGAGAGTGTGGAACAACAGCATGCTGACCATGAACACTAAGATCACCGTGTACCGTGCATGCGTGCTAAGCACTCTCATGTATGCCAGTGAAACCTGGACTCTGTACGCCTCACAAGAGAAAAGACTGAGCGCCTTTCACATGCGATGCCTTCGACGCATACTGGGGATCACCTGGAGTGATCGAGTAACAAACAATGAGGTGTTCGAGCGTGCCAAGATTCCCAGCATGATCACACTCCTCCGCCAACACCGCATCAGATGGCTGGGCCATGTACGTCGGATGGTTGACGGACGGATCCTAAAGACATTCTTTATTCGGAACTCGCCTCTGGCAAAAGGTCGATCGGACGGCCACATCTCCGCTTCAAGGATGTCTGTAAGCATGACATGACAGCCCTTGATATCGATGTTAACACCTGGGAAGTGCTCGCTCTAGACAGATCAAGCTGGCGACATGCTCTGATCACTGGTCTGAAAGCCGGAGAGGACAAGCAACGCTTGCTAGCTGATGAAAGACGATCGCAGAGGAAGAAGAAGCAGCTCCAACCAAGACCTGACACAACCTTCAAGTGCAGCAAGCGCAGCAGGGACTGGCACTCCCGCATTGCACTTCTTAGCCACAGCAAACGCTTCACAACCACCAACCAGGACATCTCTCATGGGCGCAGTTCCATCGTCTCTCGAGACTAACGGATGGCAGCTAACTTATGAAAAAATATTAAATGTTTAACTCCTTACGTGACTGTGAAGACTGATACGAAAATGTTTCGTTCAGTGTCTTCATAATTCATAAGAAACCATAATAATAGCTCTGCCATAAATGTATTACTGACAGTATGTTAATGTTAATGAGTAGCTCCAGAGCAGTTCAGTTAGGAATATCAACAGGTAAGCTGTGTGCCTTTGTGTGTGCATAGCGATCGCCTTTGAAAATACTTGCGAAGAGGAGAAACTTTCAATGACCTTAAATTGAGTATAGAGTTATACTCTGTTTTCCAGTCTCAACGTATTCCTGCTAAAGTGATGTTGAAGTCTCAACAGTGTTCCTTCTTGCAACATAAGAAGTCAGAAAGTAATAATAATAATAATAATAATAATAATAATAATAATAATAATGGTCATGAAGACAAATAACTATGTCAACAATTTATTTCATCTATATCAAGTATATTTAATAGTGTTTCAGTCCCTCTCTTCTTCTGTCAGAAAGAAGTGACATATGCATGGCTCGAGACGCTGGTATGGTCTCTGTCAAGGCATAAACATCTTGTTCTTGTATTTTTTGGTCAATGCAAGGACCAGGTAATTCAAACGTACTGTTGTTGCGTTATCATTATTTGAATATGATCTATCAAATGAACACGAACTGGCTTTTTGGCGTAAAGGTTCCAAAAGTGAAATTCAATATTGGCAGTGCTTTAGAGCAGAACATGTGTTACAAGGACACCAAGCAGATTATTATGAAAAGTCCAACAAAAACTATTGTTCAAAACATTGTACATTCAGCAAAGACATTACGCACCAGAAGTACTTTTAGTAAACAACGGCAGAATTAGATTAGCCAAACCATTCACAACAAAAGTTATGAAAAGAGCAAGAAAATAATCGCTGGGTTATTGTGAATGACACATATTTTCAGTTAGGGCTTCATGTTCTACCGTCTAAGTTTCGTTTAAAAAAATATATATCACTGCTTTCCATTTTTATTTCGTTTATTGATACGAGTCAACCTTACACGAGGTTGAAATAAAATTTAAAAATAAACACGTGTAAGATTTCATGCTGGACAGTAAAGCCTACATCGGTAAGATAAAACAATGTCAATTATTAAATTAAGATCAGAAGCAATTATATTTCATTATTTTGGTATCGTTAAAGAAAGCTGAAAATATACTCAAATCGACGTTCTAAAACTGGCAGTTACTTATTTCAAAGCATTAAAGACTTTCTACATTGTTTATATGTATTTTAGGAAAGTATAGCCTTTTGTACACTATTGACTGAAAACGTTCTTCATGACTGTCTTATTTTTGTGATAATTCCTGTAATTTCAGTCGACCCGGATCCGAATGCACCAACTTATCGAGTATCCAGTCAATCATATTGGGCTGAATTAGCTCAAAAGGAACTCGATGAAGGTATTGTAGTACTCATATCATGAAGCAGTAGTTTACTCATTAATATTTATCGGGTTATTTTGCCTTACCACCAATAATAGCCCTAAAATGGTGTAGTTTTCATTCAACACCCTTGCAAGTGCGGATTCTATCTGGCTAGTTTATGTATTACCTCAATATCCACAAATGGCAACTCATGGGTCGTAAATCAATTATGTCTATTTCCCAACAACGCATTGTAATTCAAGCCTTACTGCACCTGTTAATTGCATAGATTTCACTGTAATGGGGAGTACTTTAGAGGTTACGACACCGATATATGTCAACAATGTGTTGTTTTCACAGACGTTACGATTGTGTATGCAAACACCCACAATACAACGAGCACGTATCTTGCGCCGTCATTTTGAGTCCTTAACAAACCTTTATCAACACTAGTCATCACGTATATTCAAGATAATAATCATATTTAAATGTCGATTAGGATATTTACTTAATCGAAATGATGCATATATTATACTTGAAATTATATGCCCCTATAGCACGAAAATAAAAATAAAACTATGTTACCTGGACTATATCGAAAGACAGAAGAGTGAAGTTAAACATATTGCTATCAAATATAAATGCAGTTATATTTTTTTGATACAAACAGACAATATTGTCTTTTTAAAAATATTTTCTGTGATGTCCCTAAGCTTGTTATCTTGAAAGAGTATTTTTGGACAATGATCTTCGGGATACAGTAACAGTTACAGTAACAGTTACAGTAACAGTTACTGAAATAAAATTTCATAGGATGTGTATTATGCCAGATTTTCATGTACAAAGGCTCTTCGCAAACACGTGCCTGTGCCAAGGACTGCTGACAAACCAGTTTTAATAAGCATAATCAAGTATTGTATTTGTGGTGAAGATTATGGACGTAGGATGATACTGAATGTAAGCGATAACCGTGAAAAGAAATTTCGTCTTAAGTGTATTAAAACGAAACATTTACCAAGCGGAGCATGACTTTGTACCGAATGTCAAAACCGATTATTTTTTAAATGTTTTTAAACATATGAAATAGATATTAACAATTGGTTTTTTAACTTGAACTATAATTAAATGATTGTTGTTGTTGTTGTTGTTGTGGGGTTTAACGCCATTTTTCAGCACGATAGGCTATACATGGCGGCCAGTATTAATGGTGGAGGAAGAACCCGGAAAACCCCGGAAAGAACCACCGACCCACGAGAAGCTACTGGCAAGCTTTCTCACATGCCCACATTGGCTGAATCTTAGACTCGAACCGCCGCAGACAGAGGTGAGATGGCAGTGATCCGTAACGAAGAGCGCTTTAGACCACTCGGCCACTCGGGGCCCCATTAAATGATTGATTTCAGCCCATGTTAATTGAAAATCATTACACGTTTCTACTTGTTCGTTTATCCGTTTGTTTATGCGTCTGTTTATTGATGAACCTATTAGTTTATGAAAGAATAACAAAAATGGTTGAAATTTAAATGTTTTACTTGAATAAAATGGAGAAAAGTCACACATTTGGTCTCGAGCAGTTGATATGCACAACAGAATGTGATGTTATACTATATCCTTGCGCACAAAATGAGACAGGCCTTCATACTTATGTGGGATGAACAATGTTGTTAGGAGCCGGTTTGTGTGGCAAGAGAATCAAAATGGCGGATATGGATAGTCTGTAAACTTTGTATATACTGTATTTATCTGACCTAAATGAGAAAAATGAAAATGTATAATGCAAACTGAATATTTGTGAGTGCATTTTCTTATTTTCGTACCTGAATCAACTTATACCCATGTTTTGTGGGGTTTTTCTTTTGCTCTTTTCGGGGGTTGTGCTGGTTATTCAGCGCACGAAATGTTTTCAATCAATGTGGTCTTATTTCTCGCATGCTTGAACTGTTTCATATCACTTGTAGCAATATCGTTATGTTTAAAAGTTTGATAACAACAGTGCTTAAAGAGCCATTGAGTTAAAAGGTCATGTAACATAACATATGAATAACAGCATGTCGTTATGCAATTGCTAAATTTGTGATCGTGTAATGAAGTATACAGATAAAACAAAGAAATGAGAGTAGACCACTTGCCTAATGTGTATGAGATCATACTTTGAAAGATGTATGGATTTCTGAGCGATCTCCAACAGGTGTTTATATTAGCGAATAATTTCAGTTCTGAGTCATGCCTAGCTGCAGGTAACGCAAACAGGCACTTTCCTTTGCCTAATGATTATATCTGGTGCATGTGAAAGGTTTTGCATATCAGTATTACACGGTATGTGCAGCGATTATACGTGGTACTTAGAAATGAAAATTACGTTTCACTGCATTTTAACTCAAGAGGAAACATATGGTAAAATAAACATCGTCGTTCATTTATTGTAGAATACTTTCATATAAAAGCCTTCCTTGTGTGACTGGATGTTTTCCCTGTGGTGTTGAACCCATATAAAAAGATGGGTTACGTCTGCCCAACATTGTATTATCTGAGCAGGCTTGTGTTGCTTTCATTTATTACGATTACATATGACTTCCAGACTCCCCTCCTCAATATACTCATACATACATATTCTAAAGCAAGGAAGTATGTATAAATACAAATTCAGATATATTCAGTTGTAATTTACGAAGTTAATTGCTCTGTCAGATGCGATTACCGGCATTATATGATTTACGTGGAAAAGGTAGTGTTGATAATGATGTTATATTTGGAGAAAGCTTCTGAAAAATAACATTAATTTTGCCAGAAGAGAATTGTTCAAGAATCTTGTACCATTATTTATACTTCCGTAATTGTGAGAACGATTTAGCTCTTTATCGCTCTACTCTCCAGCTATAGTCAACCCGGTCAGCGACATACATACTGTGCTTTGTGTAGATATATCAGACAGCGTTAGCCAAGGATCAGCATGGGAACAAACTCAACAGTTCTTTAATGATTTTATTACAGGTAAGTACTTGAGTGTATTATCATTGTTTGTTCTTTATGCTTAACTATTTTTATTGAATAAAGTGTAATTATCCCTGTTATTTTCATTGTCTAGTCACTTACTTATCCTCAAGATGTTTTATGTCTAGTGCCTGTTAGTATTTGTACTATTCGTCAGTCTGGTACTCTTTCTTTGAAAGTGTCTGGCATTTTAAGATGGCAGTTCGGATTTGGAGGCAACATCAGACCGAAAGTATGTAAATTCTGTACATGAAGAAATTATTTCCTTTCATACTGTAGGCAATTTGGGGCCCAATGTTCGTTCTCTTAACAGACATATCGGGCAACTACACTCTTATCTCCGGTGGAGTGTTGATTTCAACTTTAGGTTTCGTTGGACTTCGGGGATTTTGA
The DNA here is from genome assembly GCA_028554795.2 of Sinohyriopsis cumingii. Lineage (NCBI taxonomy): Eukaryota > Metazoa > Mollusca > Bivalvia > Unionida > Unionidae > Sinohyriopsis > Sinohyriopsis cumingii. Next base: position 17,395,403 of record CM068832.1, on the reverse strand, counting down.
AATAACATTCTGTACTTGCCTCACCAGAAACTCGATCTTCTTTGATCTACCGTCTTCACAGGTTGAAAGTGCGCAAAGATAAAAGTAATACAGAAAGCTAAGATAGAGGGCTAGAGTCACACATATAGAAAAGGGAGAGAGTACAATAAAAGTACACTTAGTAAAGCATGAGCGAATGATATGAAGAAACGACAACAGAAACTCCCCAAAAAGGAAATTAGAGAATATGTGTGAGTTTGTATATGTGTGAATTTATGAAAGGAGAAAAAACCTACTTTTAAATAGTCACGATTTAAGAATGTAAGATATATGCAGCCAAACCTAGCAATAACGGCGACTCATTTGAAAATGCAAACAGACCGATGCGCACAGGTGATGGCTGTACATTGCTTAACATTTAACATTGTTTTATGAATAACTACAATGCACTGAATATAGTTATTATTATTATTATTATTATTATTATTATTAGTATTAATATTATTATTAGATTATTCTTTTATATGAATATACAACAAAATCACTTTGTATATGGTGTTGTCTTTTAACTATATTTTCCACAGCAAGAATACGGTATCCCCGCTCAATTTAATCCGTCATAGAAATAAAATCATGACTGACTTAAAAATATAAACCGATCTATGTTTGATAAAGCAATATAAACAATATGTGCAATAGTCAGTCGCTAACTCACCTAGTTTGAAAGACAATCGGATTATGTGACAAGCCTGAGAAGAACAGAACATAAAAATAAACCGTATCTTGCTATTCGTTGTGACCCATGAACCAAAACTTTCCTTTGCTTCACAGACACCTTTTAAATACGGAATGACCCCGGATTCTAACTGAAAGGGATGTAACTCGTATATATTCTCAAAGGCAAAACATTGTTACTTCAAGGATAGCTTTAACTGACAGGCAAATATATAAAGATATCAATCTATATACAACACAGAGTCATAAAGGTGACTTTCATTTTTGTTGCAATAAAAGAAATACTTTTTTCACCATCCAGTAACCTGATTCAGTCATCTCCTATAGGCCTCCTTTTCGAAGCTGACTTGTTGACACCTTTGAGTTAGACTGACGATGTGACTGGAGTACGTTAAGTACATTCGAGATATGAAACTCTTTAACATATATTCACATATGCCACAATGCCTTTCTCGTCAGTCAAAAGAAGTGTTTAATTTGCATGCCTGTAACGGACACTGCTGATGTTCTCAGTGACCACTGATACATAAGGTAAAGCCATTGTTTGGTTAGGAAACACGTTGTTCCTTGCCGCTGATGGACAGTAACCGTTAAATACAGAGCATGTATACAGAACAATTGCCTGGGGGAAATTAGAATGACCCGTTTTTGAAGAGGTGACGTGTAAGTGGCAGGTATTGTATATAGAGTGCGGGCAGTTGTAAATAATTACTAATGTTCTCCTTTACTGACAATACTCCCACTCGTGTGCAAGAATGTAAATATGAGGAGAGTTATATAGACTGGCAAACATTTCTAAAGACGCATATACGTTCTTAACGACCAAGATCCACACATACAAATAAAGGATGAAGGCGAGTTATGTGATAATCATTAATAACCATCATTACAACTAACCCTTCACCTTTACAAATAAAACGGATGAGAGAAAGTAGGGACATGTATTAGTCACTGGCTCATCAAGTGATTGATGCTCTAGAAAAGAAACTTGTAAAAGTTCTCGCTAACAAAAACTAATACTCAAAGTCCGAAACTACGGGGCTTAACTATGACTGATTATAAAATATATCGTTTAGGCTGAAAATGGTACTAAATTCCTGAAACTGTCACGGACTCCAGTGGATTAAAAAAAAAATATGGCTTAGTGCTAAAATTCCGAAACTCTCATATATTTTAAGAGACACTAAAAATGATCCGAAAAAATATGCAAAATGTATGGCTTAGCTGAAAAACAGCAAAATTTATAATTTAATACTGAAGTTAGTAGAAACTTAAGTAAATCCCTTAAACATGTAAAAAGTTTTTAAAATTGTTTTTAACAAATTGCTATAAAAATGAAAACTAAAAAAAAACAAAAGTTAAACTTTTTAAAAAATAAGAATTTCATTTAATTTTATTGAAGACTGAGCACTTTTTTAAAGTTAAATGGTTAAGTTTGAATATGTGAAGAAACGTTTAAAATATAAAATATTCACATAACTAAATATTAATTGGAGTTGCCAGTATTAGGTATGGTTATTTGGAGTTAAAAAATGTTTAATTTGTTAGCATATGCTTTTTAATGCGTCCTTCGTTGGAGTACCCTTCCACGTCCGCCATCATCGTTATTGTTGTAGCTGCTTTTTAAGCGGCTGATGACGATGATGATGGTGGTGATGATTTAGCTTTTTTGGGAGCAAAACAAGCCTATTTCTCTGAGAGGTTGATGTAGATATTTTGTCTAGCACTCTCATCTCGTTATCCTGGTCATCCAGGAGTTGATATCTTTTATCAACTGACATGTGCCGAATTATGAATAGGTGTTGCAGTACTGTTTGACTATATAATCTATATAGACTTCATCCCATTTCCATGATTTCATATGTGCCTGTGTTGCATTTTAAATTACCTACCTTTAATTGTAATTATGAGTGATTACAATTATAAAACAATTTGCCTCTTGCAAACGAATACATTTGCTTTTGCGAGCACTATGGATAATAAGGGCGCATGCGTTTTTGGTGATAACGATCATCATAAATTCGCATTCGATCATCCTTTTCCTTCATAAGGGTTGGTGTATGTATGTGTATTAGTGACCATCATTTAATTTCTTTTTTCCGTTTTGTTTTGTGATTGCTTTTAGTCAGGACCATTTAGTATTATAAGCGTTTAGTTCTGTTCATTTATTTATAACAGCCGTTCAACATATCCAAACTTACCGACACCTCCAGTATAACCTTTAGTGTAGATAATTCATTATATATAAGTAGATATATGCACATAGCCACCAGGCAGCATTCTGTCCAAAGGAAATTCCTTCGTCTGGGTTTTTCTGTTAAAGCTTGAGTGCTGAGTGGTGACAGTAGGTTATTATCTGTCTGAATTTGCCCCTACTTTTGCAGCATATCCTTGCATGATCTTATTTGTAGATGTATGTGCTTTTCAGTAGATGTGGGTTGGGCAGTAATAATGGCCATTGATTAGTATATGTGAATGCTGTTAAAAACACATTGTGCTGGACATTATGTGTGGGTGATGGTCATTTAGTAGTCGTATATACGTAGTCAGTAGATGTAGGTACTGTTCAACAACACTGTGTATTGTAAATGTGAATTTTGGCCAGTAACACTGAGCATTACATAATAATAATAATGGGAGTTGGTCATTAGTTGTGGGTGACGGTCAGGAGTATATATGCTGGTCAGTGGATGTCGTTGCTTGTTAACTATGTATTTGTTAGTAAACATGTATGCTGGCTAGAATCACTACGTATTAATTGCAAAGCGCGGGTATTATATAGGAGCTATTAGTGATGGTCACTAAGGCTATTGGGCAGTAGGTGCAGATGATGGTCAGTATATGCGTTCGTGATGGTTAGTCAGACAGCATGTTGGTTAGCAAGTGTTGGTGTTGGTCAATAGATGATTAGGTACTAGTCAGACAACCAGAATGAGTAAGTGTTTGTATTTGTCTGTAGGTGATTGGGAGATGGTCATACAAACAACGTGCTAGTCTTTAAGTATTGCTTTAAAATTTTATTTGCCTTTATACCAAACATTCCACCATTTAAACCCGAAGGAAATGTTAGCATTCCACATGTCCATAGAGTCCCAAATATATACGCAAGACCAATACAATTTTTAAGGACAATGGAAAATGTCATATTAACAACTAATGTTACCCCATTATCAAATTAAGATGGTGCATTTTCATTTTGAGCATAGCTTAGTATTTGCCAACACCACCAAGTTTAAAATTCTCTTTTTCATATCTTCAGGGTTAGATGAAGCCAGAAGTGAGTCAGAAGTGAATGTTGAAAACGTTGCATTATCTGTATTCGGTGGTGAAGTAAAGGTTGCCCTGCGTCTTACAACTGACTATACCCTTCTAAAGCAGGCATTTGGTAAGTAAAGACAATTTGCCTGCATGCTAGTTGTCTTATAAACAATACTATCTTGTCTGAATTTTTCGTCATAATTAATACATCTTTGTGGTACTTGGATCATTTATCGTTTGTTTTAAAGACCCCACATAGAAGTTCCGGATCTCGTAAGTAGTAACCATTTTCCTTTTGTCCGTTTGCTAGTCCATCCACCTATCTGTCTTTTAAACATTTTGTAACCAGCTGATGTACTTGTTATACCTCAATGATGTTTGACAGGTTAAAACTCTAATCGACGTGACCATTACAAAGGTTGCCCCTTTGTAAATGAACTTTTAATCAGTTTTGAACACTTAAAAAAGCAAGTACCTGGTATGCCTTTCCCAGTTCTTGTTTACTTCTACTTGTCTACTTTATATTTTATACGCCCGCGACGTCATCCGTAACATTAATTCAGTATAAAATGAGTACAGAAAGCTTTTATCATCCCATCATATTTGGTGGAATATCTGAATTCAAGGCAAGGAAATAATCTGAAAATAATGCAAGGAAAGATATATCAAACGATGAAATTCCATGCGCAAAATATTCAAGTGAACTGAGTTTTAAAAAAGTTACTGTTTTTAACTCAATTTGTCATTAGGCAATTTGGACGGTTGGTTCTCCTGCGTGTCCTTATTGTTTAGTTCATGGCGTGTTGTCCATCCACATTGCTGTTGTTAAAGTCTTTCCAAGAACCACAGAAAACATTTCAATAACTTAAAGAGAATCTTCGTCCCTTTTGTAACAAATTGTAATCAAGAAATATACCCTAGAACTTACATTAGAGTTATAGAATCCTCACAAATAACTGTTCATTTCCTATCATTACCTTAAAATAAAAAGATATAAAAACGATGAAAATGATATAATGAGATTACCCGAACCGTTGCAGCTCCTTCTAAAGGTGTTTGACAACCTCCACAAAAGAGCAACATTTTTCGAGAAAAATTATCTTTGGTGTTAAATGAGATTTACATCTAAAAAAATAGAATTTCAAGAGAGATCCCTAAATCGTTTTAAATGTTGAAATATACTTCGATATGCCTGGCAAGGATAACCATGTTCTCTTGGAGAGAGAGTGAGAAAGAGAGATTTTTGTACAAAAAAGCTTAATAATAGATTTATTTTTTCCTAAATTACCATTTTAAAAGCCACTGATGATCCAATTCTGACTGTATCTTATAAGTTAATGTTTTAATGAAAATGAATGCACACATCGGCTTAAAATATATGTATATTTAGGTCTAATAATAACAAAGGAATAAATGAATGAATGAATGAATATATATTTGAATGAACTTATGTAGAAACATGTACACAAACAATAAATAAATGCAGGAAAAGATAAACAGATGTGATAATGATGAAATATGTGAATCTACACATTAATTACAGTTTAATAAATCAATTATAGGATAACATGGTAGCTTCTTTAGGTGTTTTTTTTATATACAAACGAACAGTTTCTTTCATTTCAATAATGAAATGAATTTTAAATGGGTGTTTTATTTACTGCTTTTATTGACCAAACAATAGCATAATTGTCTTTTAAGCCGCTTAGAGACCTTAGAGACAATAAACCGCCTCTTTATTTTATTTAATCTACTATATTTGGTGGTTGTGTCTGTGTTTTTCATACATATTGATATCAACAGAGAAATATCATTCATGCTTGATCCATCGGAGCGTGATTTTTGTTTACCGACAATTTATCTACGGGGTATGGATTGATAGGTTTCTCCTCGAGTTAAACTTCGCAGGTTCTCACAGTGTGCAAAGTGAAAACAACTGTTTACGATACATGACGTAAGAATTGTTACTGTCTCTTCAGCTATTGAGCTATTGGTATGACAAATCGTGGTATAGCAATAGCAAACTTTGGTAAAGGATTAACAATAAGCTCCAAGTAGTCTACTAGAGACTACAGTGGAGGCGGCAGAGACGGGAGTGAATGTGCAAGCAGCAATAATGCTGTTGAATATTTACTTCATTGAGCTACGAAATCAGCAGCATTGACAGGAATAACTCCAAGTGCAATAGCCTAACTTCGACAAAAGCTGAAACATTTCTTTAATAGCTGATAATATCATAATTTTTAATTACTAAATTATTTTGTCAGTTCCTTGCAATTGTACCTACAGGTTTGTTTCTATTTACCAAAAAGAGTACAACGAACATCAAACAGTCAGTACTATAAATGAAGAATTAATCGAAATAGATATATTGGAACAGAGAAAGTAATATAAACACTTGGTTGTTTGTGTTCATCGTTCATATTTAAATTATTTATATTTGTGTCTGTATTAACATCATTAGTTTTATTATTTAATCTCGATATTTAATGAATATATTGAATTAGTAAATATCAGTTTTCTTCACCATATTGTGTGTCAACCATACGCCATCCACGCCAACTGCATAGTTTAGCTTTTAAATCTGACACAATTTTCCCGGAATCCTATTGCATGATTTTATCATATTCTTGTTCAACTAAGCATTTTTGTGTGTTAAACATTACATTCAGTTTACGTTATAGAATCTATATTTCCTATGTTATCATCTAAAGCATATATTACATGCAGTCTAGTACTCATTTCTCTTTAAAATCTAAACTCTTCAACTTTAATTAAACAAACATCTTATATACTAGTTTGTTAAATTTATCCTTGCTGAGTAGCAACGGCTGGTAGATTCTCGTCTCCTAGACATATCTCATCATAATTATGTGGAACACTTAAGTTTATACAAATTATTTCAAATTTATCTACAGTTATTATTTTATTTGTCGGATTAAAAATTCCATTATCTGGAAGCAAATGTCGGGGGTGACGATGGCCCGGAAAAAGATAAGGTCTTCACGTGGTGAAGAGCCAAGGCTTCTGCACCAACGGGTCTCCAGAAATTGAGATTTTACTGCTTTTTAGGCAGACCAGGAGGGACACACCGTTCGTGGCGGCTCCTCAACTATTCGACATAGCACTGGGGCTTGGAAGCCCTTTCGGATTTGTTTTCGACTCTGCAAGTGATATGTCCCCATGTATCATATCACATTTCACTATTTGAGTAAAACTCGTCATATTTCACTATCAGAGTGAACTATATCATTTTCGTATGGAAATTGTCAATGTTTACGTGAATCATTTTTTTCCGTTGTTTGTGTGGAATCACTTTGAATCATTAATCATTGTATTTTGTTTTACTATTTAAGGTTTTCGATTGCATATCAGTTCACGTTTCATTTAAATTGCAGATTCGTGCATATTGTGTTAAATATCCAATAACTGGATTTATTTTGGCTCACAAATCAGTCTTTTTCATTAAATAGTTCATAAATAAACATTGTATTTTTACCATCATTAATCTTTGTTATAATCTGACCCCATCCCGGTTATATTGTTACAAATTAAAAGTTTCACTATCTGGTCATGAATATTCATGGGTTAATTTTCTTATCTGAAAGTAAATACAAAACATATATTGATGTCATTCACCAATGTAAAATTATATAATTCCAACAACTTAATCAAATGTTCACGTTACATACACTGTACTGCTTTGATTAATTCATTTTGTAAATTTTCATATAATGCGTTGCCATATATCTTTTCAATGCATCATAATCATCGAAATTGAAAGAGTGTTTTGTTTTGTTTTGTTTAAATATTGAATGTCTTATACGTAACAAAATATGTTTTCTGCATATAAAACAAATCTTTCTCTCGTCTGAACAATAGTCTAAGATTTAAAAGCTGCATCAGGCCAGTGGCAAAGTGTGTTTGTATGTTTTTTTTTACATCAAGATTTCATAATTGATATACATAGTTTTCATAAAAACAAAATGAACTGACTAATAAAATCAGGGATAAAAGGGTACGGGACGGGATGAAAGGACTGCACTTAGCTCATCTGCTTTTTAATACTTGAATAATTCAGAAGGAAATGTGGCATGAGTAATTCTACATCACCTAGTGGATTTTTTCCATTTATTTCCTAAACGAATGAAGTACAATTCGGTGCATTTAGTAACATTTGAAAACATCATAATGACTAAATAACAATTTAGGACTATGTGATAAAGCATATTTCTGATGATTTTGTTTCAAATCGGTCTGAAAGCGAACAAATTAGTCAAAACTTTAGTATCTAAGTATTAAATGTTTTGACTATTGTTGTTTTTAACTTCAAGCCGCCCTAAAACCTCAAGACCCTGCCTGCAATTTGTCAATTGTCCAAGGAATTACATTTTTTGTACTTCTCCATATCCTTCTAAATTCAATCGAAAGTGGCTCTGGCGTCCTATAGAAAAAATTGAAACTTACTTGTTCAAAGTGTTACAGAGTTATCTACCATATAACAAACGTAGCTTTGACAGAACATGTCCTACAATCAGTCATAACACGGCTGATAAAACTAGAGAACTTTTGCATTATCTACGTGCATGCCCAAATTCAACATACACACACACACGGATACACACACACACACACACACACACACACACATATATATATATATATATATATATATATATATATATATATATATATATATATATATATATATATATATATATATATATATATATATATATATATAGATAGATAGATAGATAGATAGATAGATAGATAGGTAGGTAGATAGATAGATAGATAGATGGTGTTGGTCCAAAAACAAATGGGCGCCACTTATATTGCCAAAATAAAACACGTCTTGAAATTCTGTACTTTGTTATTTCTTCTTAACAAATTGTGACGAATACGGCGTGTTCATTTTAACAAAATATGTGATATTCATTTGGTTCTTACCAGAAATAACGCAATTACATTTATATCTGCCTCTGATGGTCGACCAAATTGTCTGTCTATAAAAGTTTATTATAGCTTCTTTTGCTAAAGGAATGATGTTAGCGACATGGGAAATTCACAAAAGGGACTTTTTATGCAGTTGGTCTAAATAAAAAATGGCGCCAATTAGTCCTCCAATATCATGCACAATCTACTTGTTCTCAACAGATGGTCATGACATGTCGTTGCCACTAACATATATCTTATCAGGAATATTTTCTCCGAAGTAAAAACATACTGCGGTTTCAACTAAATTTGTTTTAAATTTTAAGGATTGTTTTCTGCAGCTTTTTTGTATGTACCAACTAAAACTAAAAATTTATTTCATCTTTACTTTTTATCCTTTATCATGTAGTACCTAATGTTTGCATTTGTTTGAAAGGGTTTAACACTTTACATTTCTTTAGTGTAACTTTTGATATTTTACATTTTGGAACGTTATTTTAAATAGGTAGCATAAAGGTCTAAGGTCAAAACCTTTTATCCCCAGTGACTGATACTACTCATACTAATATATTTTCTTCCCAAAATTCATTTTACAATATATAATTGTTTCTGTTATGAAATGAGGCTTGCAAGAGTTCCTAAATGGATGCTGTATTCTTTTATTGCTGCTTCTTCTCATGAATGGATTGTTGTATCGACGTAGATTTTCCACTGAAACGCTATGGAGGAATGTTAGAAGATTTAAATAAAAGAGGTACTCATCTTACCCCCATCGTCACCCCACAGTGGGCGTCCCGAAAATCATATTTCAATGCGCTCCTTCCAGTGCTTGTCATTAAACATATTTTGCAATATTTAGTTGGTTCAGAATAATAAAGTGCACAATGTACCATCAACTTATCCAGGCCACGAAGGAGTTTTTAAGGCCAAGCCTGCTTCACTTTGAGGCTAGTCAAAGGTCATAATTTGCATTATGTACTTCAATAACCTTATGAACACGGCTTCACCGCTCTGAGATATATTTCAAGGTTAAATATCTTGCGTAATGTTTCTTTCTGTAATGGTGAATGTCATAAAGAATTATACATTTATGAATATTCATCAAAGCATATTTCTGGACATATCTAGAGAATCTATTCAATGATACCATTTCAAAAGTGTCCATTTCACCAGGCATTAATTACAGATTTAATCAAACTTAGCACGCAAATATATTTCGACATTGTCTCAGATCCAGTCATCTTCTGTCCAAGATCTCAGATACACGGTCAAATACCATGACAAATCTTGTGCAGAGCGCTCACAGGTATATTGTCACCCTATTTATTTAAGTATGTAAGATTAAATATTTTTGTTACTGAATTTAGAGCCATTCAGCAAGTTCATGGTCTAGTTAGACATAAGTTAAAATGCTATCAATACTCTTCCAGAAAGGATGCTAAGAATGAGTTGTCATTTAAAATATACATTATGTAATGTCTACTTGGATTGAAATAAATGAAAACTGTGGTGCATTGACAGCCATTATTGCAAAATTTGTCTTATTTATATTATTTATGTATGGCTGTGTGTATCGATAGTGAGTTTTCAGAAAAGCACATTGTATGATGTCTAGCTGGTTATAAACAAAAATAGTGCCGATGCGACATGTAATATAGCTACCAAGACAGCGATCATGAAAACGGTTTTAATCACTACTCTTCCTGAATTGATGGCGATATCGACTAGTGGTTCGTAATGGAGGACTTATTACGATTTTTGTTTGACCATCAATGAAAATTGTTTCGATGTGACATCCGACATGGATGTTGTGCTGTCGATATTGACTATATTTTCAATGGTACTCTTCGATAAACGCCAATGGCACCACCATTGGCCCTCCTATGATGCCTTATGTGTTCTTAATGACACATGTGCCAATTTGATATACAATATCATGGTAGGAAACTTAAACATATGTTATTGCTACTACTTATAAACCGATGATCTCATCGACATGTAGTTTTATTAAAATACTTTTGATGATGTCTATTTATTGCTAATGAAAATGATACTGGTTTGGCATCCAAATTGAGCACCGTGTTAAACATTTTATAATCGCCACTTTTTCTGAAGCTATGGTGCTATTGACATGTGGTTTTCGTTATAAGCATTCCCATAATATGTAGATGATCGTAAGACAAACTAACGCTGACTAGATCTATATTATGGTTATCATATTCACCAATTCAGAGCTATAACACTTGAAGGGGTGGTCATATCGACATATGGTTTCAGTACGATAAATGTCACACACATACACGCACACACGGAAATATATGGATTCTTTATGTTCACTCTCAAAATCGGTTATGGCAACTTCATTTCAACGAACTGACACATTATTTCACTTATGCATTATTACAATATTAAGCTGGCTCTGGAACAAAATGAAGACCAGGATGGTACCCATTTGGGGTCATCTTAAGTATATTTCCATCACTACTCCACGTGCAAGAATCGGAAACATTAACTTGTGGGTTTTCACCAAATTCCGCTTATATTATCATTTGCTTCTTGATGAAGAGAATGCAGATCCATTGAACAAATATCGGCACTATTGAAACCAGCTTTGACCCGTAAGTAATTGTAGTGGCTAATACGAATCAACCTAGCCAATGACAATTGCTAGGATTATTGTATTTTATTCAACATTGTAGTCCAGTGTTTTGTTCATATGCAAATAAATTCTCCCAAAGTTTTTAGTTACCATGCTCTCCATATTACATTTTGAAGATAAGCACTCTGATATTGATCTTGAATGAACATGTGTTGACTCTGGTTGTGAACCAGATAAGACAAATATACATTAATGAGTTTTTATCAAACCGAGGTTTTCAATACATATCAGGAACACATGTAATTGTGCCAGTTCAGTATGTTGTATTTTCCACAGCTATACATAGGGTCAAGAGAACTTAGTAAACAGGTCTGTTTTATTCAGAAGCAATAATATCACTTATGTAAATCGGGTTAGATGAAATAGATATTCAAGGAAATTCATTTTGGTCAGAAGGTCTTCTGTTTCTTCCAGGGACTACACATTTTACTTTGTTTTAAAAAGTAATTGAAAACCGTGAGTTTTGCTAACTCGTGTGTTTTAAACAATATGTCTGAGAATGTTTTAAATTCTTGCCTAAAATTTGGTTTGGTTGTCAGTTTAAACATCTGTCTTTGTTTTAATCTCTTAAACTTCTGCATAAATTTTAACTTTGCAAGTGAATGTTTCTTCAAGGAAATTCATTTTGGTCAGAAGGTCTTCTGTTTCTTCCAGGGACTACACATTTTACTTTGTTTTAAAAAGTAATTGAAAACCGTGAGTTTTGCTAACTCGTGTGTTTTAAACAATATGTCTGAAAATACTTTAAATTCTGGCCTAAAATTTGGTTTGGTTGTCAGTTTAAATATCTGTCTTTGTTTTAATCTCTTAAACTTCTGCATAAATTTTAACTTTGCAAGTGAATGTTTCTTCAAGGAAATTCATTTTGGTCAGAAGGTCTTATGTTTCTTCCAGGGACTACACATTTTATTTTGTTTTAAAAAGTAATTGAAAACCGTGAGTTTTGCTAACTCGTGTGTTTTAAACAATATGTCTGAGAATGCTTTAATTTCTTGCCTAAAATTTGGTTTGGTTGTCAGTTTAAATATCTGTCTTTGTTTTAATCTCTTAAACTTCTGCATAAATTTTAACTTTGCAAGTGAATGTTTCTTAAAATGATAAGTGCAATACATCTAGTGTTCTCATTTAAATGTAGGCGAGGATAAACTGTTTGATATTTCTAGTGTTCTTATGTAAATTTAATCTAAGAGAAACTGTTTGATAGTTCCACATTAAGTTAAATATAATCGAATGAGAGGCAATTATACGGGCTGTTATACAATCTCTTTATATCCTCTAATGAACATCTACTTTTATTGGAATTTTCTGCTTTAAAATTTATTTTTGGTAGTCAGTATTACAATGAGATTCGCAAAACGCTAAATCATATAGTAGATTCGTATGATTAGAACAAGACTGACCTTTCCATAGTAATGAACTTTAACCTTTGAAAGAAAGTGACAGTTTTATCATTCGAGTTCCTGAACTGCTTATAGCATGTTTATGGATGATTATGTTTACGTTACAGTTGAAGATATAATGTGTTATGATATTAAGTATATCTTTTCTTGTGAAGGTGCGTTACGGCTCGGAGGTCCGTCTCCTTTGTTTGGTGGTTTGCTAATGGCTTTAGCAGGAGTCTCAAGTAAGTAAAGATAATTCAGTTCAATCTGGGAAACTAAAGTAAAATTTTTGCAGGTTTGGTAGTCTGTTGCAAACACTAATTTCAGGTATAAACATTCGAAAGATACGAATATGTTTATTTGCATACAATCTTTCAACTAAATAATTGTTACAGTGTAAAGAATTTACATATTTCCAACATATTTGTACCCTTTTACGAGTTCCTTTTCCATTAGTGAGAACTGTGAATAGTGGATCAAAGGAATTGGATATCGAATGTCATGACGTATAAATAAAGAGGCTACCCTGTCATGACTCGACTAACTCTACCTTCGTTATCCAGCCATTTCCAGTCACACGTCGTTTAAGTACTTTTCACCAGACATATGCTATGCTGATTTCCCTTATGTTTTACCTTTTTCTTTCTCCACTAATCGATGGCATTCAGTATCTATTCTGGTGATATAACAGTATACAGAATTGTACCAGCTTTGTTTTGAGTGATATTACATACAACATTATTTGCCAACACAGATCCGCTGTAGTGTGTTCGGCGTTCAGTCAAACGGTGTATGTTGAGACCATGGCTTATATAAGCAGAAGCAAGAGAAAAGAGTCAAGTTACTAACGAACGGCAGCATACCTGACTCACATTTTGTTTCAGAACATAAATGACAATTAAATATGCTCCCCGTGTATCCGAAAGTTTGACTTCTCCTGAAATAATATTGAACTTCGGTGATAATTTGCCTAGAAATGAAACAGTCAACCACTGATCAATTTAAAAGCCTTGATTGACTGGGGAGCACAAAACAACGTTTAATGGTTTTATGGCATTGTCAATAATGGAGGCACAATGACTTAAAATACAAAAACAAAATTAATGCGAAATAAATAAATACATACACAGAAGCCGCTAATACAACGGCACCTGTCTCACTTGCAAATATGAATATTATTACCTCCATTCGAAAAAGATTGAATTAGTTCACTTGTAAAAGTACATATTCAACTGTCTTAGAGAAATCATATTCAACTGTATGGAATCCAAAACCATGCAAATGCATAACTTTGTACTATGCAACGTTGCTTTAGATTGCGAAAGGAAATAAATAGAAGTCTAACAGACAGTTATCGAACTTGATAATGATTGATCCTTGTTTCTTGATTCATTATATGCTCATTTTTGTCTCCGTTAATTTTAGATTGTCAGAATCATGCAATATTTTACGATATTGCAAACCTCTATATTTCATTGACGTCCACGACACGTGTGCCTAATAGTGTATTATTAACTACTTTGCAAACAAATCATGCTCACTCATGTAGTAGACGCTTTACATTTTCGTTGATTCACTTTGTTTCCGAATGAACTAAAACAGATGTTTCGTGGATTGCCACATACCAGCTGCTTTGCAATATTCAGCGTTAAGGTTTTTGATACAATTTTTAACAAACTATAAACGCCAGACAGGTAAAACAATTGTTGGGACCCTACAGATAACATGCAAGTGAGAAGGCATAAATGTGTCTTTCTTAGTTGGTAATAAGAATGGCAAAAATGTACTTAGAGTTTTACATTATCAATTTCCTCATAATGTACTTCTTAGTTCTGCAGATTCCTTGTCATGTGTTCTATAGCTTGATTAACCATTTCCAAATTGTACTGTAATTTCGACTACATTCCATGTGCAATTACATCCTTTTTACTGCATTCAAAATCAAATAAACATTATATTTCATAGCGTCTTTTTTATAATTACAATTGAAAGACTTCATATTTTCCCACATTATGATTCAAACATTTAATGACAAAACAGAAACAAGCTTGCAGATGTCAACACGTTGTTCCATCTCTACTGAAATCAGATGTACTTCATGTAGAATGGACACAGATAAATCCAGTAATTCTCACAAAATTTAGTAGAATCGACAAAACTACCAAAATCTCTTCATTCCAGACTAAATGGGAAAGTTGTTGCAATGCACATTTATTCACAGTATGAATCTAAACTTCAATTGTAAGTGGACCAAAACGCCATTTACTTTCGAAAGTGATGTCTAGCGCACGACTAAGTTCAAATTTATCTGGGTGTAGTTATATGCGCATTAATAATGTTGTTGTGTACTGATGAATATGCGCTTACGTATTTAGTTTGAAATAGATCATAAATTCAATTACATTGTTTCTTGTAGTGTATTTTTGTTTATATAATTAAGCCTCAGGTAGAATAAGAAAATGAGCATATAATAAAAAGGTTATTGCATTTGTATGGGAAATATGAACTTGTTTATTCGGATGGATATACTGCACTCCCATGGTCGTGGTGCATATCCATCCGAAAAAGTCCTTCATATTTTCCGGCACAAATGCAGTAACCTATAATATTTATATAATATGACTGTTTTTGCTTAAGACATTTGAATATATGGTATTGTAAAAAGACAACATCTAAACCTCAACAGCTCAAAATGCTTATTACTATCCCTTTCCATTGTTGTATTCGAACGCTTAAATAAAAGGTACAACTAATGTGTTATTCCAACGGTCACTTGCCCAAATGATTTTCGTAAAGTGTATAAATAAACACATAGGCTGAAGACAGGCATTACAATTCAAAATGAATTTTCTTCCAGAAAATGCAAGTGGTACAGCCAAAACTATTGGGAAGAAATTAAATATTTTTATTCATAATATTAAATTTAAGAATGTCTTAAATTTGAAGGGTAACGCTTTATCTCTAGTTCTGTGTATGGTCTGGATTAATAGTTTGAATCTAATTGCGTGGAGGGGGTATGCATCGATAGAGAGAAAATACAAAATGGACTGAATTGTGTTTGAAGGAAGAAAATGTATGGCAGTATATTAAAAATTGATATTAACTATTTTCCAGATATAACAAGTCCCAGTTGCAATGAGATAAAAATTCCGCCACGGATTATACTCATCACAGATGGCCACCCAACAAATTCTCTCGTCGTCTCTGGCCCCGACGTTTGCCATTCAGAGCCAATGGTGAAAGCATCTGGAGTTCAGATAAATAATAATAATAATAATAATAATAATAATAATAATAATGAGGACTTTGTATAGCGCCTAATATTTAGAAGATCTAAGCACTATACAACATTAGACAACATCCATAAGATAAAAACATATATAATGATATGATTACAAAAACAAACACCATGAAATTAGAAAACATTAAAAAAACATGCTGAGAATATTTAAGGTAAGAAACATTATTAGGTCTTTAAGTTTGTTCTTGCAGTCGAAATAAGTGAGTTTTGAGAGCACTCTTGAATGGGATGACTGTGTATTTGTGTCAGTTCAGAGGGGCAATTCATTCCACGTTGCTGGGCCCTGGTATGCAAAAGAACGTTGTCCATATGACTTTGTTTTCATAGAGGGACTAATGAGTATACGATTGTCAGAAGAGGAGCTTAAGTATCTTGCTGGTGTGTACACATGGGTCAGGTATGTTGGACTAGAGTCCGACAGTGAAACGTAGCACATAGAACAAATTTTGTGTTTGTTTCTGGATCAAATGGATAGCCAGTGTATGGTATAGAGTAGCTGGGAGGTTTGCTCTGCTCCTGGTACTCTAAGTATGATCCAAGCAGCTGTTTTGAACTGTTTGAAGTTTATTGAGTAGATATTGAGATGAACCAGACATAACTGAGTTTCAATAGTCCAGTCTTGAAAGTACTAATGAACACACAAGTGTTTTGGTGGCATCAACTGAAATATATTTGCGAATGGAGCTGGTGCGTCTCAGCTCAAGATATGCAGCTTTGCATATGTTCATGACATGTTGGTGCAATGTGAGAGTACAGTCCAGAGTAACACCTAGGTTTCGTACTGATTCTATGAATTTAATGTTGGTGTTGCTGATATTTATTGTTTGAGGTAAAGCATGTGAATGAAAAACTCTTTGTCTTGTAATCAGAATGGCCTCAGTTTTAGCATCATTCATCTGCAGCTTGTTACATGTCATCCATGATTTCACATCAGGAATGCATCATAAAATGTTCTGTGTTTCAGATTTATGGGAAGTTCATAAATTAAACTGATTTATTCATCGTTCTGCGGCATTCAAAATTTAGTAGTTTCTTCATAATTTCCGTTTTAATTCATTTCCATTCTAAAAAAGGTTTCACTCTTAAATTAGAATACTATGTAAATAAATTCAGATCATTACTATGCTATTCCACGTTAGATAGAAATGCTTATCTTACGTGCATAAATGCCTTTTTTGTTTCAATTATCATACGGCAAATACATAGATAAAAGGATAATAAAGTCTACTTCATGGAAATATATCCGTGTACAATATATTTTATTTCAGCTGTTACCGTTTTTTTAAATTTAGTTCAAGCTTTTATTCTTTTAATATATAATCCATTTTTGTAATTGAGCAACTATTTTGGAATCGTGTCAATGGCGAGAGTATTGCTATCTGTATATATATATATATACATACATCGATCGTTTGAAGGCTTCTTGTACTAGTGCTCTAGGTCGTTTCATGCGAAATACTGTATAAGGTACACATTCACACACAATGCACTCACAGACATGCATACACACACACCTGCTCACACTTTTTCACACACAAAGGCACACACACACAAACACACACATAAAACGTGCAATGAAATCATTATGAGTAAAACATACACCCCAGTAAGATCAGGCACGAGTTTGTATTTCTTTGACAATTTACGGTTCAACAATGAATCGGTTTAACAATAATTCTAATGAAAAGCGATGCAAACCTATCAAATTAACCAGCAAATGTAAGATACAAGTATGCCAGGAAAAAGTGAAATGCATAAATATAGGTAATTATAAACTTCATTTGTAATATTTTCTCTATTTTCCAAGGAGCAAGTTGTTGTTTTATTAGCAGTGTCCAATATTTCATCTAAAAGGATTCGACTACATTGTGTACCCGTTGGAGATGCAAATGTGGTGAGTACAGCTGTTTTAAGGAAGTTTCTAAATAATACAGCAGTTATATTGTACCTATATAAGCGGAGTAGGGGTATTGTATTTTGGAAAGGTTTTCAGAACGGTTGTATCATGCTAGTACAACGACAGCTCCTAAAACTACGTGCAGGAAAGTCATGATTTTTTTATTTACTCATAGATTATGCGATACATATTAAGCGAGGCCGGTAGAAGTGTATACTTTAGTTTGTCCGTTTGCCTACACTTATGTTAATTCTGCACGCTTTGTTCATGCTACTAATAATGCCACCATATTTACTTCGTTACATTTACTCTTCAGTGATCTCAGGAAGAAGTAAGATTCGTCATCGAATTATAACATTAGTTGAAAGTTTATGACACAAACTTTCAGGCTGATATCCTGATGTTTCCGAAGCATAACTAAACGTATTAGCTTCTATGGCAATCAAGTTCATTTTGCAATTTTGTTGATAATACTTCGAATGAATTTGACTTTTCCGTTCATACTAATATATAATTAATTGATGTTTACAAATATATAGCTCGAAAACCCGAACTGTTTATCATCATAAGATATCATTAAAAATATGATTTACAATCCTTAAGTTATCATGGTACATGGAAACTGCAGTTTTTCGCAGCAACATCCCATTTGTTATAACAGAGTAAAATAACATTGGTGGGCAACACTGCTGATGAAATATCGTATACATTTTATTCAGATAACATACATGATCGTTTGGTTTGATTCTTTTGATTGTCGGATAATTCAAATTCCTTCTCAGGAATGTATTTCTTGCAGTAATCGGTTTAGGTGAAGGCAAGCTATGCTGGCGATTTTGTATTTGTTGATTTAAATTTTCAGGATTGGTTATCTTGTGTTTTATGGAACCGTTACACTTTAAAGGTTATTAAAGTGCCTTGTGTAACAGTACCCTACGTTTGGCGATCTAACTAGGTCTAATACTTGGAAGTCACACTGTACAGCTATACATTCTTTAGCAGCTTTTAATAAGCAGTGCATTTTGTAACATCATGGTTGTTTATTGTTTTAATTTCAATTACTGAGACAAGACCCTAAAATGAAAACACAAAATGACCATGGCTATGGACACATTGTCCGACTTAAATATTTTAATCCTAGACAATGTGAGTAATTTCTAATTATGCTATTTAGTTTACAGCTAACATATATGTGGCTCAGTGCAATATCTGATTAAATCACGTATCTTTTAGCCATTCCTGGAGAAGATTTCAGCCCAATCCCATGGCAAGGTTCACTCCTACAATGATGGACGAATGCTGGCCAGAAGAACCTTATATACCGTAAGCGTCACAGCAGCACCCCAAAGGAAATGTTGCAATAATTAGAACATATATATATATATATATATATATATATATATATATATATATATATATATATATATATATATATATATATATATATATATATATATATATATATGCAGAATTTAGTTCATTTACATAATTATAGGCACTGAATTGAATTGAAATATCAAAATCACTAGACATACCATTACTAATTCTTGGTTTGTTACATCACACTTTATCTGCTACTACATCTCAATAGTTGTCAGGATAGACTAAAAGTCAGTGTTGGTTGCGGCCTGAATTTATATGTTGTTTTCCTGTCAGAGTATACATGGTATTACGTTTGGGATGTCTCTATGTTCCATATTAAAACTGGTATCATATCTTTTTGTCGTGACCTAATGATGTCCTAAAACTACTATCTGATATTAGCTAACACTGCGATCAGTAGAGATATAAGTCTCAGAAATCTTAAGACCAAGAACTTAGGAATAACTTTCATTTTATGTAAAACCATCATATCCCAGCTTTTTCTTTAGGAAAATGCAAAACTATAAGACCGCTTTGCGCAGCTTAGAGATCAATCGCTATTATTTTGCAAGATTTTATGCAAACACGCTAAGAAGGTCAGGGTTATATAATCTCCACGTGTTCTTCAAATGTGAGGAAACAATTGCCTGTTAATATGGTACACGTGCAAAACGTTGTCGTGTAAACAACCACATGTTAATTTTTCAATTAATTGGTCAAATGTATGAACCTTGAATGAAAAATCTTGAGTTGAGATCCTTTCCATTCTGATGGCTACTTATTCAAATTTACGTATATCCTAAGATAACTTTACTCAAGGATTATGAAAAATGTACTGAACTTTAACAAATCAATGGGAGTACATAGCTGATCCCTTGTGATTTGCACTGCAGTGGAGCAAGTTTATGATATGTTGTTTGTTTTATCAGCTCTTTCGGTAAACAAACATCAACTTATCTACCATGTTAGCGCAGAGGAAAATCAGCAAATTGCTTTTTTTTTTAATTAAAATCTCTTTTTGTGTCATTCCCTGGCATATGTTATTAGAAAAGAATCAAGTAGGATCAACGTTTTATTACTTTTATTTAAGTGAAATTTACGTCATGGTTAATTAAATTCTCTATATTGATCATGGCATCATCAACATATAACTTTGACCCTTTATTAAAACAACTCATCTAATGTCTTGTACTAAATAAGCATGATCGACCATTTTTGTGTTCTTCTTTAAAGCTGTTTTAGATAACTGACCGGCATAACACGTAGGTTGTCATTCAGTGATTTAATGTTTATT
The DNA here is from genome assembly GCA_028554795.2 of Sinohyriopsis cumingii. Taxonomy (NCBI): domain Eukaryota; kingdom Metazoa; phylum Mollusca; class Bivalvia; order Unionida; family Unionidae; genus Sinohyriopsis; species Sinohyriopsis cumingii. The sequence continues at coordinate 17,374,598 of CM068832.1, read as the reverse complement.
TATGTCGTATTTTGTCATATATTGGAGGGACGAATTCTTTAATTGCAGTTTCGAGCTGGTCATGTTATAAAATCTTGGCAACAACTGAATGACATTAGCAGGCCTTATGATATAGAACTCTCACTGGAGGATGCGGTATGTACTGACTGAGATCTCAACATGGATGGGGGTGCCAGTTAATATAAATTCATATTCAGTAGCACCCTGAAAATGTAAAATATGATACAGGAAAGGGAAGGTACAAATATGATACAGGAATGGGAAGGTACAAATATGATACAGGAATGGGAAGGTACAACTACGATACAGGAATGAGCAGGTAAAAATGTGATACATGAATGGGAAGGTACAAATATGATACAGGAATGGAAAGGTACAAATATGATACAGGAATGGGAGCGTACAAATATGATACAGGAATGGGAAGGTACAATAATGTACAAGAATGACAAGATACAACTATGATACAGGAATGGAAAGGTACAAATATGATGCAGGAATGGAAAGGTACAAATATGATACAGGAATGGGAAGGTACAGGTATGATACAGGAATGGGAAGGTACAACTATGATACAGGAATGGGAAAGTACAACTATTATACGGGTATGGGAAGGTTCAAATATGATACAGGAAAGGATAGGCACAATATGATACAATCATGGGATGGTACAAATATGATACAGGAATGGGAAGGTACAATTATGGTACGGGAATGAGAAGGTTCAACTATGATACAGGAATGGGAAGGTACAAATGTGATACAGGAATGGGAAGGTACAATTATGATACAGGAATGGGAAGTTATAACTATGATACAGGAATGGGAAGGTACAAATAGGGTACAGAAATGGAAAGGTACAACTATGATACATAAATGGAAATGTACAAATAAGACAGGAATGGAAAAGTACAATATGATACAGGAATGGGACGGTACAAATATGATACAGGAATGGGAAGGTACACAAGTTTCATGATCAGTGATTTAAATAGTTGTACCTTTCTGACGTTTTTATTACAATCTAAATCAAGAATGTGGTTTTGTTCAACCCTTTTACTTCTAGTATCTGACATAATAGTATGCTACATATGAAACCACGTTACATTTTACATACTACAGTTTAATCCTTATTTTCCTTTATATATAGTTTATGTTTTAAGCGAGAAATAAAGTTCGATGTTTACCAGGCCCGATAAGATGGCCGTAATATATGAAACATTAATAGATTTATATACTCTAAGCATCCTATCCTTAGAGTTTTTTGTTACACAAATTTCTTATAAAAATAAAAGTATTTCTTGTGTGTTTCGTTCCAGATGAAATCCAACTTGCTGATAGCATCTTCCCCGGCAGAAGAACAGGTATCTTCTCAGGCATATGACACACATAGCCACAAAGAGACTATGGTCATAAATGGCAGAATCAACCGTTCTAGCCCAATGGAATTGTTTCTATTAATACATAATACGTGTGACCATTTACCATCTACTTTGTTTCTTCCCAGAACTCGAGATCTACGCTATCTACCTTTATCAAGCTTGATAAATAGCTTGCACTTTGGTCAACAAACGTGGCACAATCAGCTAACTCAGTTCCCAAAATCAGTGCTATTAATATGTTGACCTCATTCCTAAATATTCATGGGTGACGCATATAATACGCTTACTTTCTTGTACTTGACCTAAGATAGCATTTTCAAATGATGGATGTAACATACAACTCGCCTCCTTTATGATATATTTAACCATCTAAATGTCGACTATATAAATCCGTCCTGTCAAGATATCTCAGTTTACATCCAACAATTTCAGTGCGGGACAACCACAAAATGAAAATGGATTTAGGCTCAAGTCTATTGCTGCTTAGAATGTACCCATACAAATATTCCATCTGAAACAAATACCGTAATTTTTCCAGATACCTATTTTTTCATGCAATCAGCGACCTTTATTCTTATAAATGCGGTTCTTACTATACTACCGAACATCAGTTCCGGTGTAGTCTGTAATAATAATTTGTCTAATTTGTTTTTCCAAAGAAATGATTTTTCCCTTGATAATTATATCCCTCTTTGCCTTACTTTTCCCGTATAAATAGGAATACTCGCACTCACTCACTCACACACACACACACACACACACATAATCCTGAATGCCATGTACAAGTCAAGCTCAAGTATAGAAAGTGTTCTAATTCATCTGCTCATGCATGTGTCAACCATTGGTTGCTCAAATATCCCGCTTATCTGATAATATATGATGGACGTGTATATATAATAAGTTCTATTCTGTTTGATGGCTGATGGTCTTGAGAGATAGAATCTCCGTTTCTGATTGAAAGAAAGTATAAAATACCGCTTTGGCTAACATTGCATTACATTTGTTTCTTCATGGAGCAATATCGATTTTTCCAGACACGTGAGATTTAAATGGAAAGGTGGAAGTGGGAGGAGATTGATCATGGTAGTATAACATCAGATGGGTGTACAATTTAGCCCACTTGGATTCATGGAGTAGCAACGTTGTTGTTAGGCACTGGGAGCTCTTTGCGGTGGGTTTATGTGGGAGGGGCGAACACTATAATGAAAAGCAGGCAGGCGTTTCTCAACAACACCAGTTTTAGATAGGTATGTCTGTGGTATGATGAAAATAGTCCTGAACAGTTTGAAACTGAGCGGGAAGATGGCGTTGGGGAAAACTCCTCAAGCGACGCAGGTTTAACCTTTGAAATATCTTTCCACTATTCAGACCAGGATGTTGGGAATTACATTCAGCCACCAAATGCATTCGAGATACTGTTTTCGGTTACCATAAACATTTATCAGACTCGACAAAGAAGAATGAACTTAATGCCCTTACCTTATAGTATGCTGATATTCTATCCATCCTCCATTTAGTTAGTATCTCGGAGGAAAAATGTATGGGGCGTACACATATACCTGAGGATCAATAGGAAACAGTTCAATTCAGACGAGCTGCTCACTTTGTCAGTTAAAGCACATAGGCAGGAGGAGCTCTCTGGTCCTGGAGATTGGGCACTATAGATAATTTTGCGGAGAGAAGGCCTCTGCTTGACCTCAGCATATAGCTGAGCTTCGATATAGCGATTTTGTTTCAAGTCGTAGTAATTGGTATATTCTTCGAGTTAAATGGATTACGACTGGATAATGGTGAACAGGTCTACGTCACAACTTCAATATATGATCTAGCCTGAACAAGTTCGGAAACTTTAATGCAGTTATATATAATGGTGAAGCGATTACAAACTTATATTGATTTAAGACTTCAGTCGATTAATGAACATCTACAGGTTCATCATTAAATACGTCACCATATAATAATACCTTAGGAGTACTACTACTATTTTACAAATCCATCCCACCCAGACACTACCTTTAGCTAAAGTGAACTAAACATTGTCTGCCGACCTATGTGGGGCCTTGTACAATGAATTTTACCTTATTTCTAAACCTGGTCGTAAAGGCTAAGGACTTTTCGGTTACTACTTCTGGTCGTCCCAAGAATCACATTCTTGTCACGAGAGACCTCGCATAAGTGAGAATGTACATGGAAGATATAACGGTAAAAGTTCGAGGCGGTTTTGTACTTCTAATGAAATTATACTCTATGTATATTTCCAAATTTATAGGATCCTGTTCCCGAAAGTTCTGCCTTTAAAATTTGCTAATACTGTGTCGTCGTCACACACTTAGGTTATTATGCAGGAGCCTAAGGGACTTCACATTCAGTTGGTGGTATAATTATTTTGTACGTGTAAGTTTCTAGCGCTTATAAAACCTCTTAATTTATGTGCAATTCCATTACGAACAAGGCGTCACCATCAGTGTATTTTGCTTGTACAGGCGGTCTGTGGGCCGTTTCTCCTACAGATAATTACCTTTTGATGGACATTGTTACACCTACTTTAACTGTGCCTCTAGTCCCTTTGATGTGAACGCTTTGTGGTGTGTAATGTAGACACTTGTGAACATTTATGCATTGCTTCCGCTCAGCTTTATATACACGATTTACTTAGTCGCATCCTGGTCTTTGATGTTTCTATAGGCGACACTTGAGTGATGTTTATCTGCATAATCATTATATCATATGTAAAGAGCGCTTAGTCACTCGCATCGGTAGCCAATGCGATTTCACAAGGTTCGGGTTGCAATATTCGTAACTGTGCATGTCTTTATGCCCTTAAGAAATTCCTTATTTATGACTATTTCCGTAATTTCTGGTACATACATGTGCGTTTTCTTCACCACGGCATCCTTGAATGAACTGCTTCAATGATTCCACTGTACATGCCGTCCTTGACCTTCGCCACAGGTAGCAGTGTAATTGAGATCGTCTTCTATCACTATTTTCCAAGGAACCATCATTTGTTATAGCTCTGCACCCACACTGTATTTAATCATCACTTGTGCATGCCCTTTGGTGTATATATCTCCTCAATACAGACCTTTCAGATGGCATTGTATTATATTTTGCCTGCATGATTCATTGCCTTTTTAGCCTGTCTGTTTTAAATTTCTGGGTCAACCTTTTAAGATTTAGCTCTTCACGGACAATATGTTCTAAAAGACATACAGGTCCACTATTTTATACGTTTTGCTCTATTTGTCTTACAGATTTGATCTGTGGGCAAAGCACAAACCTCACCCCCCAAAACATATACAAACAACTTAGGGTGAAGACGTCAGCAGTCCTCATGCTGACCTTTTCTCAGTGTGAAAAGAAAGATAAATCGACTTACACATCAACCACATATGACCTATTTCCATTGCGACCAGCTCAGGGACCATGGAGGGCCAAAACATCAATATATGGGCACAATCAATAACAGCAAAGCTGTCAGTACGTCGAACCCTACGTTTGCAGACATCTACAGGGATCCATTTAAACCTCATAGCTCCTCAAGACACTCATTCGGCACTATGTCACGAATAATTCCTCATTTCAAAATTTTCTACACTTTGCCACGCGTTGAGACGCTTTATTCAGTTACTGTCTCGATGTCACGGATTTTAATTCAGGGAGTTCTATGAGTTTTGTGAGAGACAGACCCCGTCACTCTTCGCAAGTTTAGTCTCAAGCATTACAGGGGACCTTAGCTCATGCAGCCAAGGTGATGTTGTTTGTTCTCCAGTGCTGTCATCTATTCTACAGTATCCAATGACACAGGAAGATTCAGGCTTCAGAGCACCCATTGAGGATGTTTTCCCCTCTGAGGCACGGAGGTTTGCCCTCCTCCTCCTACCATGTAAACAACCTGGAACAGAGCTCCGTAACCTGCTGATGTTACTACGGAGTCCGATTTGAATTACGTGCAAAGTGGAGAAGAGTTACAGACATTCTGACCCGTCCTCGTTATCTGTTCGTCTGCTGATCTACCTTTGCGACGCCAGTCTTTCATTTGAAAACCCAAGCAGTGATATCGCCACTTTTTTGGATGACAAAGCCACATTGCATTCATATGGACCTGTTGGCCTTTGATGACACTCGGTAGTTAGTGCGCAATATCCTTTCCGTAGCGTTTTTGTTGGACTTGGGTGTATATGGTTATCTTCCAACAGGCGGAACATAAGTTATCTTCGCCAACATCGAACACATCAGGGCATGCATGGGAGTCTATTTCAAGAATGTATCGAGTACTGAATAGAACTTCTGAACACATGTTGTTCAATGCCGTAACAGGAGCTAGAAATTTAAAATTGGCATAACGCGCCTCAGTGCTCTTGTCCTGCATGTTCATGACGGACCACCATAAGTCAAAGCTAAGAAGACAACTTTTATCCTCTAACCTTCTGTTTAATGGCCAGATTGAAGTCCGCATACAAGCAACCCAGGAGACCAATTCCCACGGAACCATAGACACAGCGCCGATTCTAGGATAGTACTGGAAATCAACAAAGCGACTCTAGTGCCACTCATAGGATATGAACCCTCTCAAAATCTACCAATCGAGGATCCAGCCAGCAAAAGCCACATTTATCGCATACCAAAGCGGATATAGCACAATGAGGGTCATATCGTTAGTTCCAGATTTGGTCCTAAAGGCAAACGTCACTCTACGTCTGGTCATAGACCTAAGCGCCCTCATTCAATTCATTCATGCCTCTTGGTTCCTATTGGAAACACTTTATCGCATTTTGAATACAATCCATGAAGTACACAATGACAGCAGCGTGGACTTAAACGGCGCATATCTTTCATGTCCCTACTCACAGGGCCTCCAGGACGATTATGTGATTCGCTTCCAACATTGTTACCAGTTATGGTAAAAATGAAAGGAAGCATGCCATTGCATAGCATCTAGAAATAAAAAGAAAAAATTTACAGTATAATCTTGAATTCTCTTTCAAAATCAGTTGCATATCAATCTAACTTGAGTTTGGGGGCATTCTCATGTGTTATCATAATTTAAATGACTTCAACACTAATTTCAAGCGATGGGACGAAAATATATCCCCTTGACTTGAATATAGGTCGAACAGGCCAGGGCTGTGATGACCTGTGATTGAGGATAATTATTTTCTAAGGAAGTACTCGCTGTGCAATGTCATTTTAAAGTTGTTTGTGGGCTGTGTAAGTTCGTGTTATTTCGTCTCACCGTAGAGCAAGTTTGGTCAAAATTTTATAAGCGTGATGCTTGTCAGGAGTTATTACTGCCAGAGGACCTGCAGGACAATGTCAGAATTTTGTGGGATCGGAAGCTACATTATGCCCTATGGATTCCATTTTATGTTTAAATGTGTTGACTGTCAAATTTAACATTCTATTTAAGACGCAATGCTACTGTCTTTTGACGAACCGGTAGCATTGTTTAACAACTAGCATGATCCAAAGAAGTTTGAAAATATGTACAATTTGTAATGATTGTAGTTGCAAAGCACACAACATATGTGTTAATCCACATACACTGTGGTCCAAAGTGTGACCGTAGAATTTAATCGGAGAAGATTCACGAACCATTCACTAAAAATATCCTTGAGTTGCGAATAAAATAAACTTGACTCCATTCTTAATACTTCAGACCACGAACTGGTAAAACAAAGATATTGCATGTGAACATTGATGCTGCTTTGATATGGTTGAAACTATTTGTATATATAATTGTTTATTAATACTAACTTGGATATTTTAACAATGAGAAACTCTTAAGCGTACATCAAGTTGAATTTAAACTGGGTTGTCGTTTCTTGATGTATCTAACCTTTGCTCAGACATACTATATTGCCAAGAATATGATTATTACAGATACACCAAAATCAAGTATCTGTTTTAAATAAGCTAACATACTAATGTTGCTGCTGCTACTGCTATTACTACTACTACTAAAACTAATATGAAAATATTCATACAAATCTTCTCCATCACCTTCTATCCACACATGTATTAAAAGAACTTAGTTTCTTTTAGGCCTGGCTTAGACAGGAAAATGACAATTAATAGTTTTGTTTATGAATTATTATCCAAGAATTGCATCATATGTTATAGTAACGTTGGCATCATACTCTAATTCATTTTGAAACATTGCTGCTTTACGATAATATGAAGTTATCACATGGCAAACCATACACTTGTCTTGTTTTCATTGGCTTTAAAATGCGAGAAATTCAGAACGATACTATATCCTACTAAGATACAAGAAATATCATTTATAAATATACTGGCTCGATGTATTGGACCTGTGACGTCAATGAAATCAGTGCAACACAGTCATTAATGTTTTCATTTTAGGAGGAGATATTGAAAATCGCCCGTGAGGCTCTCGAATCAAATGTTAAAGATGATGATGATAATGATGCTGACATCGACAAGGATCACTATGAACGTGATGACTCAGATGTTTCATTACCATCCCTGGGTACAAGGGTCCGACGTGGCCCAGACTGGGACAAAGGCTTGCAGGATAACGATGGACCAGGAACAATAGTTGGTCATCATAAAGACCAAAAACGTAAGAATGTGAAATCATATTTGCATCCACTGTGTGATAAAAATATGTTCGTGTGCTCTCTCTCTCTCTCTCTCTCTCTCTCTCTCTCTCTCTCTCTCTCTCTATATATATATATATATATATATATATATATATATATATATATATATATATATATATATATATATATATATATATATATATATATAATGAGCTGTGGATGCTCAAATGGCATGGTAAACTGTGTTAAAATATTATTTTTTCCCCAGCATAATGAGTGTTGTTGCATATGTGTGTATTTTGTCATATGTGTGTGTGTCTGTGTATGTGTCTTTGTGTCTGTGTGTGTGTGCGTCTGTTTGTTCTATATCTTGATTACATCACAAATTGGAACTCTAATGGACTTTTTTGAGTCATGAAACAAAAGGAACATCTTTGTAAGACCAATGCTTTCGTTTTGCCAACGAAGCAAACATTGGATATATGATGGCATAATATAGTGCATTTTTTATAATGCAGTTAAGAATGTTATTATATTAGGTTAGCGAATACATGTCTTTGGGAAATAAAGCTGGTTCTCTCGATGTGACATGTGAGCATGCTGAGTCTCCTAATGTGCCAGTAGACAGTACATAATATATTTTGTCATGTTGCTTCTAAAACAGAAATACGTAAGATGAATTACGAACAATACAATGTAGACGCAGATCAAGAGGTTTCATCATGGTTTTGAAGTGACATATAATTTTAATTTCCACCTATTTATATTAATGTTGCTAGCATGAAATCATAGAGTAATATGCATAACTTTGATTGCATTATATAAAAATATATGGTTGAATATAAAAAAGGCGTGAAATGAATCTCTTATGAGATGCAGAGTAGTTGTAGGCAATGTTTCCTAGTGACGTTCAGTACGTTATAATTAGGTGCTTAATTGCATCAAATGATTGACTTCTTTTTTTCCCCAGAGGTAAAGGTAGAATGGGACAAGACTAGACACTCTGGCTTTTATCGTTACGGCGACATGGGGCAGTATGATGTTGTACTTATCGATAATGAGCCTCGAGTCTTGCAGTCTGAGCTGATAGCGACTGGTTGCCTTGTGAGACGAGGTAAGACATTATTTTTTTACTTTGCCTGATTTGTATATCGTTGTTCTTATCAGATGTTGGCAGAATTTATATTTTGAAGAAAAGTTACACTTTGAAGGATTAATAATATCGTATCAGCCTTCATCATAAATATAAATGAATTTAAATGTTCATGAGTTTTAAAAAAGTGAATAGGGTATGAAAATTAGCATACTTTCTGCGTGGATGTGATTTAATAAAGATATGTCAGTATAATGCACTCACATAAATCCAATAGCTCAGACAATTTAGTCTGAACAATCACAAACATCATTCCTAACTACGGATAAAATGCCTAATGAAACTAATGTAAATTATACCTTTTAGAATAATGTCTGAATATTCTAAGTCATATGCAGAAAAGCATAACTAGCCCACTATTTATTCTGAGACTAAAACACATTCGAATGCTTTTATCTGTGTATACAGTGCTCCTTGGCTTTGTCTTAAATCATTATCTAGTTCGTATTACAATGATTCCTGTCAATAGAGTCCACGTGCTTGATCCGGCCAGAATATGGTGGCACCGACAAATTTGAGTTAAAAATGATTCCTCTTGGATTGTCACTCCTCTAACTCAGCCAGCAGCTGGTAAATTCGTGCAAACAATTGACAGTTTTAGTATTAGAGAGCTGTTATATAATGGGTTTTATGGTATCAATCTGATGAATAGTATTTTGATTTCTAAATTCTTTAAAACTTTACATTTAGTGCAACATACCGATGACGTAACCTTAATCCATATAGAGAGATAACAAATCTGATCATCTTTATTGTTATACATTCCTTCATGTGTCACTTTGATAATGATTGACTATTAATACCACCCATAATTATTTTGATTACTAAAGCCAATGGCTGAGTTGGTGAATATTGTTCACCCCGATAGCGGGACATCAGGTTGCCAAAATATGAGAAAGGTATGTTAGCTTCTCTATCAAGGACATGACAAAGCCATGAAATAGTTGTAGACTAAACTAGTTTTTCATATTTCTTCTCATGATAAATCTCAGAATATTTCCATTTATTGGCTGACATTTCATCTACTGATCAGCTAATTTCGTCTATTCGGGATTTAGATGCCTGACCATATAAACGGGATTAGATGGTTTTCTATAATCAGCAGTGCATACTGGAATTTAAATATTGAAAGGGCAACGTCCGGGCATCTCATATGTGAACACAGTTTCAGTTTTACTACCCTCAGTTTTCCAGGGGGATCTAATCGCCTAACTTTAATCTTTTCCCTTGGAACTCCAAATACTTTTGACAGCTTCAATCACCTTGCTATGGCGATTAATTATTCAACATACCTGCACCATTAAAAACAAATATTAATCATTTTGTCGCATTAAATCGGTTATTATATATATCTCACTGAAGGACAAAGCCTATTTTTGAATGCACTCTTGCGTTACAAACAAACATTGCTTTAAAACTACCATCTCCTGAGGGGAAATGTACTTAATCTTGGTCTTGAACCTTTCTGACTGAATTAGATGCATTGACAGCATTCTGGCAAGTAACGTTTAAACTTAGCCTACCAAACTGTGTATTTCTGTGTATTTGTTCAGGAAAAGACTGGAAGTATGCCAATCAAGATGGGACACCTGGTGCAATAGGAGTTGTGCTCAAGGTCCAAGAAGACGGAATCGTTGTGGTATGTTAAACAAAACTTATTTTACTGTTCCATTTCTGGATATGCCTCTGTATCAAAGGAACAAAGTACTAAATAAAGTTCTGTTGAATGGTTTTGTGTGCTATTTATTAAATGTGGAAAATGTTCAAGCGATTTTTAGCAACAGTTAAGCAGTCAAAATAACAGTAATTAATATTGATAATGTATCCACTATATTGCAGAAAACATTGCATTGCCATGCAACTTTACTAAACAAATACTTAGTAATCTTTGAAGTGAGACAAATGTTTGCAAGGACATACACATTTCGATATGATTTAAGTTTTTTCGTGGCATCAATGGAAGACAAAATTGTTAAATATTTAAGCATAATACAACATAAACTAAATCACCTATATTTTAGTAGGTGAGGTCGGTAAAGAATACATTGAAGGTGAAACGGAAGTAGCTATAAATAGTTTTCAGATAGAATATTTGGTGAAAAATTAAGGCGTGCATTTCAGGTTCGCTGGCCAAACAAATCTAAGAATTACTATAGATATGGCGCACTGGGATGTTTCGATCTAGAGATATGGTAAGTTATGACCTAATATTGCAATATTGAATTCTATGTTATTTGTTTCACAAGTAAAATGGAAAATTGATTTAACAGTATTGAGGATTTTCAGGTCCTATTGTAAAAATTAGTTAATGCATACAAAAATAATGAATTCTTATGGCGAACTTGAATTACATAAATGTCATCTCCTTTCTAAACTTATTTTGTGAGATGAAAATCTCACCCATTCCTGCTTTGTAATAGTTTCAGAAATTGAAATAGTTAATGTTGTCATTTTGTATTATGTCATGCAAGCACTAATATCGGGTATTCACTGGCAGGTATATATTCTTACAATTGTTCTCTTTCCTTGTACAGTCGTCCAGAAGAAAATCCTGCTGAAAGCATAAAAAGTATAGCGATTCATCCTGAGTACCCGTTAGGACCGGGCACTTTTATTAGCCAGGCAAGTTTGAAACATGATCTATAGAATGGAGATTGTTAACCAGCACTTATATTTGTAAGGTTTAATATGTACCCAACATGATAGAATTATTAGGACAGCAAAAAGTACTATATAATGGAATATTTATGCTAAGTACTATTTCTAAAATTTGAACACAGTAACTGGCCTTCACACGCAACCATATCCTGATGAGACTTTAGTTAACCCACTTTCGATAGTTCATGATATAATTGACAATATTTATTAACGCCGATTCCTCATCTTCCAAACCGTGGTTCTAACACTATAACTTCACAAGTATGATCGGGTTTATTGTGTGAAATGCGAAAAAAATATTACTGAATATCACGTCCTTCGTATAAATCCACCGTGAATCCATGACTTACAAATGACAATGTCTCCATATGAAGTCTTCCAAAATAATCTTGATAGCACACTTAAGGAAAGCATGCGGATATTATAATGCGGGCCTTAAGACACGTATGGAAGAGTGTAAAATTCTTGGACTCACACTACACTACCAGACCCAGTCTCGTTAAACCTGTAACGTCTACAGCCTGTGGGTATAGATGGTGCCCACACTTGCGTCTTGTCGTCTCATCACTGGGTGCACTGTTAAGTTCGTGGGGCTGTGGTGATTTTATATTGTTACGACTCTAGGTAATAAACTATACAACATAAAGAAGCGAAATCGTCACGATTAATAATGTCAAAGAGTGATGTATTTCCCTACGTTATAAAGTGAACATTATAAAGACATTAAGCACATTGTAAACTAAATCCCAAATAAAAACGAATGTCATTTCACAAGTCTAAAATCACAGACAGTTCTGAATGAATTCCAATAATCTTTAGTGTCCTGATATAATTCAGAATGGCCTTGTATGAATGAGTTCTCGATGATTCCAAAATAATGTGTTATGCCAAAGTCAAAGAACACATAGTAGTTTTAATGAATAAGTGAAATGAATAAAAAATTTATCTTATATATTATTTTCTAGCACGACTATAAACTCTCATCTTGGATTCTCAAAGACTGGTCACAAATTATTTATTTAACAATTTCATATATACATTTTCGCTTGACTTAGATATGAGTCATTCTCATTGAAAAATCCAACTAAATTATAACAAAATGTGATTTTAGAACATTCCTAACTCATAAAAACATATTTAATAACCTACAATCATGAATAAAAGATAGGCATGTAAGGATCCTACTTCTAAATGACCATTATCTTAAATTACAGTCTAAGATTATGGAAAAAGTTGAGCACACAAAACAGATTTAAATAACAATATGAATAACATATATCTGTGAATTCGCTTGGGTTATCAATGACTCATTTTTCATCTTATGCCAGACTCCAAAGAACCTAGATGTGAAGCCCCAGGGTCATCTTTATCCTGCAGATTTTTTGTCACTGGCATTTAATATAAAAAGCTTTGATGTTTATATATGTTTATATATATATATTCTAACAATATGTATATATATATATATATATATATATATATATATATATATATATATATATATATATATATATATATATATATATATATATATATATATATAGATATACATATCTATATATATATATATCTATATCTATCTATATATGTATATATATATATATATATATATATATATATATATATATATATATATATATATATATATATATATATATATATATATATATATATATATATATATATATAGATATATATATATATAGATATATATATATATTCTGATCATGAAGTCAAGCTTATGTATGTGCTCAACGTTGACCTAATCGTCTTTATCTCAGCAGGGCTAAAACATTACCTAAATTTGAGGTCTAAGGCTCGACATTCTGAATCTTCCTACATTCCAGCAAATCCTCTGTGGCTATCGTTTAAATTAAATCAAATATAGGTAACCACGTAGATTAAATTCAAGATAGAGAAGAAAAATGCATCAGTGGGATATCATATGAAAATATACACATTCATGCAACATGGAAGGACTAATGAAGGTTACATTTTCCCATTAAACACAAGAGGTTAACTCATCGGGGCACTGGTTCAAATCGGGAAGTGCGGGAATACTGGTCGTATTCATGCAGAATTGTACTTCAAAGGTTTCAAGTTTTGTCTGAATCTGTCCGAATGCCCCGATATTAAAATAGGCCGTATGTGATCATGTAATTTGTAAGCGCAATACTTGTCATTTAGTAAAGTCAAGTACCTGGAACAGCTTTTGATATCTTTCAAACAAATTAGGCAGCGTACATTATTAGGCTTTGTGGGATTTTGAGTGAAGATGGATTGCAGCTCGTAATGCTTCACCGCTCTATTGATAGTGGCATATACAGGCATTAAATTAAGACTTAAGTTCCATGTTGGGAACTGTTCGATGCGGCTACAAACCTCTTCCTATCCCATCAAAGTTGTGCCATTACAACTTGCTCAAACTACTCAGGCACCGAGGGCACCATCAAATGAATCAGCATTTTTGGCAACTCAATCTACCTCACCTCCTCGGGATTCAAATTTATTCCTAGTGCGGCACACCGAGGGACAGAGCTAACAAACAGCTAAGTTCCCTCACACTCATCAGACATTCGGACAGGTTACATGGATCAAACATCCCATACCCGGTCCCAACTGACGATTCTAATGATATCCTCCCCACATGGATGTAACATTTCCGTTGCGACTGGCCTAGGCCATATACACGGGATTACGAAAACATAAATATTGACGGGCTGTATCACTACCAACCCAGCTTCCGGTACGTCAAAACCCAGCCATGGCAGACCCGTGTAGGGACCAGATTAACCATCATTCTGCCTCAAGACACTCATTCGCACGATGCAATGAATATCTCCTCATGCCACAAGAGATGGCGCTTCACAATTTCTGTACACTCTGCCACGAGAGGAGACTCTTTACTCGGTGAATGTTTTGATGTTGAGGTTTCAGTGTGTTCTACGTGTTTAGTGGGCGACAGACTTCATCATTCTTCGTCAGCTAAGTCTCAACCATTACGTGGTTAGAGTGTCCGCCTCGGATGTCGAAGGTCATGAGTTAGATGCCCGATCAAGTCATACCAAAGACTTACAAAAATTGTACTAACAGCTGTCTCTCTTGGCGCTCAGCATTAAGAGGTTAGTGTGAGGACTGGTCAGCCTGGTATCAGAATAATGTGACTGGGTGGGACATCATGCTACATGTCTGCGGTATGATGCCCCAGTGCTAGACATCACTATAAACTGCCACATCGCAGACATCGTAGCAGTATGACTGAAAACTTGTTAAAGATACGTTAAAATTCCAAATCATATCACATCACATTACAGGGGACCTTAGCCTCGCCTCATGCAATCTAGATGATGTTGCTTGTTCTCTAGTGCTCGCATATATTCTACACTATTGGATGGCACGGGAAGATTCAGCCTTTCTAGCTGCCAATGAAAACGTGTTCCACCTTCGACTTCCAGAGTGTTGTCCAGCTCCTTCTACTCCATCAGTAACCTGGACCAGATCTTCAGCAGCTGTTGATCTTAAGACGGAAAGAAAGAGTCCGACATAATTACATCCGCAATCTGGGAGAGATACATCTATTTTGACCCTCCTTCATCATCAGTTTGTCAGCCGGTCTACCTTCGCCTTACGCCGGTCTTCACCTGGGAATCCATCCGTTGACAGTGATATTTCCTGCTCGGGAGGTGACATATGGACCGATGGACTTCGATAAAACTAGGCAGTTAGTGCACAATATTGTTGTTGTGGCTTCGATGTTAGATTTTCGTCCATGTGACTAACTTCCAACAGCCGGAACTCATCTTATCTTCTTCTCTCCTTATACCAAAGAGCATGCATGGCAATCTGTTTTACAAATGACTTGAGTACTGAATAGAGCCGCTCAACACATTTGGCCAATGCCACAGCTACAAATTTACAAGTTAATCCTCTAACATTCTGTTTAACGGCCAGATTGAAGTCCGCAAACAGGCCACCCTGGAAACCGATTTTCCACTTGACCATATACACAGCGCCGATTCAATGATAGTACTTGAAATCGACAAAGGGACCCTAGTGCCACTCATAGGATATGAACGTCTCAAAGTCGACGAATCTAGGATCCAGCCAGCGAAATCCATAATTCTCGCACACCCAAGCAGATATAGCGCCGAGAGGGTCCTATTATTCATTCCAGACTTTACCTGGTCCTTAAGGCAAACACAATTATGTGTCCGGTCATCGACCTAAGCGCTCTCAATCAGTTTATTCACTCTCCTAGTTTCTGAATGGAAAAACTGGCCCATTTTGAGTGCCATCCATGAGATAGACTTCGCCATCGGCGTGTACCTAAGCGGAGCATTCCTTCATGTCCCCGTTCACAAGGCCTCCAGGATGTTTCTGCGATTCGCCTTCAACAATGTATACCATTTCAGAGCATTTTGATTGGGGCTCAATATCAACCCATGGGTCTTCATTCATCTGATGAATCGAGTAATGACCCATCACTGGACCGTTTCTGTTGCGAAAGCATCAAATTACCTGGACGACATCCTGCAGAAACATCAATGAGTTAGATCTAACAAGACATGTTACCAAGCTGGACCTCTCGTCAAGAAGAAAAAAATCCGACATAGTACTATCTCAACAATTTGTTCACCTAGGTATGGTGTTCAATTGACAGGAAACATTTAAACTCCGTCTGTGTCGCGCATTGAAATCCGAATCATGGTAGGAACTTTACTTTCGAGGAAACTTCTGTCTACAATGGAATTCTTTCGCCTACTTCATGGTCCTAGGTCGCCTTCCTATTCTCCCACTGCAGATGATTATTCTGCCCAAATGGAGACCTAAGGTTTGCCGACTGAACCATTATCTCACCATCTGCACACAACTGGGGTACCATCTGCATAATTCGGAAACCTAACTTGGCCCACGGCTGAAATACATCTACAAGTACACTTGCCCGAAATGAAATTCTGCGGCATTTCAAGTACAGAAGGCTGAGTAACCCACCAACAACCATCCTTTCGGGAAGATATCGGTTCATTCTCGCCTCAGGAACGACATCATCATAATAATAACTTCTAGAGATGACGCCCAATGTGGAAGCCTTTCACTGGTGCCAGGAAAATTTACATAGCAAAGGAGTTCTTATTCTGTCCGAAAGCTATACAATAGTGACTTATCTCAAATGTCAAGGAGGAACTAAATTCCAAGACCTTTGCGTCCTGGTTTGGGACATTCTGAAAAGGTGTTGTCAACAACAAATCCACATACAAGTTGATCATATCCCAGGACTCATAACCTACTAGCCGATTCATTGTCCCTGAACGAGCATTTTCATTTATATACATACCCGATGTGATCAGCCTTTGATGGAATTGTTTGCGACCAATTGGAATACCAAATCCAAAATCTTTTTACTTCCAGACCGTGACTCAAAGCCTGGGCTGTCGACTCTCTATGAATAGAGTGGAAACGGCCTGGCTGCATACGCCTACCCTACAACACATCTGGTTCTGAAAGTGATACAGAAAACAAGAGAATCAGTGTGTCGCCTCACTGCACCACTCGTATGTTAGAAGTCATGGAGGAACGATCTAATCAATCTCACAACAGATACTCTTCGGATATTTCGGAATTTTCCTCATCTAATCAAACAATCACGGCGCCAGTTATTTCTTTCCTACTCAGATCGACGAAACCTGCATGTAAGGATCATATAAAAATAGGCCCTCAGAAATAAATAATATTTACAACTAGTCGTGGAGAGAATCACTCTGGCAAGTATGCCGTATACTCTGAAAGCATAGGAAGGCACGGGGGTACTTTTTCACCCAATGATGTACAAACGAATACATCATACGTCTCGAGGCATATATACCGCAAATAAGTAAACTCCTCTGAGTCTTAGAAGAAGGTTTATACCGAATACGATGCAAGGTAACCGCCCTACGGTCGCTGACACCTTTCGTCATCATTTAAGAGGGGATATCGGACAAAATGACGTATCCGATCTATTCGCTAACTTTGGGTGTACGCGGCTGTAAACAGTAACCCTTTACCTAATGTGGAACCAGTTTTTGGTATTAACCTGGCCGAATAAGACACCTTTTGAAACAATTTGTTTTAAGGTACATCTCTGGCGCACCTTTGCTACAATATCTACTTCCTCATGGTATTAGGTCCTGCATGAAGAATGAGCGAAATACATGCCCTATCAACAGACCCAAATTCCATATAGTTCTGATAAGATCGGGCAGCCTTAATTATGATGACATCCTCTATCAATGCCAGGAACCACCTTCCTTACACGATTAACCAGACTTTCGTCATGAATTCTCTGTCTCGCATGGACGCATCAGCTGACGTCCACCTACAAGACCCAGTTCGGGATTTGAAGTGGTACCTTAATAGATCAGAGCCGAGAGGTAAATCACGCTTTCTTTCTAGCTCTCAAGACGCTACGTTGAATATATCAACACATACTTCCTCATGAAATATTTATTTTGTTATTCTCTCAGCATATAGGGAAATCATCCGAGCTCAAATAAATGTATTACTTATCTCCATTCATGTGGTTAAAGCAGTTGCCAGAAGACTAGCATTCGACCAGAACTTTCAATAACCTACATCATCCAGGCTGTGTGACGTAGATCGGAATCCATATTCTTCAGCTTTTATCTGCGAGATCTGTACAGTAGGACTAATATTGGCAGCTTCTTAAGACTCGGCTTTCATGTCTTCCGCTGAATTTACTGGGGTAGGGGAAGGGAATGTTTTCATATTTGAAGCCTCGCCCAGACAGATGGAGTCTCCGTCAGTATGTCGTCCTAGAAGCTGTATCGCATACCTTAAGGGACCGGAGATAGTATATTCAGGGTAAAGGGATGTACCTCCGTCCACATGTTTACCTATTCTCCTAAGGTATTCTGACTGAGTAATGTATTTAAAGAATAATCCAATTTATCTTAGTAACCTGTTTCTTCGAGAATAGTCACCCAATCATAATAAACGTGCACGCTCTCTGCCACCCTTCAGTTACGTCGTTTGTCGTCCGTCACCATTGCAACTTTCAACATCTCTTTGTTATTAAATATCTGGTTCAGTTTGATCAAATATGCTAGGATTGTTTCTATGCCCATGCTGTACAGTCTATTTATGTCCTGGATAGCCAGCAACATATTGAATTACTAGCAACCACTGGCAAGGATTTAATGGGTTTAATTATCTCTGGAAGGACTTTAAAACTGTTAGCATAACTTTGTAGTGATCTTTCTTAAGACACGACTTACTCAAGTTTTTCCATGGAAATTCCCAAAGCAATGATGTGACCGCTACAAAAAATATCACTCCCTTTTTGGGAGTACACCCACGTTCTTAAGCACAAGTTGGTTGTCTATAATACTTGAGTGGTCATTGTGTGATTTTAAAAATGACAATACAAAATGTCTTGGAAAATAATCATATATTTCAATTTCTAAGATCAAAAACGTGCCTTCAATAGGCCCAAATTATGACGGTCATATTTGTTACTGCAAATCAAACACAATTCTATCGAATTATTACAGACTAAAAAATGATCTACTCATTTAATGTTGTGGGAGACAATGCGTTCAATCGACAAAATTGCATTGCAGGAATCACATGCACAACATGATTCGATACAGAAGTACCACACTGAATGTCTAAGATTGCCTCCCCTTGGAACGCGGGTAAGACGTGGTGTTGGCTGGAATAAGGGCCAGGAAGATCACAATGGGCCTGGGACAATCATTGGTCACAATGAAGACAAGAGTCGTAAGTTGATTCCTTTACAAGTAAAACTGAGCTTGTTTCATGAACCTATGAACTGACGTCATCAACGCTTTACTTTAGTTACCACTGAACCTTGGTCATGAATCTTTAAGTGCACTTGATTGTCTTAAATGTCTTACAAGGTTGGGTTCTCTCCATAAACAATTGATCTTTCTTGTATCTACATTAATACGAATATAGAGCAGTGATATCGCAGTTAGAAATAATCAATCACCCTCATTTGGTCATTGTCATATAAGTCTTACAAGGTTCGATTACGAAAACTAGATCTTGATTGTACTTACATTAATACAAATAAAAAAATCAGTGATATGGCAAGTTAGCGATAATCACTCGTCCTCATTTGGTTATATCTTCAGTTCATTTTCTCCGAAATACAACATTTGCTAGTATTTGTCGCATACCTTAATATATTGATGTTACAGTATTTACATCAGTGCAAATATCATTATGTACAATAAGCAATTAAATGATTCATACAGCAACGCTGATCTGAACTTGGACATGAAAGTATACTGGTGTTTGATGTCAGTGAAAGAACTAGTTTATCACATTGACTGTACTGAGATAGAGAAGATTCAATCAACCTATATTCCGTTGAAATCAACACAGGCCAAACAATCATATACCCTTCCTAGTTAACGATCAATTTAATATACATTAGCTTTTGCTGACATGGCTGCTCAAGACGACCGAGTCAGATTGTTTTATTTTATAATTCTTTTGCAAGGCAATAGCGATGTATGTGTTGTAGTGATACTAACATTGGTTCATAAATATGTATCCAATAATTCATTAAATATATACAGTCTGAAACTATCCTTATTCTGAACATTTTTTCGCAGTCGCAAAGGAAAAGAAATATCCTTGCTATGAATATGTAAGGTGCTTTAATTCATATCTAGCCGTAAAAATTATTCAGATATCATCATTATGACATACACATTTCATAGAACTTAAGAGTCATTAACACGAATAAGTTCATCGAAATTTATAATCTAAAACGTCTATAAATAATTAGCAAGCTATATTTTCATGAATAAAACTCTGAAGTTAATTAATGCTGAAATTGTCATTGGCTGCGGAATACGTAAGTAGCAATTATTTGATTTTCACTGCGTTTTAAAGACCTAGAACAATGATATCATGTCTCCATCGTATATCATGTGTCCGTCAACAATTGTTGTTTATTTCTATTTATTTTTTTTTTGTTTTTGCTTTGTTCCTTTTAAAAACGCACCTTCTCAAATTCCACAAGACGAGCTTTGTCCATATTTGGCAACGACAATCCCAGAATTAAGGAATCTTTATAAATTATCCCTAATAAATCTTAGTGATGACCGCTGTCACTAAGCATTTATAACAGAACCTTACACAACATTTCACAAAAATTTTTGAACTGAATTTGTGTAATATTGGCAGATAACATCCTTGCATCAAGGCGCTTTGTTCAATAAATCCGTTATTAGATGTGGCAACCGCAACTAAAAAGAATAGAAAAACGCATAAGCTGTCTCTCAGTAATTTCTACATTTACTTTCAATTTCGTTTCAAAACTCATCATGCCGATTTCAACCAACATAGTGCAGAGCATCTATTTATAAATATGTTTCAGGTTGGTGCACATGAAGCCTATCACTGTCAGATATGGTCATAACTAGAAAACATTTTCTTCAAGGCCGCTCTACGGAATTTCTTTAGGTGTGCTGGCATTAGGTCCTTCCATATTTTCAAATTTTCAAAATGATGCAGATCTACCCATTCCATATTGTCACAGAATACAAATATATTTCTTTTCCAAAACATAATTCGAAAGAGCCCGATTCATCGTTAAATATGGCCAAGCTTGCTTAAAATGGAAAAACTTTTAAGCGTCTTCTTCACAGCAGGCACTCAACATAATGTGACCAGATGCCAATCTGCTATTCACAACTGATGCTAGAACTAGACGAGTCTTGAGAGAGTGGTTTTCATATAATATGGATTGGACAGATCTGGAAATATAAATTCTCACGAAAAAATCTCGTGTTTATCTGAAGTGTGTTATGCAAAATATATGGTTTCCATTTTGTTACCAGGGAAGTGTTTGAAGTCTGTACTAATTTATTTAATGCAAATTTACGTTTGTCGAATGAGCTTTAGGCAGAAAGGAACAAAGCTGCATTTTTCTCTATTAAAAAATCAATAATAACGTATATAGCACCATGAAGCCAGCTAAACAACGCACTCATTTTCATGTTCTTGATTATATCTGGAGTTTCCATTCGGTGTCAGGACCCCGTCCCACACCGTTATGCTGGCCAGGTTACACCCCTCATTATCCCTAACAGACTACACAGCAGCAGCCACTACATATCGCACTCTCAAGGAGGCTGCCCGGCCAAATAGCCCAGCTATGAAAAACTAACCACGAACCAAACTCAAGTTTTTCAAAATGGAACTTGCGAGCCCCCACCCATATATACGCTGACAAATAAAGTCACAATGGCCCCGGTCGAAAAAACACTACATCGGCAAGAAATACAACGGCTATCAGATATTGAAACGTACGGCGAAGATAACAAGTTCCGGAAGAAAACATAACGGATATCAGCTACTAAACCATACTGCTAAGGTTCTCACTGGCCAGTTTATCTGGTGAATTTTCATCCAACAATGACCTATTGCAGAAAAATGAGAATAATTTTACACTGCAGATACAAATAAAAACAAACTGATGATTTTTTTGTAGAAAGCATACATGTGAGATTTTGACTGTGGCAATCAGGTTAATTCCTGATGCAACAAGGCAGCTAAAAGAATCAGTTTGTGCCTTATGCATGAATAAAGTCCACTCGTACTATAACAAATTAGCATATAATTCATCACCCCTCAACCATGTAGATTATTAGATATTTACCTATGTAAGCCAAGTCAGCTGTTCATTTGCAGCCAAAGTTACGCATTAGATCTCCAATGCTCGTCTAACTGTAACAGGCAGTCACCAACAAACCAACCCATTTCCAAGCCTATCTCAAAGTAAATCTAAGCCACATTACTGAAAATTTACGTCATGGGTAGATATGTAAGCAAAAGCATTAAATTAAGGCACTCATCATTAAATAAGGAAAATATACTAAGTATGTACTCAAAATATTGCTAAACTGGATAAGTATGTGCAATACTTCAATTAAATCACCCTACATGCAACTTATAAGGCTTGTGTTGTTCATTAGCAGAATGGATCAAAAGCAATACCTGATAGCTCTAACGGTGTTAACTTGCTTCTTCTGCTATGATTAAGTGCTATCAAATCTATAGGAAATGTATGTTTGTAATCACATTTTCAAAACATGGAGTAATAAGGAAATAATTTATGGCACAGTGAATCACATATGACAAGACTGGAAAAATGACACTGGTTCTTAAGGTCTCACTGGACAGTGAATTTTCATCCGACATGGACCTATTGCAGAAAAATGAGAATAGTGTTACACTGAAGATAGAAATAGAAACAAACTAATGATTTTTGTAGAAGGCATACATGTGAGATTTTGACTGCGGCAATCAGGTTAATTCCTGATGCAACTGATGGCTTTTATACTGAACCATCACTGCCACCAACCCCTAAATTCTACGTTAATTTTTAACAGCAAAGAGCTATTTTGAATATTTTCTTGTGACAAGGCAGTTAAAAGAATTAGTATGTGCCTTATTCATGAATAAAGTCCACTCGTACTATAACAAATTAGCATATATTTCATCACCCCATCCATGTAGATTTTTAGAGATTTACCTCTGTAGCAGACACACGTAAATATGTAAGCAAAGTCGGCTGCTCATTTGCAGCGCAAGTTACGCATTTGATCTCCAATGCTCGTCTAACTGTGACAGCCAGCCACCAACAAGCCAACCCATTTCCAAGCCTAACTCAAGGTAAATGTAAGCCACCTTACATATTTAGCTTTTGTGTGAATTTATAAATGCTAGCCTTGTGATAATTAGGTTCATGCCTTCTGTCTTAAAAATTAGGGAGGTGGCAAAATACGAAACTATTCAGGGAGACCTAAGCGGTCTTTGATCTAGATAAAATGTCCTACATGGTATATCTCACAACCCCGCACCCCCAAGATTTTTCAACGGTACATGTGCATATTCATGATGCCAAGGATGAATTACATTATGACGCACCACATACGTCTACTCGATGTGGTATTTTCAGACAACTCAGTGACTGACCTATACTGGCTGAATGACTGATGCTCATGCAGGAGCTGATTTAGCGATTCTTTCCCTCCACTAAAGACATTATATCAGAGTAATCTTTATTGCTATCGGTTAGAAAGGTGAATGGTTTGTCAAGGATAAAATGGATTCATTATTTCAGGAACGTTAGAAAGGTTAATCGATTGCTACCATAACGTTTAAGTCAAAGCCAATATTACTTACTGGCATCGATAAAGTTTTTTTTGGAAAGGGTATATCCAGCCACAGCCTCTTATATTGTTGCTGGAGGTACGCATGGACTGAATGCGTACTGAAGTAGCGGGTTACCCTAATACACATTTTCAAAAGTGCATCAGTTCCCGTTTTAGACATGGATGAACCATTGCTTAAGCACGAGTATGTTCACAATTATTAGTTTTATTCGTACGACCCATGGTGCTAAATAATCCTGGTTGAGTAAAATTACAGGTTCGTGTAGAAGCAGGTATTTCTTGCCAGTGGTGACGTTTATTGAGGTGTCAAGAACCATCTCGAAAGCAGAAGGTAATCGCGATGAGGAAGTTAGTGGCTTTGTTAACAAAGGTATGATGGCGTTATTTAACACCGTTCGGTTCATCATATATGTCAAGGAAATCGATTCATGCCTGGATACTGTTGACGTGCCTGAACAATACGTGGACTTTTAACACTTTAATGCGACGATTATGATTGCAGCTTAGGGTCATCACTGATGTTCGCCAAAGACATAAGAGATTATGCTAATGTTAAATCATATATCAAATTACAAGCCGTACAAGCTACAGCTGTTAGTCCACAACCAGATGGAATTATAATGCGATCAGCTGCTTTCTTTCGTAGTCTGCAGGATGCTAATCTCACATTGAGCTTGAGATTTTCAGCACGTGAAATCAATATAACGGCAGAGGTCAATTCAGTTACATAATTCCACTGTGAAATATCTTTCGGTTTTGTAAGAATGTTGGAAAGAATATTTTCGAGGCCAAGCATTGAGTTGTGCTGACACGACGCGGTGATGACGACGATGCTATGTGGCATGCCACTGAATTATATGACGCCGCAACTAGAGCGTTGAATGAAAAATTTTAACTATCACATTGTCGCAGTAGATTCCCAAGCTGAAGCCGGCATTCACTGAAGAACATGGACTAAATGCAAAAATGTTATGAATCAACATTGAATTGGTTGACAATGACATATAATTGTACAATATAACTCTAAATCCATTGGCGATGTTTTGGGGAGGTCAAATGTTGTTACAATAAACGTAGCAGAAACAAAGATGAAATTAAGCTAAGTTTGGTTTAGAACGTAACCACGTTTTCGTCTCGCCCACTGTCACTACTTATATATAGGTAGATAGTTTTTAATAAATAAATGTAGCTTACTCATTGACAACCAGTAGCATACAACTCTTATTAATCCAATATAAACCTGATTTAATTTACATTTTAATCACTTTCATTGAAGTATAACAAAATTCAGGTTTATACTGCACACCAGACACTCAGGTCTGACCCGCTAAATGAAATCTAACAAATCCTGATTTCTCCTGAGATTCAATACATGATAGAGTTACACTGACTATGTGTCACACAGTTAAGAATGGAATTTCATTCAGTTTATTTTTAGTGATCCGTACTGAAGCTCCATGGTACACATACATGGTGATGTATTTATTTTAACGGCGTTGTGCGACGGCCACCACTGAAGATTCTTATCAACATCATCGTGGTTGTAAGCTAATTGGTAATGTTGTTCGATGGATTTTACAGCGTAGTGGGTTAGTGGGCTGGATTGTGTAAGATTTTGCAAGTTGTGGGCAGCCGAATCCTTAAGGTAAATTGTTTTAACACTTTTTTATACCACTCGAACCCTAAAAATCGAGAACTATCAGCATGTGATGAGTATGCCAACATTTTCCATTGATGCCAATTCTGCAGACATCATAACGGGTTGCATCTCCACTCCCACATACACGATCGGCATGCATCGAACAATACTTACGTACACATTGCTAGCTCCAAAGTATTTTTTCCGAAAAAAGCCACGCGCAATGATTTGTTTTTGAATATGTGACCCAATCATAATACCTTATGATAAATATAACTACATCGTAAATCCAGCCCTCCCAAATACTACCTTTAGCTAAAGGGAGCTAAAACTTGTTTTCTGACCAAAGTGGAGGTCGGGCAGAGTGATTTCCCCTTGAGTATAATAATTGGCTTCAAAGTATAAGAGCCCCTCAGTTATTACTTATGCTCTTGCTAAGGAGCATGCTCTCGTCACGAGAGTCCATGCAAAATGCTAGATATGCCATTACAAGTTGGAGGAATTTTTTCCTTCTAAGTCAAGTATAATCCATCTATATTTCCAACTTGTTTCTCTTCCTGTGCCGACAAAGTGCTGCTTTTACAATTTGCAAACACTTTGTTGTCGTCATATATCTAAGTACTTGCATGGAAGCCTAAGCGACTTCACATTAAGTTCGTGCTATAAATGTTTGATGTATGTGTAAACCCAGGGCCCATAAAATGAATCCAAAGCAAAATAAAACAAAGAAAAGCAGCTACCCCCCAATAAAAAAAAAACAGAATAAGAAACCAAAAAAACAACACGAACACAATTTTACTTTTACAGGCTGCCTCTGGGCTGATTTCCTTACAGCTCATTAGCTCATAATATAAATTGTCGTACCTTCTTTGTAAGTATCTGTAACGGTGCGTCAGTTCCCTTTTATATGAAGCATTGTTTGTGTCTAATGTAAACACTTGTGTACAATTCTGCATTGCTTCCAGTCTGGTCGGACAAGTTCAGGTAAGCTTTGTATTCATGGTTTACTCAGACACTTCTTGCTCATGCATGTTTATATAGGCGACACTTGAGTCATGCTTATATGTTTAAACATTTCATCATATTTGAAGACCACTTAGCCACTATCACTGCTAGTCTATGCGACATCACAAGATAGATTTGAGATAAAATAGATATGTGTGTGCATGACTTAATGCTTTTAGAAACTCCTTATATATGTATAATTCTATAAGTTCTGGTACATACGTGTGAGTTTCCTTTACCAGGGCATCATTAGCCTTGGAATGCCATGCTTCAATGATTCTACTTGAGAATGTCTGCTATCACTATTTCCCAGGTAACGATCATTTGATATAACTATGCGCCCTCACTGTATTAAATTAATTTATGTACAGGCACACAGTGATTATAATTCTCCTCCCTGAAAGAGGTATTCTCATTACATTTTACCTGTGCGCTTCATTGTAAGACTGTCTGATATCAATATTTGGGTGAACTGTTTAAGATGCAGCTCTGCACCGACATTGCGTTCTAAGGATATATGCAGAGCTACAGTTTAATATGTTTTGCTTTATTTGTTATACAGATTACAAATATGGGCAAAGTGCATGAACGCACCGCTAAGTACAAAGTCTGCATGCTGACCTTTCATCAGTGTGTGAATTTCTGGCGGACAAGAGAGATAAACGAACTCTTGCTCTTCCGCCATGAAGCGCTGAACAGTGTCATGCTCTAAAACTCTCGCAAACAAATCACCACCTCAAAACTCAGCATTATTATGAACTCCTCATAGGATTTCGACTCGATTCATTTGAAAAAAATGAACAATTGGAACGCAAATCAGTGCTCTCTGCCTGCACTTTATTATAGCCATAAAGCCAAGCTAAGTCCACTGCTTTAATCCTCGAACGATCCTTGTAATGAGCAGATTGAATAAATCTGCAAACAAGCCTCTAAGGAGACCAATTTACAGCCCCTGCAACCACAGCTTTGTTACAGGGATCGTATGGGAAGTCAAAAAGGACCCAAAGACAACATGTAGGATACAAACCTCTGAAAACCGTCCTGTCGAAGCTGCCATCAGCGATTGGTACAGTTCGCGCAAGCCAAAGCATATAAAACAACAAGAGGGTCTTATCTTTCATTCCAGAGTTGGTTATATCGCTCTCTTAATTTGGATCCAAAGGCAACGGCACTCTGCCTCCAATCGTCGACCTAAGCGCCCTTTGAACTTTGAAATGCAGTCCAAGAGGGAGTCTTTGCCATCAATGTAGATTTAAAAGACGCATTTCTTTATGTCGCTATTTAAATATGCTCTTGAAATTTGCCTACAACATTGTATATCAATTCAGGACATTTCCATTGCGACTCAACATCAGCCCCTGGGCTTTTACTCGTAATGACGCATGTCCGGACTAATACTACGGAGGCAGCATTAAATAACCTACACTACATCCTGAAGAAACATCAGGTGAGTTATATCTAAGCAGGATATAACCACCCTTGTTTCACTACTTACCAACCTGGGCTTCTAGTCAAGAAGGAGAAGTCCGAAATAGTAAAGTCTCAACAATTTGCTCACCTAGGCATGTAGTTCAATACACAGGCAACATTGTTCCTCTCCCTCATGATCGGGCATCATTAATCAACACCGTGGTCACTTGTTTACTATTGCGTAAAATCCTATTCGCATGGGAATTCCTTCGACTACTGTGCTTATTTAACGCGGTAGCGGGCCTTTTTGTCCTAGGTCGCCTTTTGATATGCCCACTGAAAATGAGTATTCTGTCCCAGTGGGAGGCTATACGTTTGCCCACTGGTCCAACCTACCACCTGCCATCCTCACTAATTTGAGGCACCATGTGCGGAATTGTGGCATACAAACTTGACTCATAGAGTTAAAATACTGCAAGTACAACCGCCAGAGATTACAGTCTGTATCGAGCAAGGTTCGAAAGGCTGGAGAGCCCACTTAATAAAATCCTTTCGGGAAGACAGCGGTGCATGGTCTCCCTAGGAACGCTATCTGCATGTCGATCTTCTGGAGATTAAAACCATCGTGAAAGCTTTCCCTGGTGCCGAGAATGTTTAAATTTCACGAGAGTCCTCATTCTGTCCGACAACTCAACAGTAGTGACTTATCTCAAACAACAAGGAAGAACCAAGTCCCTAAATCTTTGTGTCGTGGTCTATGACTTTCTATAATGTTGAAGACAACAAATCATCATACATGTACACCAGCTACTGTAACGTGTCAAGGGTCAAGGTCAAATAAAATGGAATAGTTGGACAACTCACGCATTTTTCAGTTACTAGAGCTCTCAAGTGTGTTGTAGTGTCAAGAAATGTGTGTTCACCACAAAAGTTCTTATATAAATAATAAAAGTACAAAACAAAACAAATATAAATACTCAACACAGTTTAGTGTATGTATTCCAGGCTTGAATGTGTTTTCTCACAAAATCTAGTGCTCAAAATAATGAATTATAATGTTTGTAGTTTTCAGAACAGATATTTGATAAAGCATGTTGTAATGGCAAAAATAATTTCAGTGTCAAATTGCATGTGAAAACAAGCATAAATGTTCCATTTGTCTTAATTCACATAATCTCTAACTCAGATAATTCCAATTCCCAGACTAATCCTATACAGAACAAGAAGTTAATAGTTCACAAATCTACCGAAGTGGTAATGATTTTGTGCATCCACTCAAGGTTCGGAACCAGACCCGGATTTGTGTTTTACAACCCAATGGTAAATACGTTAGAGGCACTGTCTGGAACCGGATGTTAAGTGTGTCGCGTCTGTTGGCTGAGACGCAGTGTGTCGTTTTGAGCAGTATGGAACCGGATGTCAATAGTGTGTCGCTTGAGTTGAATGCGACAATGTGTATCGTTTTGTAGCAACAAAGTGTGTCGTTGTGTCGGGAAGTTCATGACAAAATTTTCACGAATATGACTAAATATGGAAGAATTCGGAAAGATTAACCTGAGCGCCACCTAGTGGAAAACCGAGCGCCCAATACACACAGTTGTAAAAATGGCGCCCGATTTCAAACGACAAAAAATAGAAATTAATTCACAATAATTTTTGCAAAGATGCAGCATTGATCAAACTGGTGACGAAAAATTTTGAACTTACATGAGTATTACCTTAATCCTGGAGATAAAATGGATACAATTGCCTATTTATCTCTCAAAATAGAAGGTAAGTGATAACAGTTTACAATCCTATCATGTACACACTGGGCTTCAAAAATGTTTACCCAGATGATAAATATTTAAACAAATCATTGTTATATGATTTACATAGTGTATCAAATTACTTTTCCGTTGTGCAAGCGTCATATATCAAAAGCTGTTACTACAGTTACTATTATTTGCATTGGAAACAGAGGTACGACTTTCCAACATGAAGGGAATGTAAACAATAAATGGAGATTATAAATTATCTCCAGCATTAATGATATGTGCAAATGCACTTTATAAGAATACAAGTTGACAGGTAGTCAGGATTGTTTCAATACATCCCGAAATGCCTAAACCTACCAACCGATTCTTTGTATCGGAACAATTAACTAATACAGATGGAATGGTCTCAGCATCTCTCGGTTATCACACAGATATGTACCCGGTGGGACTGACCGTTGGGGGACGTGTTTGAGACAAGTTGGAATACCAAACTTCCAACCTTTATCTCTCATTCTGGTCCCACAAGCTTGGGCAGTTGACACTCTATTGCTAGGTTTGACCGACTTGGACACATATGCCTACATTCCAACACCTCTGATTCCAAAAATGTTACAGAAGGCAAGAGAAACAGTAGGTCCTCTCATCACTGCACCACCCAGATGAGAGAGGTCATGGATTAACGACACCATGAATCTTGCATCGGAAACTGCTAGGGAAATTAAGGTGTTTCCTCATCTACACAAACAACCACGACGGCTGTTGTTTCATTACTGCCCAGAGTGGACGTAATCACTAAAGCACAACCGGCCTCAATTCTGAAATCATACAAATGCAAATGACAAATTTTCCCTAAGAGGTGCACAGACGAAAATATCCTACCAGTCCAGGCACCTATAATGCTGATAGCTAAGATCCTATTCTGGCTGTTCGAAGATAGAACGTTAGCACAGTGTATGATGCAAATTTACTACTCCGCGATCTCTGACGCCTCTCATCATCGTGGAAGACAGAATATATAACAAACAAGGACTTATCTGACCTACTCACCAATTTTGAATATACACCCAAAGTTGAACCAATCTTGGGTATTAACCTGGCTGAACAAGCCACCATTTAAACGAATTTTAAGGTCATCTTTTGCAAACCTTTCATACCAGACCTGCTTCTTCATGGCGTTAGGGACTGCAGGTAACTGAGCGAAAGGTATGCCATATCAGCAGACCCGAGTTACATGCTGTTCTGACAAGTCGAATTAGTCTTATTCGTGTCCGCATCCTCTTTTATCGCCAAGAACGGCCTTTTTCCATGGGTAGCCAGACTTTCGTCATAAAACCATGTCTTGGCTTGAAATATTAGATAAGGATCACCTACTAGACCCAGTTCGAGCTTTGAAGTACGTTGAGGGATTTTACACCTCTTTTTACCTCTCAAGGCATGACAAAAAGATATCTCAAGAAAAACTGTCTCATCCTGGATTAAGTAGGTTATTTGCTCGTCGTATCAAATTATATCCAAATCTCAAATGAACTTATTACGCATTTTTATTCACAAGGTTAGAGAAGTTGCCTGAAGTCTAGCATTCATTCGGATATCTTCTCTAACTGACATCATTCAGCCTTAGGGATGGATTAGAGTCGGCATTCTCTGGATTTAATCTCCGAGATCTGTCGTTCCAAAGGGACCAATTCGATCTGGTAGGATCTATATCTTGTATCCACAGCCCAACAGGTCTCTCGTCCAGGCCGATAGACGTCATAAAACGTGCCCTCACGACTACCGCTGAATTTGCGGGGGTGGGTGTAACGGATTTTTATCTATTGGAAGTTGCTCCCCAACAGATGGAGACCCCTCTAGTTGGTTTACCTAGAAGTTGTGTCACATACTTTAGGAGACCGGTATCTCCTGGGTAAGATGATATACCTCCTGCCACTTATTACGTATTCTCCTAAGGTATTATGATTGGGTAAATTATTTAAGGAATAAACCGATTTTTCCGAGTGAAATACTTTCCACCCAGAAGACATACCCAATTACAATATATATACACACTACCGGCCTCCCAAAAGTAACATTTGTAGAGAGTGTGCCTGTAATAACTGGGAGGTTCCTAGACTTAGCGATGAATTCTTATACCTGAGAGATCACTCTGCACATAGATCGGCTGATAAGTTTTAGCACCTGTTAGCAAAAGTAGTATTTGGGATGGCTGGATTTGAGGTGTTAGTAATTATCCTACGGAATGTTGACTAATTATTCACGAAGAAACATATATTACATCGAAAATTTGGTTTTTCAATTCATATGATGCAAATCATATACTTTTAAATCAAATTGATTTTTATCACATCCATCATATTTGTGGGACTCAAAAGATCCATTTTCAAAAAGGAGAGTCTGGTTTGTGGTAGGTTTTCATGGCGGTGATATTTTATAAGATCGTCCGCTTGATAGTGCGAGATTTAGTCGCCGGTGCTGCGTAGTCTCTTAATTGGGCCTGGTCAGTATCTCAATGGGGTGTGGCTAATTGGGGGTAGAGCCTGGACAGTATATTAGTTTTTTCGCTTCGACCACTGCAAAGTTCAAGCATGATTCTAAATTCAAGTATTCTTATTTGTAGAGGTTTATGTCGAATGGGACGGGAATGGACAACGTCACTACTATTACTTTAAAGATATGGAAAACTGTGAGGTTGTTGTCGTGGATGAACCCAGAGTACTGCAGCCATGCGAGCTTATTGTCACTGGTTGCCACGTGAAGCGAGGTATGTCCTTTTATACTAATAAATGCATTTTATACTAAATCATTGACAGAGTGACCAGGGAAACCATCGTCATATATGTGATATAATTAAAATGCAGACGTGAAATATATGATTCTTCAAGGCACAAAAGAACAAATATGTTCCAGTTTTAATGGCAATAAGCGTTCAAATGCACACGAGTACTACATTTATATCAGCAGATGGAATTTCACTGGATACAAGTCCGCAGTTAGGGCTAATGAAAGTCTTGCGTTGAGATGATGTAACTGTGCATTAATTGCATTTTCAGTCCATTTGTCTGTTCTTTCATTAACATTTCTTCTAACAGAGTTATTCAACCATACGCAAATGTGGACGCAGTGAGTTTATTATTGGCGGATGTGCCCTTTAAAATATTTGCTTACATGTGCCCAGTTTTAATAGGACTATTGCCCTTATTTCATCAAAATTACATTTCTAAGACATCATAATATTATAAGCATCATATCGCAGAGAGCATTCAGTATATTCCGGTTTACTTAATTTTCACATCTTCTCAAAGATCTTGATTAGTATATGGGCATTGTGACGTTTAATCGATCCTCGAAACAATGGTAGGCATTAACAACTGACATAATACCTTTCCTTTGGTTGCCGCTTTCATACGGCATAGCTCTGCAACCAATACGTATGATCTGAAACCATTTGGTAAGTGAATTTTCTGTTATATCTAGGTGACCCTTTAAGGCTAATTGGTCTTTTAGAGTAACATTTGATGGGGATCTGTAATATTTTCCGTCAATACGGTAACCACACCACAGCATATATCAGAAGCCATTCAACAGATTCTATTACAATTTATGGTGTAGACTATCTCATAGTCCTAGATGTTCCTTTAATTGGATTGGTTTATTCAGCTCAATTTTCGATAGAGTTATGACTCTTGTTATATAAATTAATATATTTACATAGCATGTTGATTGTAACCACAAGACGTCTCCAACATTTGTTGTGGTTGTTGTTGTTGTTTTAGGGTTTAACGCCATATTTCAGCACACGATAGGCTATACATTGCCAGTATTAATGGCGGAGGAAGAACCCGGGAAAACCCCCGGAAAGAACCACCGACCCACGAGAATCTACTGGAAGCTTTCTCACATACCCTCATTGGCTAAATCCGAGATTCGAACCCACGCAGACAGAGGTGAGATGGCAGTGATCCGTAACAGAGAGCTCTTTAGATCACTCGGCCACTCGGGGCCCCTCCAATATTTGTAAATCAATATATACCATTTGGTAAGTCAAATATCTATTACACATATTTTCGATAGTGATATGAGCAGAGCAGATCAATCAATAGATGACTGAGAAACCTAATCCTATCTTTTTGGGAGAACCTCCTCAGGTGATTTTATTACATGTTTTAAAAGCATGTGTAGTCATTTTAACCTATCGGTGAACTCAGTCAGACCATCAATTTTGTCACTCCTCGTCTGTTCTCTGCATCTTTTCTTTATCTCTTTATACATTTATGTTTAGTGCGCATCCAACTGCATAGAGTTTGTTTGTCCATTTGGATGTTTCGATACTACTTTCCTCTAGAGTCGCAGAACCTTAATTAGCCAAAACATGTGTAACTATGTAGTACATTACATATACGTAGACTAATTAGGACTGATGAGTTCAGATTTACTAACGGAATATTAATTATTATATTTCCCAATATAACTTTTCCAACAAAAATGTAAACTTAAAGAACAAAAACAAAAAATCGAATTGAATGCGATGTTGACTACACTACAATATAAAAATAACATGTTAATGTAAATATTCATTAAATATCGGAATGTCACCATTAAATGTCAGTTTATACCTTACTTCTCAGTTCATTCTCTGTTTCACTATTGCTGGCAAATCCACTGACCCATTTGCACACGATCTACCTTTTACATTATTAGTATAATCAGCTGCAATACCATTTAAATTGGTGCAACTAAATATTCTAAAAGGCTCCTTTGCTCCTAATGGTTGACCATAATAAACATATAATTGTTTTATTATGTTTATCTAAGCACAAAAGTATCTTTTTTATTCTTACAGTTATTTTCGCTTGAAGTTTGCAAAAGTCTCTTCAACTCCATAATCGATGGCTGTAACAGAGTGCATTAATAAGGCAGCATAAGGTGTGCAAAAATGTTTAATGACATTACTGCAATTTTTAGCAATCGATAGTTCCATCTGATTATGTTAAGTCTTTGAAGCTAATTTCTAGTAAATAAAAATAATAGTCTATAATACGGTAAAGTAAAGTAACTGGTGTAATTAGTATATACCAATAAATGAGCTGAAATTGTTAGTTTTAATTTTGGAATGCAAATAGTATTTGCTCGTGTGGTATAAACGTTTGATTGGACAAAATGGTTTCAACCTCGACGATCAAATTCAATCCAGTGAAATTGTTGTTTCTGGCAATGTAATAACTTTATATTGCACCACCGTATCATATCAACTTACCTCATACAACATGCTCCATATACTTTGGCAGACATACAAGATGTGTCATTCATGGCGTACTTACATTATGATTTAATAGTTTCATACTATATAATCATAATCCATGCTACGAATGCTTCCTGTGGCAACATATACGCACCTGAAACCGCGATCAATCCGTCGAACGTGCTTCATATAGCATAATGAATAATTGATGGATACATCGTATATGCAGTTTCATATTTATCATTCTGGTGACATTTAATATGCTACTGATTCATGGACGCTAGCAAACTTTGAAGTTAAACGGATATCTACATTACCATATACCATAGGGGTGAGGAAATATAGTTATTCAGTCCCATAGATCACAGCAATGATATCCTTACAGAGTGCAATATGTGCGATGAGACATACAATATTTTATTTGATTTGAAAATCTTCCATTTATGATGAGACGGAAACCAAGATATACCTAACACAGATGACTTACACAATTTAGAAGCAAGTTAAAGAGCTGATGACTCGTAATGTTGAAAATTAAGGATACTTGTATATCTTAATATCTAAAGCATAATGTCAAAGTGTTCTTAGCACCTTTAACATATACACTATCACAACGCTGTCTTTTAGTATTCATTTGTTAGGGTTCACTGGGTCGAAAAATACACACAACTATATAATCCTGTGCAGTTTGTGAATTCTTTACATCCGATAATCTGTATATTTTATTCTCTCATGTCCATAAAACGTTGACTGCCATACTGTCATTTACCCCATGTTATTAGATTCATCATTGCTCAAAAACGTATTTTACTGTGATTTCATATAATGTAATGATACAAACCATGGCACACAGGTATGAAAATAATTTATTATGGTCATTATCAATGAGGATTGGAAAGTGATATTTCTTTCATGGCATACTAATTTCATTGATTTTCACATCACACACGAATGAAATAAGTCGAAGACATCGTGGAAAAGAAACACGAACATAATATATAGATGTTGTAAATATATCTTGCGAGCTTGAAATCCAAATTGTACAAACAATGTGGGGGGATCTAATATGTGTACAAAGACTTATTTGTGGTCAGATTTGTAAGACGTTGGAAGAACTAATTTGAAAGATATTCCAACATAGGTAGAACAGATTGATGGTAAATAAGCCATTGTATATGTAGAGTTACTAAACTCTTAGAACCGGAGAATAGAAGATTTGGAAAGGATAAAAATTGAAAGATTTCATGATATAGTTAACTAGAGATTTGTTTCCATTACTGCCTGAGTCAAACCTTTAATATTCATAACATATGGTAAACAAACAAACTTGAATCCTCCAAACGAATTCATCAAAATGAGATAGCCCTTCTAAATAAAGATGGAGTTAATCGGGAAGTTAATCTGTATCTGGATACTTGCAATAGGTACTATTCCAACTGCAACAATTGCAGAAGGATTTGAATGACGAAGAGTTTCAAACGTTCGTTGATGACTTAAAGCGACGGTCGAATGATATAATAACTTATTTTACAATGCAGATTTAAAAAGTCAATTCAAATATACTGCACTTAAAAGTTAAGATCTTCGGGAGTGATATCCTACAATCGTTCCAAACAAACTTGAACGAGAAGCTTAAAGATTCATGATATCACTTTTAAATAACTCTTAAAGATTAATCAGATAAAACATTCAAGATACCAACAATGAATCTGACAAGAAAAGGTAATGTTGGTTTAGTACACGATATTGTATATGAATTTAATGAGAAGGAAATATATAAACGATCTTCAAAATGGAAGGAGAGCTTTGAAAAAAAAGAGAAACACGATGCTGTCAGAGTTTGAATGATGAGATTGTACGCGAGTTTCATCAAATGTAGACTTCGATGCTTGAATTGATAACGTATGATGTGATGGGTTTGGAGTTATGATAGTTATACAGGACAGAGATGTTATGCCCTTCAGCAGGTTAATAGCATATATATTTAAATTAATATTGAAGTTACTTAAGATTTTGTCAGGGTTAACAACTTTTAATTTTGCAAAGAATATATGAATACATTTACGTATATAATTATCTCCTGTACCCGTTTTGGTCATGTATTATTGGGTTACAGGTCACATGTCCAGTGTTACACTTGCATTTAACGTTGCATTATGAGTCTGAGTTTCTTTGTTGCTATATTATTGTAATGGAAAGGGTGTTTGATAGCTATATCTATATGGGATGTATCGATGTCAGCTCGTTTTGGTGCATTAAATGTGTTGAGATAAAGATGCAGCTTACTAAAGTATGTATTGTTTCAGGAACATCCTGGATGTATGGGAATGACAATGGCATGCCTGATTCCACAGGAGTTGTGCTTAATGTTAGAGAAGATGGCATGGTTTTGGTATGTTCAACGATCCTATTTTGCAGGTTCATTCTTGATCATGTATCTGCACCCAAAAATTATTTATAAGCAAAGGACCGTTCATTTGTTTAGTGTAAGCATAATTAAGCGCAGAAGAGAAATAAATAATCTGCAAGGAATGTTAAACCAATCTAAATGCATTACTATTGGTGTCGTTAATCGAAATCATTTGTCTTTGGTTTGATATTCTCCCAGCATGGATGAAGAATGAAAAATTTTTGATATACATTTCTCAAAGGGTACTAAGTACTTTCTTATATAGTAAGTTTGATGACAAGTAAAACTATTTCATTCCAGGTCCGTTGGCCAAATAAATATAAATGTTACTACAGATATGGCGCAGAGGGACAATTTGATCTAGAAATATGGTATGTGTTGACATTTTTTACAAATGTACATTTTAGGTCACTTGTTTCCCCAGTTAACACAAAATACTTATTTTATAGTATTAGCGACGTAAGTTTCGTGTAGAGAAAAATATACCACAAAAGTGTCTTACTCTGAGCTAACAGTATTAGGAACACACAAAAAAGTGTAAAGCACATAAAAACAGGTCACTCTTGCTCAATGACTTGAGATGATTTTGATATTTTCTATAAATAAAACACCATTCCCGCTTTAAACTTCATGTCATATACAGTTTTTGTTGTGATACTTATGTTGTTCACAAACTTGACATAACGTTAACTGAAAATATTTTGAAATGAACCTTTTACACAAAATAGTGACAATTTTCTTTCGACTTATGATTCAATTATTATAGATTAAATAATGGTGACAACTGTGAACACAGTCATCTCAAACATATTGGATATTAATATACATCTGGTATATATCATTGCGCAAATGCATTTGTTTTATTTGTAACTCAGCTCAGAATCCCTTTGCGAAAGAAATATGTGGCACATATCACGTGCATGCTTTGAGACATATCAAATAATGTTTCGTCTTATATCTGGGATTAGTGACTTTAGATTTTTCTGAGAATATAGTGGAAATGCGGGTGGTTTTGCAGTTATCTTTTTTGACAATTGTACCATTAGGTTTTCCGTCGCCACTATCTTTATCTTTATGTCTTTCCCTCTGTCTCTGTCTGTCTGTCTGTCTTTATGTATATATATCTCCCTCTCTAGCGTTGTTTTGAACTGAACTTTTGGTTTATGTAAGAAACCAAGTATGGAAGTCCAGGAACTAATGTGATGACTAAAACAATATTCGTTTCTATTTAGAACCTAAATGTGTTGATTATTCAGTTTCCAAAACACATGCTTTCAAAGAGCACTATGTATATATGAGAGGGTTAAGCACAAATGAGGTTTATAACCCCACATGACAGTAGATGGAGATATATATTACTTGAAAGATATACATCGTTAAATTTATTCGCCGGTCCATAATTCACTTTAGTGTTATGGAAGAAAAGGTATTGAAGATAAAGCTATGAAATTATCCAAAATAAATTATGAGAAGGAATGCAATGCGAATCTAATACACTGAATTCAGGTACACATGTCACCATGCTGAAAGAAAACATTAATTATTTAGTGACCGCTTATTTACTTCATACGGATTTATTTGAAATAAATGAGACGAGAAAAATACTGTTGCTTTGTTTTGTACTATTATATTGACCTGCCAAATATCAACACGGGTACACACTGTGTTGTGTGCAATCAACTGCATCAGGGATTTATAGGCAGACTTAAACTCCGGATAGTTAGTCTCCTTACAGTAATGCCTAAAACTTGGTTTGCAGATTTCAGGTTGTGGGACAGTGTCTTTGCAATGGTCAGTTGATGTAGGTAATTTGTAAATATTTTACAAAATATATACAGGAATAAAGGCAAAACACATTTATACATCACTAGTATATCATAAACGAGATATAAGGATTATTCTTTCCAACGCTGACGTCGACACTGGTAGTTCGGATTTTATACATATAGTGGTAAATCTGAAATCCGTATAAACGTATATTTTAAAGAATGCTTGTATAAACATTGGTTATGCGTGCAATATGAAAAAGTGGTGAAATAAAAAAGTGTTTAATTTTAACAATTGAAGAAAATATTCTTTAGCATGTCCATAATTCTTTGTAACTTGCACATAGAAATCGCTCACACTTCCTAACTATAAATGCGTAAAGAATTGCTACATGTCAAACATAGAGCACGAATGGGCGAAAAATTAAAGTTGCTGGTAGTTTCATATTATACGTTTCTCCATAATACTTTCTTTGTCTGTTTGACTTTCATCATTGTTGGTTGTAAAGTTAGATGTTAAATATATGCATGGATAGTTTGAGGTGTACCTCAAACACTTCTGCACGGTAAGTGGAATAGTATTCCTGGAATTAAGATATCGCTTCCCCTTATTGATTGTTTTTGTCTGCTTACAAATTTGGATTACGTTAAAGGAGATGTCAAGAAACAACCATGTTAGAATTATAATTCAATATTTTTGTATGTTTACTGGAAATACATAGATACTTTCATAGATACTTATATACATAAATAGATCGATTGATGCATACACAAATACATAATGATACAAACCGATAGATGGGTAGTATAGTTCACATAATATGAACAGACATTCGTTGAATTTGATAAATGTGCACTCATATAACAAACGGTTGTATTTGCTTTCAGTTAATGATTTTAGTCACCAATGTATTTCTTATTGGTGATATATGGATTTTAATGTTCATTATGTCTACATGAAAATGTCATCTGCTATATTTTATTACCACTCCATGATATAGTTACGTCTTTAAAATTTGCATCTATAATAAAAATTCATCAATTCTCCATGAAACATAATTTTCCTAACATATATAATCTATCATGCAAACGTCTCTTGAATTTTCTTTTATCTTGAGGATTTATGCATTGTCTGTACGGGGATATACGTATTGTGTAAGCAATGATCTATTTTCTCCTTGTAATTGTTATTTTCTAAATAGCAGATTCATGCGAATCTTCCTCTTCAAAATTCTATTATTGTATTGTTTTTCGCCCAGGAGGACAATCTTAAGGACATTTTGCTCATACGAATTCATTCTATGTCTTGCAGTTTAACTAAATCTTGTGCACACCCGGCTGCAGGTAGATTGGAATGTATGAATGGTTATTAACAGAACGGAACAGAAACTATGTTAGCAGTAAACTGGAACATTTTAAAACTACAGATCGGAGGATGAGAAAATATGATTTCATAGAAGGCTAGAAAATATATTCATCGGGTATTGAAAATAATAAAATTATTATGGAGCAACAATATATCTAATCAAACTTACAGAAAATGGAATGACCAAAGAATAAATTATTATATTATTCTAATTAAACAGGTTATCCATTAATTCCAGAAAATATTATAAGTTTACTTACAATGTTTAGCATAAGGTTTTCAAATTTGAAAATATGTTTAAGATTATTTTGTTTTGCCATATAAAATTGTTACATTATTCTAGTTTTGGCCATGAATAATACTATTGTGGTAAATATTTGCTTTCATTTACCAATACATTGGCTAAGAAGAAAATAATAATATTCATTTATGACAGCTATTTTTATTACATCTTCTACATTGCGACTGAATCCTTGTTAATTATTCGTCACTGCTCTAAACGTAGCTAATCCAATTATATAAATGATGGGTAATGCATTATAAAGGATCCTGGATGTATTTCTTTGCTAGATTAGAAAGGACAGTGTGTAGTGTTGACATACAAAATAGAAATAATTATCTGATATGGTTATGTTTATACTCATCTTTAAATCTGTTAAGTTATGTCTAAAGTGTATTATCCATGCATGCGGATGATGACGATGTTTCTAAGCGAAATGTAATTTATACCATTTAGTGGACAGTTGAGAGGGGATCCCTATACTTTAACAAAATCTTTATTGAAGAACTTTCAGGCAGTTAAAGAGGTTATAAATGAATTCCATAATCATTGTCAAATATGCTTCTTTTCATTGTTGTTGTCTGTAGTATCTGTTTGCAAAGTAATATACTTATTCTAATTTCAGAGCTGCCAGCCTATTTCAAGTTAGGGAGCATATTTGTTAGAATTTGTTTGACAAAGTTTCTGCCTTGGATATAGCAATATTTGAGCTGTTAGCATTTAATGAATGATGGTACCATTTTGAAGTTTTACAATTACAGCTATATATTTACGTATACAGACATTAATCCATTCTTAATAGTGCGAATATTGTTGTTGTTGTTGTTGTAGAGCTTAACACCATTTTTCAGCACACGATATGCTATACATTACGGCCAGTATTAATGGTGGAGGAAGAACCCGTGAAAACCCCGGAAAGAACCACTTACCCACGAGAAGCTACTGGCAAGCTTTCTCACATACCCACATTAGCTGAATCTGAGACTCGAACCCACGCAGACAGAAGTGAGATGGCAGTGATCCGTAAAGGAGAGCGCTTTACACCCCTCGGCCACTCGAAACCCCTGTGCGAATATTGAATTACTGATCATAATTATTTGCAGTATTTAACCGATCATTAATCTATACATCATTTTACTCACATTATTGTCATACACATATAGCAACTAAACAACACAATCACAACAGCACATATTTTGCTAGTTGTTGAATAAACATTCACTGTATATCAGCTGGTGAAGGATTATGTTCCATATGGTCTTCCTTTAAGTGTGAAGAGTGGCTCTTCTGAATTGATCGAAGCTGACAAATTATATCAATATAGATATAAAGCAGTTTAACCGAAAGAACATGCTGATGGGTTTCAAATACTTCTAAGTGGTGTTTAGTACAAAAGAACTGATTTTCATGCTAAGACATCCGATACCAAATTAAGTATCAAGCATATGTTCA
Source organism: Sinohyriopsis cumingii (assembly GCA_028554795.2). Classification (NCBI taxonomy): domain Eukaryota; kingdom Metazoa; phylum Mollusca; class Bivalvia; order Unionida; family Unionidae; genus Sinohyriopsis; species Sinohyriopsis cumingii. The sequence goes on along the minus strand of CM068832.1, from coordinate 17,332,300 downwards.
TGTTAATATTTCATTAGTTTTAAAATTAAAGGAGAAAACTTAAATAAACTGTGTAAATAAATTTTTGTCAAATGCATTATTATTCTCTTTCATCGTTATCACTCGTATATGATCATCTCACCGTTGGGAACATAGGTTTTCAGTGCTGTTAAACTGTGCACCTTGTTATCCCTAAACTACAGCCATACTTTAGTTACACATTAATCCAAGATTAAATCAGTTGCAAAATGAATATAGTGTCCTCAAACATCAAAACATCCAAAATGGCACATACAACAGTCATTTTCAGAATATATTTATCTCTCCTTCTAAAAGTATATTCACAAATCCTCTGATGTGTTCATCGAAATACCCTATTGATGTATTGTTTATCCGGAAAGAAAATGTTTCTAATTTTGCTTCCGAAAGTGGCATTTTAAAAGTCTTGTTATTGCTACTCTTTATGAACTGATATTGAGATATTCCGAAACTACGTCTTACAATTACGCATATGAACAATTTTGACGATTTAGTGGCAATTGCAGCATGTCATCTAGGAACCGAAGAAAGAACGCAAGCTTGTGCCCATGCCTTTCTTATGAATGCATACATTTGTTGTAGCAATGGTATGCACATTAGACCAAATAAACTTCAATCTAGATTTGTAGTTTTCTTTTTCCTTGAGGAGATTGCAGAAAAAATATACAAGTAATACTATTGGAATATTGTCCTGTTTCAAAATGCATCGCATATTTCCCTGACTGGAAGCTCTAGCAATCATATTAGAGCATGTTTCTTTCATTTTCCTAATAAGTAATTATTCATTTTTGCTTTCAAACATAGAACGCCCATCACAGCTTTTCAGCTTAAGCATGACTTATAAACATACATGATTTGCTTGTAAAACGTAACAGCATTTTCCACGCATTCTTGTGAGATATGCAAATTTTGGGCCGAAGACGTTGGGTCACAGGATGGGACATTCAAGAAGAATACGTGAAAGAGCATATTGACAGATGAAGATGTCATGATACCACTTTTGTTAAGGATTAATTTTAAAGGGATACCACATTCCAGAAGGCACATCAGCCATGACGTGATCCATGAACACCCTCTCACAGACAGGTCGGATTCCACTGCACCACCTCGACATGACAAACATTTCTTTATTTAACCAATAGGCCCGGTACGCAAGAGTTTGCCGGGTATCGATTATCGGCTATATTTGACCGAGGTCGAGATCAAATCAGACCAACTCCGACATTGTGTCGACCATCGAAAATAGGGTCCAGTTGATTTGATTAAATATACCTATACCCATCCCAGCATAAAAATCTCCAAACAAAGTATTTTCTTTCATTTTGTAACATGCTTGGTAACCAATCTCAGCTGTCATGAGTCAAAACCCACAATGTGCTTATTTGTTATTCTTTTGTATGTGTGTTTCTTTTCCACAAATTAAAAGAGACATATATAACTACTGGTGGTTTATGTAGGAATGTAAATAAAACACAGAACTTAGACGGTAAGCATCCGGTATTATCGATTGGACTACGGTAAGAACTCTGTTACTATTTTCTGTTATTCATGTTGCGAGACAGTACATTTGAGCATGAAATTCAAAGACACTTATCTTGTGTCAAGTGATGTATTTCATCTTGTATGTGAGTAACTCAACTATGCTCACGCACTGTACAGATACATACCTGCATATAGATAAATGATCAGGAAGACCACTATATTGTCAGACAGTTTTGTTCACACAATATGAAAGTATGTTTTCCAAATTAGATAAATCACTACAGTATCATAGCAAACAAGTGTAGTCGCTTTAATTTAAAAAGTTAAAACGCTGTTCTCCAGGTTTTTATATTTGTTCATTATTACATGTTGTTTTTATGAGTAATGCTGCTACCTAAAAATGTTGCTGTTATGTTGTCTTAACACCATTTCGTTCTCTTGTAATTAAGAAACATTCTGTCAGGAGAAATAAATTAATGAATTATTCCTAATTTTAGGATGATGTTTAAGTCATAGCAATTTTCCAATTTTGTTTCTACAGTTTTGATGTGACTGTGTTCTTTTGCTTTATGCAATGTTTTATATTGGGCTATATGTGCTTTTCACACAAAGGTATTGTTTCTTGTTTGTGTTGACAAAGCAGTTTTATACGAATTTTTTTATCAATTCACCAGTATTATATAGTTTATTTTGGCTGAAGGGAAACAATGGTAAGCTCAAGCCTACAGCTCTCTCTATCATTCCCGCTCATGTGAACTCATGAGATAATAAATAATGCATTTGTATTTGACGTTGTACACATTCGGTTCCACGAGTTAGATGTGGATTAATTTATTTTCAACATAACGTAATGGACATTTATTTAGCATTAATCTGCAAACGTAACTTCATGACGCAAACATGTGATACTAAGTAACATAATTCAATACAATCCACATATAATTAAACGTACATATTATGTTATGGCCAAATTTTAATTGATTTTACTTGTCTTAAAATGAAATTGCACACTTTATCACTTCAGCAGCATTAGGTAATTTCTGATAGTATTTGATGTGCAATGTATATAAATATAACGAGCCTTTTCAATAACAAGGTTATTTGATAATGCTCTAAATAAAATGTTTGTATTTTTAAAACGAGCTTCTTTTGTTGCATATGCAAATGATAAATACAAGGAATAGTACTTTAACTTAATTGATGAACTCACAGAGGATATCTACTATGAACTCTACTATTTCTTGTTTCGCTGATAGAAGGAAATTTGCTCCATATGTACAAAAGATCCTATATAGATTTAAGTAGGAATGCCCATTTTACCTTTATATGAGTTACCGTTATAAAAATCTCTTTCTAACATTGTGGAAGTTTAATCAAAAGTTCAAGCTGTCTCTATTTAATAACATTTGAGTACAGAATTTGGACAGTATGTTGTATGATTTCCCACAATGAGCATACTTCCGGTTTACATTAAGGGCATCTCAATTAGGAAAATTTCACAACACTAACTATCGTCTACAACATTTGTTATCCATGTGTTCATCTTATTCTGGGTAGATACCCTATATCTTTGATCCTTATTTCAGAAAATCCCTATTTAACAGTTTTCGTTAGATGCAGAGAGTATACATTTTTTAACCGATATAAGGAGTTACAATCATCTGAAGATTTGGTTACATTTGGGTTTGTAACCATGATGCATTTTTGAATAAATGTATGTACTTAAATGAATCTGAGTCTATATGATCCATTAAGTAACCACTGCGGTATAATGATATTGCGTCCGTGTGTCTCATTTAAAAATTGATAATTACTCTCTTTACAATACGCTTTAGCTGTTCATCTCATTTCATGGCCTTTGTACCGAGATATTGAAATGATACGTTGTAGGTTATTTGCAATGTATTAGAAGACAAAAATAGAAAAACCAACCAATCAATTTCGGTTGTGGAGGTCGAAAGTACTGTTGCAACGGCCATTTCAGAAGTCAGTATGTCCTACCCGATTGAGTCTTTGCCGTTAATTGAAACTATCATTAAAACTGCTTTGTCTACAGGAAATGATTTCAAGAAGACATTAACGATATAAATATATACATTGTTTGACAGCAGTTATAGCAACATCTTAAACATAAAAAACAATCTTAAGATATTTAGGCTAATGGTACAAGAAAGGTCTTACTGCATCGTTCTAAATTTGGAGAAGGTATATGTTTAGATTGACCATAAGATATATATGAAGAAGCCGAATAAATGCAGCGATACAGTTTTACCACAGTTCATTTGAATTTGTCTGTAATAATTTAATAATTGGTCCATATTTTTTAATAATCGTTGGTATAAAGACATATTATTGGTACATCAAATTATGATCCGTCCATGTCGCACATGTAAACATTATTGGATCTGTGTGCTGTCAGTTATATTACTATCAATGGTGAATTTGCACTCATTAATCATTACGGATGTATTAAAATAATAATCCCTGTTTTCTAAATGAATTTAACATGGTACACAATTTCATCGCAATCCTTTCTTTTTTTCCGTTTCCCCTTCCCTTCTGATGTATAAGAAAAAAGACAAAGTACATACAAAATCTCGAATGAGAGAAAAAGAATTATGGCTGGATGAAAACATTGAAACTGAACGTGCACCAAACAACCTACAATAATATGGTTCATTGCAACGGTATGTGCACACTTCCGTTGTGATCTATCCACAGGGTTTATATTAATCAATGATATAAAGTTGCAATAGCCGGTTGACACTTTAAGGTAATGGTCTTAGTTACACGACACATATAATGTAATGTATCTAAAACTTTGTTTTTGTTGATGTATTAGTTTCTTAAACATATTATAAGGTTCTACAAATCGATTATTAATAATTAAAAATGAAAATATCCAAAGAGAATGATAGAAAATTCTAAGTCAAACCGACCAAAGGAAGAGAGACAGAGAAAGCGAGAGAGACAGATATAGAGTGAGAATGTTATGGTAGGTAGTAATGTTACTTAAAAAATAATTACCTAGATCAACTGTAAATACATGAAATATTTTTGTTACTTCTTGTTGGCTTGTCATTTTGCTTAGATTCTATCCCACACTAATTTCCATGCACCTGTACATGAATGGCTGAATGTTCAGTATTCAAGAATTTAACTATGTTTTTGTGTTGCTCTACTTTCTTCATTAAAACTATATGTCGTGTAAATATAATAAGCGTGAATTATACTGATTTAATCAACGTGAATGAAAACAAACAATTTATCAATATGCAAAGGTGATTGTGAATAGGCACAAAAAGACAGAACTACATTTTGTGTAGGATACACTCAGCAGGGATGTGAGTTCATTATTTCGGTCAATACAAAGTTGTTCTTAGTCGGTCCTAACTCTGTTCAAAAGTCAAATATGTGTATTAGTATGTTATAAAAATAAAATTGTCGTATAATATGTACGATGTATCAAATATATATATAAATGGTTGTACAAATATTTCATGAAAAGGATACTCGGCAAGCCTCTTTTATGTTTAATTAAATATGTATACGTCTCGACACATATCACTGATCATTGATTATATATATATATATATATATATATATATATATATATATATATATATATATATATATATATATATATATATATATATATATATAATTTTCACACTAATAGATACTGTAAGTTTTATTTAGTTTATATCATTTTAAGTATTACACGTACTGAGGGGATTGATTCATTTACTGAACATAATCACTTGTTTGAATTATAGGGCTTTAAAACAGATAATTTGTTATGTATATCTCTATTTTTGTTTTATTATTCATGACAATAAATAGTATTGAATGTCATTAAGTTTCCGGGTACTGATTATATTTCAAGATATTAAGAGTGTAGATTGCGTACGCTCTATAAATTGATGCTTATGTAGGTGGTAATGATCTTTAATACAGATTTTACTACTTGTAATAGTAGTAGTAGAAATAATAATAATAATAATAATAATAATAATAATACCAGTTTACAAGCGTGGAGTTGTTTCACACTAAATAGGCAGGTCATTTGGATGGTTGGATAATTAATTTGATGGGATAGGTCAGGTGAGGTTGTCTAAGGTGTGTAATATTTGCAAAGTGTTATTCAAATTATTTATTTTATAGAAATATCATGTGCAAACAACCTATATTTTTGATAGACATTAACTGGGTGTTATAAAGAATTTAGACAAGAACATTTTTGAATATATTTTTGTGATCCATCAAAAGCATGTTGTAACATCACTACTTTACTTTCCATTACAGTCAAATTAACACCTTTAGCATTGCATCTGTTTGCATTGATTGTCCCTGTAGAAATAGATCGTTGCAGTATATGGTCTAGTAATTAATATCCATACCGATTATGTGCATGTTGTTAACAAATAATTTATTTTGTGTTTTCCAGTACGTCATGCTATACTCAAAGTAAGCGTGACATGTCAGCAATTGAAAGATGTGATCCAACTTTGGACTCGTCAAACACAAAACCAGTACCAACAGGAAAAGGCCGGGACAAGAATAAATTCCCAATGAAGAAAGGGGTAAATACATTTACGAAGACACGTATATTTCTGATATAATTCTTAGTCTTATGTTATAAATAAAGACATGCTATATCAGGAATGACTATTACTGTTATGTACGTGATATAATCAAGTGTTTCATCATATGTTGTTTTTCATTTATTGCTGTTAGATTCTTTTGATTTTCCATAGGATGGCTCTATTGTTTAGGCACTGATATGCATATCAGTTACTGTATTTGATAAAGACATGTATGATCAACTTCGAACATTTATAATTTTTGTTGCCATAAGAAAATGCATTATAACAGCCTAATATATAAATAGATCCAAGGATGCAACTATGCAGATTTATCCAATTGCTTTGGTAAGTTTTATCTAATAATTGACAGTATACACTAACCACTGTTTATTCCATCTAAACTGTATGGAATGATGCTTTCCCATAACGGGCCTCTCCCATCCCTCAACCGCATCGAACATGTCAATGTTAAATTAATAATGGAATTTATTATTTTACTTTTTCAGAGACACGAAGCTTCATCTAGAATTTCCATCCACGAGCTTCCTGAATCAAACATTGTCCAGGGAATTTCAGATTTACGTGTTCATGGAATGAGTACGCAGTACACCATTAATCATCTCTCTCTCTCTCTCTCTCTCTCTCTCTCTCTCTCTCTCTCTCTCTCTCGCTCTCTCTCTATTGTTTACATCACCCGTCCTGTCTCTATCCCCACTGCATCTTTTCCTAAATGTTTGATCTTTAACATACATAATCAGATGAAAATATATGATCGTTGCCTCATTTAAAATGGATATTTGGGTTGCATGCTAGAATTCATTTTTAATTTTTAATTTTCTTCACTCTCTTGCTTGGCCCTTTCACCTCTATCGCCTGGATACTGATGCAGCATAATTGTGATTTAGACTGGGTCATCAGAGGCTAATAATCAAAACCATATGTTCTGATCTTTTAAGGCAGCTTTCTCTAGTCTTCTGAAGGAGAACTCTTTGTCAACATGTCAACAGCCATGCTTTAGTGCCTCATACAGCAAGTTACAAGACTTAGAGGCATGTCATGTCATTGTACACTGCTTTGTCAGATGGGCTGATACACGTCTGCTGTAATTTGTTCTGCGTACTATTTGGACTTAGACCACATTGCAATCCTTCGAAAGGTTGCTTTTCTGGAGGAGAATCATTCTTCAGAGGCCCCACTGTTTCAGAGATCTACATTAATCATTCTTTATTGAAGGTTTTTATGAGATCTTCACTTTTGTCGTCAAACTATACTTTCTACTAATTTCACCTTCGACTTTTAGCGCACCAGAATGATTGCATTTTCTCATTGTGTTCTATAGTTTCGTCTCAACACATGGCCCAAACATCTGCTCCATTACAATACGAACACTCCTAACGTAATGAAAATCCTTCCCCTACAAAAACATAGGTTAAAACTTACATTTTATGAAATCTCTAAGATTTAAAACTTAAAATAATCGTTCATGACATTGTTTCTTTCTATTAATTTACACAGATGAAATACAATCCAGTTTCACAATAAATCCAACCACTGTGACCACGGAAGAGATATATAACAGGACACCCGAAGTCACTAGCACAACAAGTGATATGCCGAAAACAACCATTACCTCTAACGTGCCCACATTTAGTGCCACCAGAGACATGCCTGCCACTAGCACAGCAACAGACCCACCAGTGACCAATAGCACTGTGGCCATTAACAGCACTGCAACGCCATCGGCAACAGCGATACCTGTAGAATTAAGAGGTTTTTACCTTTAGCAGTCTCAGATGTATATTTCATTCTCATTAAGGGATTGTGTGTGATTTACAGAACCAACCTTAATATGTTAGGAAAATTCAACCCTCAACAGTAGGTGAAATGTAAATGGGCCATAAAATCATTAAACTCTGTCACATCTCGCACTTTAGATGGAGAAAGAAGAGATGTTTATTACAAAAACAAACACATACATGAAAGGACTATTAATATCGAAGCTAACACATAAAAACAACTATTTAGATTCATAGTCAGGAATGCAAAAATTCAAAAATATGTTAACAAATATCGGTGTAATATATTAGGATATTATGGCCATTAATGATGATGAGCAATGCTTTTAAGGCGCCACATGTGGTAGATAGACTGACATAGGGGTTCCAGAAAACAACTGCTGAAGAAATAAATCTTTCCTTAACACAACAAAAGACAAAGTCGGAGGCAAAACATACAAGAAATACAAATTATCTTTCTTTGGACTAGCCACCAAATACCTTGAAGAAGGCATATCGCACGCTATTCAGATATGATGCTGTATATATCTTATTAGCGCCAATAATTTTCTTTAAGAAAATTTGTTCTGGGACTCTACCAATAATGGAACAAACCGAAGGCTTGTTGATCACCACTAATCCAAACTATTATATTCTTTGCATACCAATAACTTTATTCAAGTTATATAATTTCTCTATGTTAAAAAATCACATTGTACTTTAATAACAACCGATTTCTTCTAATTGAGCAAACATCATGTACCTTCCAAATTTACAAATTTATTTGCTGAGAATTATTGCTAAATGCTTAACCAAAGTTGCAATTTTTGAATATAGCAAATCAAGTTTGGATGTGTTTGGTTTAAAAATGATTGACTTTTGGTAGAATCATCTTACTGAATTACCTTAAGCATTTGATGTTTCTGTCTTGCCAAACATATTGTGCATTATTTTCATCTATTCAAGCGCCATTACAAATAACTGAGAGCATATAGTTTGCATTTTTGTAGTTATATCCTTCAGATATAACTACAAAGAGCAAAATAAAAATACAAAACCATGACTTTTAATACAATTTAATATTCAATCCATGTTGGTCAGGGTCTGGGAATCGAATCTACTCCCTTCTAATCTCTAGTCTAATGCCTTGACTATTGAGCCACCACAGCCACTTTATGTGGACATTTCAAAATGTTCCAAGTTATGATCCCAGTGGACAGACCCAGTTGTTCAAGCTGATTACACAATTAATTTAACCCCCTGGTATTGTCATCCTTGCAGATATTTATGAATTTATGTCATAAGTGGTACATAATTTGATCTTGATTTCAAAATATGCAAATCAGAGGACAGAAAACCTGTTTTAATAGGTGTTGTCCTTTTGACTTACAGATGGGAGCAACATTGACCCAATTTGTTTTTTATGCAACCACAAACTATCTTGCAGTGATTGACAAACTAAATGGCACTAAACACACACCATAATTATCATTATAAAACCCGCATGCTAATCAATAATGTTCCCTCATAACATTTGAACAATTGAGAATGGTCCATGTTGCTTGTAGCATTATCATTGGAGTAAGAGTGGCAAGCGGGAAAGATATTTATTTCAGCAAATTGATCATAATTGCTGTTATTTGCTATTTGTTAGAATCTTTATGATGAAACATTTGCAAATATGAGACACTAATGTATTATCTTCACCTATAAAATAATTTTAATAATTAAATTAATAAAATAGGTGCAGTTTATCCTGCATTTCTCAGTACACGTTCAGCGTAAATCAATCAGAACACCACTATCTACTACCATACAAAATGTTCATTGCAGAATATAACAAGATCAGAATGTATAGATTAAAAGATGGCTAATCAATGTGAAGAATACTTGACATATTTTATGGGAAAAATGTAATGAGCTCAAGATCAGAGATAGATTAACAAATTAACCTGATTAGCAGATTAGAGTTACTTATTACTAAATATAAAATTAGGTACAGTTTAACTGGTGCAAATGGCATGTTAATGCAAGTCTTCTATAGAAGCTGATGTAGTTCAAACTTATTTAAACATAATTGTCTTTGTAAGATCCCAAGTTTCTTCATTTCCCTGTTAATCTCAAAGCAGAGTTATGAATCTTTTTCATCTGGAGACAATTCATTTAACATGGGTCCTCTTACCATGTACTCTAGAGTTTCAAGTGTATATATATGTATATATATATATATATATATATATATATATATATATATATATATATATATATATATATATATATATATATATATATATATATATATATATATATATATATATATATATATATATATATATATATATATATATAGATATAGATATATATAATTCAGTATAGTTGTACCCAAAATGTTATGAGAAAATTAAAGCTATTAGAGTCTAAAATAATTGTCGAGAGTAAAAAACAGTATGAATGGATTTAAGGGACAGCTGGCACTATAGAAATGAATGTTGAAAAATGAGGCTTTTATTCAGGATGTAGGGAGCTGGTTATAAATGAGGCCAACACTGTACGAGCATTAAATAGTCTGGAAATCCATTCTTGATTTGGATAGGATTAACCCTTAACAATAACCATATCCCTTTTGACAATGTGGTGGTCATAGGTGATGGTAATAAATTTGTGCTGGTTAGTCTTCAAACCATATACGTAAATCTTATATTTTTGTAATATCGTATTGTCCGTGTTAAAAGGAGAAGTGTAGCCTTTTAAGAACTACTAACATCCAAGTTAGACATCAAGCTCGCTTATGTAAAACATGTGTGTTCCGTCCATGAAAAAAACTATGAAAAAGGCACCATATAGCAAATGTTTCAAGGCGGCATATCAACTTCTTTTACATTTGTTATAATTTTGTCTTCAGGTGGGACAGAGGCATTTGATAGGAAAAGGAACATTATTTACAAAAAGAATGAATTAATAGGTCGTGGATGGGATGGAACCTATGTCTATAGGTAAGTTATAGAACAGAAATGAACGTAACAAATTCTCCCAATCCAAGGAATTCAATTCGTTACAACCATAGGTTCCAGAATACAGAATTTTGTTTCAAACCTGTCTTCAATTTGCCTTTACATCTTGACTTCTCTTCAAATGAAATGAATGCTTAGCGTCAACTATGAATAGAGAATGATGTCATTGTTTAAATTCAGTAGCACAATATTCTCCCTGGAAGTTATTCTTTTAATGCTATAGCACAGGATTCCCAAATAATATGAAGTTGTTAAGTTTACTAACCATATTATTAACTCAAACCGCTGTATTATGGTTTCATCAGATTTAACAGTCCAATTCATGAGCGATCTGAGAGTCAAAGTTGAGTTATTTGGAACCTAAAGATGGTGGCTCCATATTTGACTAGCTTTTTCTTTCCCATTTCCTCTTCCGAGATCTATATACCGCTCTGTTGGCTTAGTGGTTAGAGCGTCTGCGTTGGATGCGGGAGGTTGTGGGTTCGATCCCAGGTCGAGTCATACCAAAGACTTACAAAATTGTACTAACAGCTGCCTCGCTTGGCGCTCTGCATTAAGAGGTTAGTGTTAGGACTAGTCGGCCTAGTGTTAGGATAATGTGACTGGGTGGGACATCATGCTACATGACAATAGATGGAAACAACTGATGTTGCAGATATTTGAACTGCGTGATAATTTGACTGCGCAAAGGCAGGTATCTCAAAACAAGAGCGATGTAGATTAGAATCCATAATACATTTTGGTCAAACATTATTTAAAATAATTTAACCTTAAGTACTATTTTCAGTCAGAATAAAAAGTAGTTGCTTTTAGTAGTGCAACGAAAGAATCCATTTGCATTTTAAGCTCACCTATCCATAATACGATGTGAGTATGAATGTCTTCCTTCGTTCATTGTCCATAATGTGTCGTACATTATAAATGTATACGTGTCATTTACAACAAAATTCTTAACCATGCCACGTGACTTTATCTGTAGAATTCCACCATTAGCACCTTACACACTTTTGTTCAATGGACACCAACTTGTCAAAAATATGTCTACTATTGCAAAGAGTATAGGAACCTTTTACTGCGTACGTGCTTAGTTGGTCAATCTCAGATGCAGAAAGTTGCGCGTTCGAAGCCCGGTCAGTCATACCAAAGACATACAAATGGTACTAGCAGCTGCCTCAATGGATGCTCAGCATTACGAGGTTAGTATTGGGACTGGTTGGTCTGGTGTCAGGATAATATGACTGGGTGGCAAATCATGATACATGTCTGTGGCATGATGGTAAAGTGTTAAAGAAACTGATGTGATTTTACTGATCGCTCATGAATTGGACTGTTTTTTACAGATCGCTCATGAATTGGACTGTTAAAGAAACTGATGTGATTTTACTGATTTTGACAGAAAGAATAATGGCCAAAAGAGCTTTTAGTTTTGTGCAAATGATATTAATATGAAATATGACTGATGTCATCAAGGATATGAAAAACTTGAATAATTTATCATACATCATTAGGAACAGAAACTCATAAACATTATCGGCAGAATGTAAAAAATAAAAATATTTTTGAATAGCATTTTTTCATGAAACCACTGAATAATACTTTCATAGCTTTGACAGGAAGTATTTTGCCATCAAGTATGGATTTGATACAAACATTTCAGATTCCACTAGCACATTTGTTTTAATAATGTATGCAATTAACAGCCAAAGAGCAATGTTATGTTAAAATAAATAATGATGCTATCATATAGCAGACCGTTTCCAGCTGTCTCGTAAGCTTTAGTACATTTCAGTAGATATCATATTTTTTAGGTATCACTAGTTACATCCAAATAGCAAATGATGGTGATAATTTGTGTCGATGTACTGCAACTATGGTCTTGACTAAGTGTCTAATAAGGCCAATAAATGTGGGTTTGGGCAAGTTAATATTACACGACCCAATCCTTGCCAACCAATTCATGATTAGGTCACATATACCAATCAGAGGTATGCTATTGTACTGCGGTACTATATATATATACAGACGTGTGTGAGTGTGTGTATGTACCTATATTGTGTGTACTCGTTGTTTTATGCGAATTACCCACTCAGTCCATTTGACAGATACAGGATTATGTGCCCACTATAATGAGTGGTGGAGGTTCACTCAATATGGTGATTTTTCCCTCCTGACTGGTGGAAATCTACTCAAACTAGTGGAAGTCCATCACGGATTGTTTTACTCGATTCTATTATGGTCGCTCTGCTAATCCATAGGCGGAAAAATAAGAAAGAATAATGAACATGTGACATAAATTTTGACACCACACGCCCGACACTGGTCTGGTCAATTTCCTAACTATGCCTGTACAAATTATACACGGCTAACATTTCTTGTGTCTCAGTTTTTCTAAAGTTTGTTTTACATGACCAACGTGGCAGCTTATATTAAAAGGAAACGAATTACAAGAGAGATGCTACGAAGGGTTTTCTTTAATTTATTTCAAGTTTTTTAAAGTAACCTTTTTTGTGAGGGAAAATATTAACTGCATGAAGTTGTTTACATTGTATTGATTGTTGCGTTTTAACAGTGGACATTGTTGTCATGAACAAAGTGATTTTAATTTTGAAAAAGTTTGTCTTTGTCTTACATTTGTCTATAAAAGACTAATCTACATGCATCACAAGGCACTGACGAAAAGGTGACATTCTCATTTTGTAGTCAGTCGCTACTACTGCTACTATTTCATTCTGTCTCATTTCGAAAATGTCAGTCAGGACAGTTCCTATATGTCCATATTGAATGCTGCTTTTCGATATTTCAAAACGTACATAACTGTTGAATAAATATATCGCAACACCATACACCTTAAACTAAATTGATGTTTGCGAAAAACAAACTTGGACCGAGAAACATATCTGATGTTAATTTCTCATAGCATCGTGTTGAACATATCTCTTGCGTTGCACTTTAATTTAAGAAAAGAGTGTAATGTCCTTAACGCACATCTAGACTTTCTACGTTCACTTCCAACAATTGGAGCAAGTGTATTTGCCTCAAGCTATAACCTATCCACTCCGAATCTCTTTGTCTCCCTATGATCCTTAGCGTAAGAAACGAATCTTAACGGAATTGTTGGAGGTCTTAGTGGTCAATGTCAGGCTTAGGCATTTCAACATAAAGAAGTTGAATGAAAATATTTTTTCTCGCAAATCAAATGCTTTAAAAGTGAGAAGATATTAATGATACTTTTAAATGCTGTGACTTCATTAAATTCAAGGCAAATCTTTCAGTGGCTATTCATGCCATAAACCAAGTGATTCCAATAAAATGATTTTATTTTCTGTGTCCTTTTCTCTCTAATCGATAATCAAACTGTTATTGTATTTTTATTATTTTCTTATTCATTACTTATTTCAAATTTCATGCATTGTTTTCATTGAAAAATCTGTTTTTGAGAGAGATAAAAATAATTAAAATGAATGTACTGGTAGAAATAATTTCAATGATCAAGCAATGATAGACCCGGTATGGGTTCCATATACCGGCACCTTTTCTAGAGAGAGAAGCATTCACTTATGAGAAGATGTATGAGCTCTATGAATGTATAGCTCCACTTGTTGTCCTGATTTATGTCACATCGAGTCGTAGCATGATGTTACATTTCTACATTAAGCACGATGGTATTTCAAATCATGTTTATATTAGTCCATCAACAATACGTTATCAGCTGATATATTGTCTGCCTCTGCTAAAATGGTCTAGGTATGTGTATGTATGTATGTATGTATGTATGTATGTATGTATGTATGTATGTATGTACTTTCTAACGTTATCTGTTACAAATACATGTAATTTTATTTGTCTTATTTGCCGACAGTTCATAAAGTCTTACAGACAAACAAAGCATCTAGTATTACCACTAAGGATTTTTGTTAAACCTTCCTAAAATTTGATCAGTTATAGAGACTTTTTACCCATCCATTCCAACAGACCTTCCCAAAATATACCTAATGGCCAGCCGAAATTATACTGTGTAGGAGTTTTTTTCGTGATGTATCAACAGTTTCGAAACCTTTTCCATCTACATTTGAAATATTCAAGTAAGATTGCCCTGCAATTTCTTGAATAAGAAAGTAATAGTCCTGGAGTTCGTGCATTTAATAGTTGCTAAACATTGAGATATATTTCCTATAGAATGCTAATTCGGTTTGTGGGAAATATTCCCACTAGTTTGCCACGTTATATAACTACTCACAGCTTATTTCAATATAGTGTCCCCCATTTGAAAATAGGTAATGAGATCATTAGTTGTTGTGCCTACTGCTAAACTGCATTGTGTCACAAAAGTTAATTCTTTTGCAAGACATCACAATTAATCTGGATAAACGTATACTCTTACCCCTGACTTTTACCTGTAATTTTTTGAAAACACTAATATTATTCCAGCTTTTAATATTTAGATTTTATAAATATATGCAGAAAAGGAGAATGTCTTGATTTAATTGTTCTTCCCCATAATTCGGAAGAAAATATGGCAATTCTGTGTTGAAATGCAGCGTCTCAAAACAAGTAATGTTCTAGAAACATCAAGAGTCCCTTTAATAAACTTCCTCTCTACTAATTAATTTATACAAGCCAACCATAAGCACTGGTGCAAATAAACTGGTACGGTGATGTACAGCAGAATTAAGACATTTATTGGCAGCACGGTCATACCAGAAATAAGGAGTTGAACCCGTTGACGTTACAGCTAAATTCACCTTCACCGCTATGTTACGACCATTTATTCTGTTATTTTATTCATGTCTGCTGTTGAGTATTAAACTACTTGCAAATGTTCGAATACAGATGTTCACAACATATCCATTTGTGGAGCACACAATTCTTTAAAATTGTATGTATATTTCTTGCATTTTTTAAAAAAATGATGTACTGCGTTAGAATCGTGACATTTTAAAAAAATTATTTTATTTACCCTAAGTATACCTTGATATATTAAGCTTTGTTTCTTTGATGTTCAAATGAATCTAATATTCATAAAACTTCAGAGAAACATAAAATTTGCAAATGTTTTTTGCATTTGATACTAAGTTACTATTTAGCAGTTTTCAAACAAAACCTGTGACTTTGGGACATAAATGTATGTTTGGAAGGACCCTGCATCGGAAAAACATTTATTTACCCCAAAATAAATGCCTCAATGTTGTCAGTATTACTCTTTAACAGTCAGCCATTGACATTCATGTAACAGTAATGTTGTCTATATTATTCTTTTACAGTCATACATTGGCATTATTCTAACAGCCTTAACATTTTCTCTATCACCTACGAAAGCTGAATAATTACTGTCACACCGTATCCAGTTTGATATCTCCCATCATGAATTAGAGTGACAAAAATCACTTTTAAATGCAAATACAAACTTATATCTGATACTACCAGTTAACAAGTAAAAAATGAATAGTGGATAAAATTTTCACGTTTGAAACTGGTAGGGTACCCGTTCCTAGAGGCATCCAGTTATGGACATGGCTCTCAAGAATCATACATTCTGAACCTGATACGTATTTCTCAAGCTAACCACTTCAACTATTCGTACAAGTGTTCAATATCTGTTCTTAACGGAAGTCCCTTGCCATTATTTGCTATTACCCAACGTTGTAAATGCTGACGATGAGATTCTGTGTAGCCCTTTTGACCAATGTTTGTTGATATCCTTATACATTAATATATAGTAATTTCACTATCTGTTGGATAAGCAAGGCAGGCTTTAAATAAACTAAAATTTGGCTAGGGATTCCTCTTGTGCGACTTTGTGTGGCTAGTTAAAAAGCAACGCATACTTAACCAAATTTAACTATTTACGATTAATTAAGTTGCTATTCATAACCATTAGTGTAACTCCAAACCAGACACCAACTTTAAGGAAAATGTATGCTTAGCCAAAATTTAGCTGTGGGCTATAACTTTATATCTTCATAGATTACAGTCTAACCCTTAGGCAGAAACAAAATATTGGTTAAGTTTCCAAACTTTGGCTTGCGACTTCAATGCCTTTTTGTATAATCCATATGGCTGTTATAAAAAAAAATCTGACTAATTTTACGAATTGGCTACTACCTACAACTTCCATTTTGTTGAACTGATAGGTATAACTCCCAGAATTGTAAGTTTGGCAGAAATGTATGTTTAGTCAAATTGGACTTATTTTCAAAGCCTGCAAGCGTGAGCCTTAGCAGCAAATTTGACTTTGAAATAAATCAACTCAAATATAAACTATGATATTCCAAAACATTAACTGAATACAATTGGTAGGATACAATCATCAAAAACATTACACTTCTGAAACATGATCAAGCATAGTCATGTCCTTGATGCAATATTTGCAGTAGAGAACGTTATGATCCTGAGGATTTTCTGGATCTACATGTCATTAAAATGCGTTTCAATTCCTCACCAAAGAGTCCGGTGCTAATATCTGTAATGCTTAGCTTTCCAAAAACCAAATCTATAACTGACTGCAAAATCCATTAGTAAAACACTACTCTCTACTCTTTCTACAGTTACAACTATGGTAAGCCCTCAAATGATTATTTTCACAAAAGATTCACTTTTATTAATCTACCTGTCCTGGCCAACCAATCCCATATATATTCAATGTTATCTGGAATCATTTCTAGACTGGTTCCATATTCTCCTATATCATTAGTATCAATTCAGAAAATCAGAAAAAAATTATTAAATACATCCGTCTAAGCATTCGCAATCTTGTTTCCTTTCACTATTTTTATTTCTTCAATTTAAGATTGAAACAGATTTTTATCAGCCATGTTATGTTAGGCAATAAATGAATCAAATTACTCTATGACCATCTACATGTAACTGTATTACTATATAAAATAAGATTTAAATGATAGAAAATGCAAAACGTTCCTATAGAACATACACCTAAGATAAGGTTGGCACACTCCACTTATATACAAAACTGGAAGTTCAAAAATATTCAGTGAATAAATTTAGTGGGGTACATCATTCTGAGGGCTCATCTGCATTAAGTACCAAAGTGATCATATCGGATTCATAATGATTAAAACAAAAAGAAATAGGAAATATCAAATGGCTGGCTATAATTACCTTTTAAATTGTAAATTGTTAAAACCTTATATATTTGATTGAATAAATAGTAACCAGTGTGCAAGGCATTCCATCTTACATATTCAAATCTGCACACTATTTGCACTACATTCTAGCACCACAAATCATGACAATAGTGGCAGTATATGAAAATATGTTTAGTATCTCGCGGAAAAATCATTTAGCGGTAGACGAACGGTATTAATTTTGCTTGATATTTGCAAATGGATCCATACTGTTTTATTTATAGTAAAGTTCATTGCTGATGCACTGCTCACTAATTTATTTATCTTTGTACAGGCGTTACAATCGACTCAAAATAATGCATATACATTTAGTGTGAATTCAACGTAATATATATTATTAAAATATATCTATTTGAGGAAATTGTACTGATAATAAAGCATAAATGTTATACAGGTTAACATAGAATCTTAAGATTGACGAACAGCTTGATGACAAACATTAACTACGTTTAACTTATTGTCTATAGGCAAGACCAAAAACAATAATATTATGATCATATTACATAATATTTTAGATGAAAGGAAATACATCCATACTACATATTGGTCTGTTTTTAAAAGTACATTTAATGCACTTTATAAACTGTGTCATTAACAGTAAGATAACAATCAACCCATCTATGTATGTGTTAACAAGTATTTGTGCTTTATGCTGATTATACACTTTTAAAGTGCACTGTATCAAAATTTTGGTAGTTTGATGATTCGAAGCATTTAATTTAGTTTGGTCCCAAAGTATCCCGAATGCAAATTTTAGTATTTGGGTGCTTGTACTAGGCTCAGTTGAAAAGAAATAAAGTCACAATTGTGTCAATGAAAAATAATATTCACATATATTATTGACTGGAAAAGAGTAATTAAAGAGATATTCTACCTTCCGAAGTACAAACATAATCGTAGTACATATTTCACTAACTGGTGAGAGAGATAAGATACAGGCTGTGTGGACTATATAAACAAATTTTCAGTCTGATTGTTCCAAATAGTAACCATAATTTCCTAACACAATTCAAGCTTACAATTGTTCCATTATTTCCATCTCAAAATTGCTAAACTATGCATCAATATTCCCTTTAAATATACAGTTGTGCATTACACAAATTTAAATTATGTATTGTATTGCCCATAAAGTCACCTGTGAAGATAAAATGAATTTCATATATGCAAGCAAATGAATTACATTCATAAATACGTTTCATTTTTCTCTGCTCCCAGATCTGATGGTTGTGTGAAAATCTACTTTTATAACACCTTGTGTCTTACTTAAAATGCAAAGAGATTTTGAGATGAACAAAATTTATTTTTTATTTGTGTTATTCATTGCAGATCTATACGTTGGGTAATATATTCTCAGCTCGATAATGCATATAGTGCCTAACACTGTATCAGCCCTTGTCTGAGTATGCAGTTCAGCCTTAATGATAAGGTTACACTGATGTGTGTTTAACCATGCTATCATCTGTGGAATAGACAGTGAAAATTAGTATATAGTATCTAAGAATATACATATATTATTGAAGTTAGATAAAAGTTTAAAAAATTATTCAGAAATAAATAATTGATGTTAGAAGAATTAGGCCTAACAAATTGATTTGTTTCGGTATTTTCATATAATGATATATATATATATATATATATATATATATATATATATATATATATATATATATATATATATATATATATATATATATATATATATATATATATATATATATATATATATATATATATATATATATATATATATATATATATCAAAGAATGCAGAGTCAAGTAATTAATGTTGGCATAAATTGAACGAAACTAATCTGTTGCCAAGAATTTTATTTACTAGGCATTCAGCAACTTGTGTTTGGTATTTGTGCTTATTGCGGTTGATTTTGTCAAACATTAGATTGACTTGACTGAACAAAAAAGCTGTGCCACTGTTGTTTTGCATGCAATAGAGTGATAATTGTATATCTGAGTAACTTCCAGTAATCGAATTGACTTGACAGCTTTAATATTAATGTTGGAAATCTGTCTCTCCCAACGTATTTCTGCAAATGCACGATTTTTTATACTGAATCAATAGTCATATTTACTACTGGGTTATCGCTGAAGTGATTTATTTGCAGGTCTAGCTAGTCCTAATTCAAAATCCCACCATGGGTTCCATCTTGAAAAAATGGTATTGCTCTTCCACCTGAATGGATTGTCGATGTCACATAGTGTTCCCAAACTAACAATGGTGACAGTTTAGGAACTAAGGTGGCCACCTTGGTGGAAACTTTACAAATCATCTTAACACCATTCTTCATGAACATACAGTCATTGTGATTTGATGTTTCCCCAAAATATTTTTTTTCTTTTCTTAAGGTGTTGCTAAATTAGAGGGGAGCAAATCGAACGCCCAACATGGTTGCCATTGGCAGCAACTATCGCTGTCACTGTTCCTCACTGGATGGTGATATTCACATAGGAATTCCACTAAATAACTACATATAATATCTAATTTGGTCTAAACACATATTGTTGCTGAGACATGCAAAATTAATGTTGTCGTTGCTATCACGAAATGTTTTCCTGGAAAAAAAAATAGTCTAATTGGCGTGGGTTTTTCATTATTATATGTCTTATTGTGTTTAGCTGGTGTTAACTTGAAATGATGTTAATAAGAACTCCAGTTTCATGGTTTTGTACCCGCCTTGAAAATCGTGGCACCACTACTTCTCTTGAATTGATAGCTGAAGGGCTTTTTAATAAAATACTAACTTATATACAGCAGGTCCTCAGAGAAAATGGTGAGGGTCAGACCTCAAATATGGCTGCTATGATGAAATGTACATGAAATTTGTAATTTCCTTTGAAAGAAAATATTGCAGATCTAGCCAACAATTCATAACCGTGATTTCGAGAAGACGTTTTAAAAGTCGAACATGACTGACCTAGAGAACAAGCCAAACGTTACTGTTGCAGTTTTTTTTATTGTAATAAGCTTAAGAACATAGCGACATGTACATGAACAACTGAAATTTCAGTTGAGTTTATGTTTAGCTGAAATTTAATGAACATTTTCACCGTCACAAAATTTCGATACTAAGGTAAAATGTTTTGAAATGACTCTTATATACTACTGGCCTGTGAGTATGTTAACACAAATAGTCATGACTGGTTTTTATTATATCCACTTATTTGAAGAATGCATTGCATGATGGCACTTAACAAACTTGGTTTCTCGTTTTTTGTATTTACCTTTATCTGAAACTTATTAACTTTACTTCAAACAAATTCATCACATGGACATTCCTTGTTCAGCAATCTATATTCATGAGATCTGTTTGAATGTCAAATAGTATAACTAATATATTTATATTTTACTGCAGTTATTCTGTAAACGTGTTTACTTAGACAGGTAACAACATATTTGTCGTCACATATGGTACGTTAGTGATGTCTCAAGCATATCGGAGTTATGTTCAATATTCGGTAGTTAAATTGAATGAAAACGAGAATAAAGCTGTATTTGATTCTAGAAAGAAACCTTATTTTATAGAAGAGTATTGATCCACTTGAAAGCTTTTTTTAAAAAAACTCAGGAGATTGTATACTGCTTTAGAAGGATGTCTGAATGTGTCGCACAAAATCATGAAATATCCTGGTTCCCACTGCTTCAGTAATAGTTTCTTCTAGGGGACGGTTTGTCCTTCGGTGACTCAGCCAATATATTCCCTTTTGTCGGTAGTAAGATGCCACTAGGTGTTTGTTGAAGACTTATTCCAGATGAAGCTATGCTGCAGTTATAGCTAAAGGAATTATTGTGAGGAGTAATTTCATTATATGATAGAAAATGATCTAGTACTCTGGACATATCAGTATATGGGAGTTTGCACCAGCCATTTATGTCATGAAAGTACGTAAAATTGTGGTTCTCTGAAAGCAAATAATTAGAGATTATTTATTTAGGAAGGCTTACACCAGTCTATTCGTATCTCGTCCACCACTGGCATTGTTACGTTTTCAGGAAGATAATTGTTTCATGCTCGCAACTTAACAATCTGCTGATTTGTTGCCCACAAGCGGTCCTTGATGACCTTTAGAATTGGATTTAATATATTTACGAAACTGATGATCCACAAATTCATCAATTTGGAAGGCATTTTGCGCAGGGCATGGCTATGCACCGAAACTTACGGAGTCTAAAGTAGTTTTATTACCCGTGTAGTATGGTTTCTAAAATGTCCTTTGCAAACACCATATTACATGTTTCATGAAAGGAAATATTAGCGTTAGTAATAATAGGCTGAATCTTGTAATTATATTTCTTGTTGCATAACAACTATCCAAGTTGCAGATACCATAATCACCTAATCAGTGAAGCTATGAGCCCGAATTATACCTTACAGCAAATCAAGCGTTTTACAGTTATGTGTGCACTATAATAACAATGTACGATTTTAGTCCAGGCTATAACGCTATAATTTACACCAAACATAGTTTTCATACTTTTTACTGGCTGCTCAGAAACATTAACATAAACAAAGTTAAAAGCTTTTAAACATCTATACAAAGAATGTAGTTTATGCACCTTCTTTTATGGCAACACATCCTCTGCAATGCTTTATTTTGACACATTTTAGTGGTGTTTCCATACCATGGTGTTTCAGCTTACTTACATCTTTTTTCCAGGGGGAAATTTGATGAAAGAGATGTAGCAGTGAAACGACTGACAAAAGAGAATTTTATATATGCTGATCAAGAGGTCAAATTATTACGAGAATCAGATCAGCATCCCAATGTCATCAGATATTTTTGGATGGTGAGTATTCTACTTGTAGCAATGACATATATAATTTGGCATTTAGTGAACACGGCATCATTATTATATATATATATATATATATATATATATATATATATATATATATATATATATATATATATATATATATATATATATATATATATATATATATATATATATATATATATATATCAAAGCAAAATGGAAACTACTATCATGCATTTTATTTGTTTCACCAAACAAAAATGTCCTTTTATTCTGACAATCAATCTGCCTCCATAATTCCATCAATAATTATTCTGGTATAACATGGCAAGGAGAAGTTTCAAATTTCTTCAAATGATACTGATCTGTCATCAGATAATGGCTTCTCTTACTAAAAACAGGAACATCATACATTTTACATTGCAAAGTCCACTGTAAAAAATATATTGCTGAAATATTACTTGTTTTCCTATATATTGTAATATCCTAATCTGGAAGACAACCTATTTTGAGAAACACTTTTTGCCAACGGAATTGTTTAGTTCTGAAGACAGGTTGTTCTACATTAAAATGACATTTCTTGGTATAATTTGTTTAATCGTCCATCTTTATTTTAGCAATTGTTTCCATTGCATAAATTTTAATTAATTACAATACCTAATATAAATTGATAGGTTACTCGACATTTAATGAGTAAAGAGATTGGTTTAAGCTATTTATATAGCCGATGACCTTTGAGGATTGTATGGTTAAAAGTATGAATATTTCGACATTCTTTTTCTTTGAAACGTTGTTGCTTAATTTGTGACACATACCTTGGCGGTGTGCGAGGCCTGGGCCAGATGTCCCGCTTGCCAAATTAAAGTGAAGCGTCTCTCATAGCCTCTCCTTCCCAGGTGTAGTGATCGTTGCAGGACCACTGTCTCGCTTTGTGGGGCAGGAGAGTACTTGCTTATGGCCTCTCCTACACTATTGTGTCCACAGCAGCACCTTCACGCGCGGCACTCTGTTTTAACAGAGCCTGCTGTGTGGCGCGACCGAGTGCCTTGCGGCATAACTGGGTGGGCAGACTGGGCTCGTTAGCCTTGGCAGGCAACCAGTCTAAGAGAAGGGAAACTCTGACTCCAAACCCGGGCAGATGAAGCTCGTTAGCCTTGTCAGGCAGTTCATCTAGGAGAATGAAACTCTGATTAAAAACCTACCAAGTCCCATCCATTGGATTCTGGCTCCACTGCCTTGTGGATATCTTCGGGAGAAGGAAAGGTTACGGGAGTAAACCCAGACAGAAAATCCGGAGTGGAGCCCCTAAGGCGGCTGGGGGTCGACTACGACTTCCTTCCGGCAGCTCCTTCTTCCAAACTGGTGCCAAATGTCATGCTCAACATTTCTTTGGACCCAACCAGCAAGAACGAGAGGGGGATCCTGACGTCTGGGCAGCCCAGGATCTCCATACTCCACTCCCAGGCTTACGCCCTTTAGAGGACACTCCAGTCTTGCTACTGAGTGAGGAAACAACAAGGAAAATGACAGTTTACGGGTTATAAGTCCCACCCGATTGGCGTAGGGAAGGGACGCCACGGGTCAGCTTTGACGGTGGGAGGGATCATCGTGTCCCACTGGCCAACTATCGCCCGCCTCAAGCCGGGCAGCCCCCGGTCAGTAAGTGTTGACCCGCCATCGTCTGCCTGCCCCATGGGTGTCTGGAGCTCAGTGTGTTGTTCAGCATGACAAGCAGACGGTAATTCCACACCAGACAAAAGAAACAAGAAACCAATAAAGAAGACTCCAGCTCTTCCATTTGCAAGCTGGAATGTGCGCAACATGTGTACAGGCATCTCCAACGACCTCAGAGAAGTGGACGACACCAGAAAGACGGTCATCATCGATAGAGAACTCACCAGACTAAATATCAGCACAGCTGCCCTCCAGGAAACCAGACTCGCCTCTAGTGGCTCCCTCAGAGAGGAAAACTACACCTTCTTCTGGAATGGTCGAGAACCTGAGGAGCCCCGCCAGCACGGAGTGGGCTTCGCCATCAAAAACAATCTCCTGGCCTCGGTTGAACCTCCCACGGGGGGCACTGAGCGTCTCTTGTCCATCCGTCTCACCACTGCTTCAGGCCCTGTCAACATCATCAGTGTCTACGCCCCAACCCTCAAGTCGTCAGAAGACGCAAAGGATCAGTTCTATGGGCAGCTGGATGAACAGATCAAAGGATGCGCCAAAAATGAACCACTATTCCTCCTCGGCGATTTTAATGCCAGAGTAGGTGCGGACCACGAGTCCTGGCCTACTTGCCTCGGATATCATGGCACTGGAAAGACCAACGAACACGGTCAGAGACTGCTGAAGCTATGCACCTACCATGGCCTGTGCGTCACAAACACCTTCTTCAAGTGTAAGCCACACCACAAAGTGTCATGGAAACACCCTAGATCTCATCACTGGCACCAACTCGATTTGGTCATCACCAGGCGCTCTGCCCTTAACAGCGTCCTCTCCACCAGAACCTACCATAGTGCTCACTGCGACTCCGACCATGCCCTCGTGAGAAGCAGAGTACGACTACAGCCACACACGCTACACCGCTCAAAACCAAAAGGACGTCCTCGCATAAACACTGCGCAGATGAAAGTCCCTGCCAAGGTGGAGGAGTATGTGCCTGCCCTGAACAAGGCTCTCCAGGACCTGTCTGAGTATGACGCTACAGCCAAGTGGAATGCCATGAAGGGTGCTATCTACAGTACAGCTATGTCAACGTTTGGCAAGAAGGAACGACCCAGCCAGGACTGGTTCAACGCACACCTATCAAGGATGGAAACACAAGTCGAGGAGAAACGAAAAGCCTTCATAGCTTACATAAAATGCCCTAATGAACGGACGCTTGCTGCTCTCAGAAGTGCCTGAAGTAACACCCAACGCATCGCGAGACAGTGTGCGAACGAGTACTGTCAACAACTGTGTGAAGGGATCCTGCGCAGTGTCGAGTCCGGACACATCCAAGGTATGTACAGTGGCATCAAGAAGGCTCTAGGCCCTACAGTGAAAGGGGTCGCTCCCCTGAAATATCTGATTGGAGAGAAGATCACAGACCGTGGGCAACAGATGGCCTGATGGGTGGAGCACTACTCAGAACTATACTCCCGAGGAACGTCAGTCACCGATGCAGCCCTCAGCAGCATAAAGAATCTGCCCATCATGGAAGAGCTCGACAAAGTGCCAACCTTAGAGGAGCTCAGCAAAGCAATCGACTCCCTTCCAAACGACAAAGCACGAGGTAGTCACAGCATCCCGCCCGAAGCTATCAAACGTGGAAAACCAACATTGATTAAACCACTGCATGAGCTACTTTGCCTCTGCTGGGAGAAAGGAGTAGTCCCCCAAGACATGCGCGATGCCACAATTGTGACCCTTTACAAAAACAAGGGCGACCGCAGTGACTGTAATAATTACCGAGGGATCTCGCTCTTGAGTATCGTTGGTAAAGTGTAGGCCCGCATCTTACTCAACAGACTGCAGTTGCTGGCGGACCGTGTGTACCCGGAATCTCAGTGCGGCTTCAGAGCAGGCAGGTCGACGACAGACATGATCTTCTCCCTACGACAACTCCAAGAGAAGAGCGAGAGCGAGGTCAACCACTCTACATGATGTTCATCGACCTCACCAAGGCCTTTGACTTGTTCAGCAGGAAGGGCCTTTTTGAACTTCTGAGTAAGATCGGTTGCCCCCCAAAACTCCTCAGCATGATAGTCTCTTTCGATGCAGATATGAAGGGAACAGTCCTGTATGATGCATCCTCCTCAACCTCCTTCCCAATTAACAGCGGCGTGAAGCAGGGCTGCCTGCTGGCACCAACACCTTTTGGGATCTTCTTCTCCCTGCTCCTGTCCTACGCCTTCGGCACGTCCACAGATGGCATATATCTACACACCAGGTCCGACGGGAGGCTGTTCAACCTGGCACGACTGCGCTCAAAGACCAAAGTGAGAGCTGTGCTCATCAGGTAGATGCTTTTTGCAGATGACGCAGCTCTTGTGATCCACACCGAGGAAGCCCTCCAGAGACTGGGAAACCGTTTTGCTGATGCCTGCATGCAGTTTGGTCTCACCATCAGCTTGGAAAAAACAAATGTCAGCGTGCAAGATACCACCATTACCCCATCCATCAAAATGAACGGTGTCACCCTGGAAGCAGTCAACAACTTTACGTACCTGGGGTCAACCATCAGCAACACTCTCTCGATTGATATGGAGCTGGACAGAAGGCTTGGAAAGGCAAAAACCATCATGGCTCAATTAACGAAGAGGGTGTGGGAAAACAACGTTCTGACAGAGCACACCAAGGTCCGAGTCTACCAGGCCTGCGTTCTCAGCACCCTTCTATATGGAAGTGAGACCTGGAGTACCTACATGTGGCAAGAACGCCGGCTCAACTCCTTCCATATAAGGTGCCTAAAACGCATCCTGAAAATCAGCTGGCAAGACCGTGTTCCACACAGAGAGATCCTGCAGCGTGCAAGTACCCGCAGCATGTACTCCCTGTTGAGCAAACACCGCCTTCGATGGTGGGACACGTCCGACGCATGGAGGATGGAAGGCTGCCAAAGGATATCCTATATGGACAGCTGGCCACTGGCATGAGAAGAGTCGTCAGCCCCTCACTCCGTTTCAAGGATATATGCAAGAGGGACATGACGACATGCAATATTTCACCCGATGGCTGGGAAGAGCTGGCCGAGGACCGAGGCACCTGGAGACTGACGGTAAACAATGGCATATCAGTCGCTGATGCGAGGAGAGGCCAGTTGGCGGCGGAGAAACGTAAGAGAAAGAAAAACGCGGCAGTAACCACAGACTTCCCATTATAACTGCATCAATTGCAACAGGGACTGTCACTCACGTATAGGCCTGCACAGTCACAGCAGACGATGCCAACAGCGACAGGCAACACCCCAAGGGCGCTATTCGCATGGTGTTTCGAGACTGAGTCGCCAATGATGATGATGACCTTGGCGGAATCTTAATTCAGTTATTATATTGGTGTATATCAGTCCATCAATTCGTCCATCCATACTCTAGATTAATCTCAACATTAAAATGTTATTTCATTTCATTTGAGAATCATTATAATGTTATTTCATTTCATTTCAAAGCCATTTTATCCAATCCTTGTAGGATTTGGAATAAAGATCGGGTGAGTTGACATATACATGGACAATGACCAGTTTGTTATTAATCGTTTTTACAATGGTTTATAATGTTAGTGTTTCTAATCTTGACATATCATTCAAGACATCACCATTCTTGTAAGTTTTCTAAAAGAATCCCACACCAAGTTTGATGACACGAACATTTCAGTAAAAACGTGCTATCAATATGTGATTATTGTTTCCTGAACTGAGCGTTAACTTGAACATTGTTCCTGCCAATGCAGCTATTCCTAAATTTATTTCAAATTAT
The DNA here is from genome assembly GCA_028554795.2 of Sinohyriopsis cumingii. Lineage (NCBI taxonomy): Eukaryota > Metazoa > Mollusca > Bivalvia > Unionida > Unionidae > Sinohyriopsis > Sinohyriopsis cumingii. The sequence goes on along the minus strand of CM068832.1, from coordinate 17,304,056 downwards.
TTTCTGAAAATGACAAATACAAAGATAAATCGTAATCATAATTGTTGTTTTCTGGCATATAGTTATGTTGTAAGATAATATGAATTGATGAATGTTGGAAATACATATGAAAGTATTGTTTGTACTTCTATCTCTACGAAACTTTCTTTGTTTAGTTGTCAAGATGTAGCTTTCGCTATTCGCATTTGCTCATCTTTTGTCACTACCTCTACCATGTTTGTCTTTCCATCAATATATTCATGTCTGGAACATACTTCTAAAAACGTTTAAGGTATATCTCTTTACATCATTATTCATGTATTGGACTAGATGCCCACATGTGCCATTTTGCTATTAACATATTTCAGTTTTGGGCAGTAATATGCTGTTAGCACTCTAACATTGAAGATCTTCTTCCCAGCTAATCTGATGAGTGGACATGTTAACATCTGCTCTGTCTAAATATGTCTAGTTCAGAGAGATAAGAATGTTATATCAACTTAGAATGAAGGACCTCGTCCTCCGGGAACTCCAGTTTAAAATTAATATTATGTATTATGAATGTGTTCTTTAAAATAACAGATTAATTACTTTGTGTGCTGCTCAGGGCCCTGCTATGAACCAATGATCCCTGGGTATAATTAATGCCAACAACTCACACTATGGCATATAATAGTATAAGTTGTAATGGAATCAAACGTATTCGCATTATTTCATTTGGTTTGACTTTCTGTAGGCTACATTGTGTTCATTTAATCTGCTGAAAAATAGTAATCAACATAAAATTAATTCAGACACTATATAACAACAAGTCTTCTGCCTAAAAGTTCATCAAGAATGAAGGACTATTTTTCAGGATTTGTGCCAGCTGACATTGAACAAAATATCTTTAATAGAAGGAGATTTCTTATATATCAATTCAGCTGTTTCTTATATATCAATTTAGCTTTTAATATTTCTATTTTTCCTGTCACTTTAGACTACGTTTGAAAGATGCTATGTCACGAATATTTTGATCAAGATGACGTGAAATGAGATATGTGAATATAATGTATGTATAGCAGTCATTATATCTAAACTTTCAAAATATTAGGACCAGGACATATGCTATGGAAGGATGTATATTTAAGAAGAAATTCAGTCAAACTGTACAATTGATTAACTGATGAAATTAGTTTTCTTTCTAAGTAAACCCTACCACTCCAGTGGACATAACAAGAACTACATTAGTGACTCATGCTGCATTATAGTTCATATATCAAAATCAGCATACTACAGTACTAAGATTACGGAAAATTTCAAGTTACAAAACACTCTTCGAGATACCAAACAAGCTAATGTCGATGAATAAATCTACATGCTTCCAACGACTTTATCCCCGAGAACTTAAGAAAATGTTTGCAAATATCTTCAGTGATAAAAATCAATCCATTCGAGATAAACTTGATAAGATAATTTCAAATATCTCATTGTCAACATACAATGTGATACATTATACAGCGGTTAAAAGCATTAGAATATATTTATATGGACTTCTTACAAATCATTGTGATGATGAGCGCCAAAACGTCATGTGAATTATATCTGATTCAGACATCAATGCTGTTTGTGTGCTTAAATTCAGTATTACCTATAGTAACTGATATTATCAACATTTCGCTATAATCCAGGATATTGCCATCATTGTTTAAAAAAAATCTGTCATTATAGGTCAATGTTTAAGAAACTGACACTTGGCCGTTGTGATTTAAAGAACTAGCACCGTGATTATAACCTTTCATTCATTTAAAATATCACAGAAACAGTTGTTCTGTACCAATCTGTATCACGCATGAAGCCACTAAGAAGAACGTCACAAATATAGTCCATGCAGCGAAATAGTCCCACTACAGTACTAAGATCACGGAAAGTTGATGTCAAGAAACACATTTACACCACGTGCAACTACCTTCTCTCCACTCGACCTTCTGGACCTGTTTGCAAATTTCTTCCGTGACAAAGTACAAACCATTAGGGCAGTATTTCTCAAACTTTATTGTCTTGCGACGCACCAAAAAGATTTAAAACTTTTCACGGCACACCTGAAAAGATTTAAAAGTTTTGTGGTGAAGAACTTATTCATTTTAACAAATATATTTAATTTCAAATATAATGTGAAGGATGTGCCTGCTTTCGAGGGCTAATCAGATTGAAGTGAGGCTCCAAAGTCGACAAACAAAATTAAGGGCGCATTTCATCGTCGATTTTAAGAAGTCTCTCTCTCTTTTTCGATTTGATTTCAGCCAATGCTGAAAATCCAAACTCACAAAACCACGACGACAAAAATGGCAGAATTACTTTAATTACTTTTGAACTGATTGCAGGATCTAAATTCTTGATTGAGATCCAAAACTCATCCAGGCTCTTTTCGGGAAATGTTGACTGAAAAAATGTATCTTTTTTAAATCGATGAGCTGTTCGTCTTCTTCGTTTGTAAGATTTGTAGTTTCGTTGTTTCCGATTGGATTGATCAATCATCCATATTGATCGTTTGCATGTGATGGGAAGTAATGCTGCCGATTGTAGGTGTCTCAGTGTGTCCACGATTTCGGGGATGATTTTCTTGTTTGAATGATATTCGTTGACAGTAGGAAAGCAGTCGAAGACTCTCTTCGAGACCTTACTTTGCCACAGCGACAATTTTCATCAAATGACTTCAGTGTCGATGTTGGAGTGATGATGTTTTCCGATGGTCCTTGAAGACTTAAATACAGTGAATTTAATTTGTCGAATAAATCGGAGAGAAATTGAACCTTCAGCCACCAGATTTCGTCATGAAGAGAGAATCCAAAGTCTGTTTTTTCAACCTCCAAGAACGAAATAGCTTCAATCTTGAGATGGACGAGACGCTTTAACACTTTTCCCCTTGAAAGCCAACGAACGTCGGTATGGTACAGCTGGCATTTGTAGTCTGAATCCATCACATCACAGAGTTGAGAGAAAAGTCGAGATTGAAGCGGTCGAGATTTGATGAAGTTTACAACTTGAATAACTTGGTTCACAACAGACAGAGATTGCGTTTTTATATATGTTACTTTTTAAACTTTTGCGACATTGATTTACCATTTAATTTTTCGATATGTTCATGGTTTCAAAACGCTAGCAATTTTAAATATTTTTCAAAACTCCCACGTCACACCTGAAAATCTCTCGCGGCACACAGTTTGAGAATCACTGCATTAGGGATAAGCTACACAACACAATTTAAATTGAATCGTCTTCACCATACAGTTGCGGTACAGAATTTCAGCGGGAACCGTTAGCAGCATTTGAATATGTCTTTAAGGATTTAGTACATACAATTGTGATGAAGAGTGCACCACAGTCATGTGAACAGGATCAGATTCCTGCATCACTCTTGCTTAAATGCTTTTACAGACTGATGTTATTTACACCTCTATCTCATTTGGGCAATTCCCATACTTTTTCAAAATTGCCATTGATAAGCCTCTGCTGAAGAAACCAACACTCGACCATAACGATTTATAGAACTACCGCCCAGTTTCTAATCTCCCATTCATGTAAAAACAATCTTAGAAAAAGTTGTTCTATCCGAACTTGTATCTCATCTGAATTCAAACAGTCTTTTTAGCAATGTACAGTCTGCATATCACCCTTGCCACAGTACTGATACTACTCTTCTGAAAGTAGTTAATGACTGTAATCTTTCTGCTTTGGATAGCTGAAAGATTACAGTCCTCGCCATCCTTGACTTGTCTGCAGCATTTGACACAATAGACCATGATATGTTACTTCACCATCTCTAGCCTATTTTTGGCATTCCTTTTACAGCCGTACTGTGGTTTAAACCCTAATTGGTCAACAGGAAACAAATTGTGTCCGGAAATGGAATACACTCCAGCCCAGTTGATCTATGTTGTGGTGTTCCACAGGGGCCTGTTCTTGGACCTGTTCTATTCATTCTATACACTCAGCCGCTCTCAAGTGTCATCAATTATCATCCAAAGTCTCACCAGTTGTACGCTGATGACACCCTAATATACAATTCTAGCCAACCAACCGAAGTTGATGCTACCATCCAATGTGTAGAGAGGTGCACTTCCGATGTGAAATCATGGATCTGATTGTAAATAATGAAGAGAACAGGGCTAAGCACAGAGCATTAAGGACAATCTGCAGATGAATGATAATACAGCTGAAGCCGTTATGATTACAACACAAATACTTTCTCATTCACATTCTTTACCTCAAACAATAAATACAGCAGCACCAACGTTAAATTCAGTCAGTATGAAACCTAGATATTACTCTCGACAGTACTCTCTCATAACACCAACATGCCATTAACATATCTGTGGCTGCATATCTTGAGCAAAGACGCATCACCTCGATGAGCAATTATCTTTCATTAAAATACTTATGTTTTCCTTAGTACTTTCAAGACTGGACTATTGTAAATCAATTATGTCTTGTTTGTCTCAATATCAACTCCAGAAACTTCCAGATGTTCCAAATACAGCTGCTCTGGCCATCCTTAGAGTACCACGATTAGTGAATACCCCCTGGTCTGTACCTTACACTGGTTATCCATTCGATCCAGAATCAAACACAAAATTTGTTCTCTGTGCTACGTTTCACTGACGGACTTCAGTCCAACATGTCTATCCGACCTCATCCATGTGTACACACCAACAAGATACTTACGTACCTCTTCTGACACTCGTATCTCAGTATCCCCACTAGGAAAATGAAGTGGAATGGGCAACATAAGTTTGCATACCAGGGCCCAGCAAAGTTGAGCGAATTGCCCACGGAACGTAGACACAAAGACACATTGATCTAATTCAAGAGCTCTCTTAAAATTCACCTATTTATATTCCAAGAACAGACGTAAAGACCTAATAATGTTTCCTTACTTTAAATATTTTCAGCATGTTTTCTGTTTTCTAATCTCATGGTGTCTGTTTTTTTGTTATCATGCTCTTGTTTCTTGTCCAATGTCGTAAAACGTTTAGAGCTTCTTAATATTAGGCGCTATACAAAGTCATCATTATTATTATTTATTAGTATTTAAATTCTCTTATGTCGCAGTCACAAAAGCACTGAAACTGCTATTTGTAAAGTAGCTAATGATCTGTTTTGCACTTTTGATAGTGGAATGATTATAGTCCTAACCTTAATTGACTTGTCATCGACATTTTATATAATAGACTATGATATAATGCCTCACCACCTCCAGACAATATTTGGTGTTAACAATACAGAATTACTATGGTTAAGGTCCCACGTATCCAGCAGGTCGCAAATGAAAAACAATCTAGCCCGTTTTATTTGTTTCGGTGTCCTTAATGCTCTGTGCTTAGCCCTGTTCTCTTCATTATTTACAATCAGCCGCTCTCAAGTGTCATACATTGCAACTCTAGTTTATCAACCGAGACCATAAATTTCATACCAGGCTCTTTATCCTGGAAAACGTTTCATCTGTAATTATCTCTGTTTGAGGCATTGATCCATCTAGTATAACAGATCTAGAGAAATTTCAGAAGATGGACAAGCTTACAATTCACAACAGAAATGATAACTCACAATGTGGGATAATTGTATGTGGCCCCTCATAGACTGTGACGTATCTGAATACAATCATATCATCAAACCTCGTATGGACGACCATTGCAATACTGAGGGCATCAATATACTCCACTGTATTGGAAGGCATGTTATTCATCTTTCACTTTCAGGAGTGAAATAGTTCCCATTTGCTAACGAGTAAAACTGCCCAAATGTAAAACTGGTTGACAATTGCCATTTATGTATGTTTACTGGACGAGAACAAGATGAATATACTGCACTAGGTAAAAAGTTTGGAGAGGAAAAATAGGTTCCTCTTCTGACACTATGGTAATTGGGAAAGCATCAATATCAGAACCAAAAGTGTGATGTAACAAATCTCTCTATTTTCGACTGAAGACATAAGTAGCTATGTCAAAGCCACTAATGCTATATTATTGGCCACAAGTAGTCCAAGTGCCAATACATAATTATGTTTATGGCAAAGAAGCCATATATTTTAATGCATTCAATATATATTAAGTTCTTTTTAACATGTGTGAAAATTGTAAATCCAGCTCGAATAATTGTATTTGTCTGCCGTCTGAGGTCAGAAATCCTCTTACAAAGAAGATACCGTTAGATTCTCAGTTCAACTGTTTTGTATATGCTGAATCTACAATTTTAACGTAAGTTGTAATCTTAATACAAGCACCATATACAAACAGTACTCTCCTGAAGGATGAATTTGTTACTGGACTCAAATGTGTCCTTTATTCATATTTATCCCCCTTACTGACTGAATATACTCGTCATGTGTTACACCAATGATTAAGAGGCAAGGGAATGCATAATGGTCACCTCAACATTAGAAGAATAATAACAGCATGTTAATGTGACCACATTGAACATATGCTACTGTCTAAAGAAAATACTGTATCTGGTCCTAATGAAACCAATTTTGGAACTATCATCCAGTCAATGATTTCCAAACTGTACACTTTGAGTTGTAGAACAGACAAATTTGATGGATCAGGGCATTTGGCAGTCTATTTGTAAACTATTCAGTTTGAAATTTTGAGGGTAGAATTCTCACCTAAGAGTAACATTTGTTATGTTGGTGTCCTCTACAGGAATCCAATTCTACTGTAAAATGGAACGAAATATTTGAGAATAAGATTGAAAAAGTTCTAAATGAAGAAAACTAATTATTCCTTATTTTTTAAACAAAATGGAACTCACTAAACCATCAAACTAAATGTTACTGTCTTAGTTATATGACCTCATTAGGATCAGTACATCATCTGACAGGGCAGGCCAGGGATGTCCCTGGAAAAAGCAAATTCAAACTGACCATATTTTGTTCAAATTCCTCAACTAGTTATTTTTATAATGATGTCCCCTTCATAGTTCTGAATGATCATTACTCACTCTATCCACACAAATGCTTTCAAGAGGAATTAAAATATGTTCCGTGTAAAATTATTGAGTTCTTTGATGATGTCAAACAATTTTAGATTCGTGGTACTCATTCTTTATATATGTCATTGATGGACACAGAGAGTTAAATGTGTTGTTCAACCAAATTGGATTACACCAGATATCATACAAACCATACAACTCGTGATGATTATAAAGCACTAGGAAAGACTAATTGGAAAAATAGCAAAACATAATCTGGTAAGACTCTGGGTTATCAAAAAATATATCATGACCAACCTCAGACTAATGAATCAAAACACACCAGAAAACATTTGGAGCTTGTAAATGTCATTCTCATCCACACTCTAATAATTGTTTTATTTCATAAAAGTTAGTGTATGTATCAATAACAATGAGGATATTTCCAATCAGTTAAATACATTTGTTACTGTTTCTGATAATATTAAAGAAGCATTTACTCCTGATGGTCATGAGGAACATTTACACCTTTGTACTGGAAGACAAAACATGAAAGTAATGTATATGAAACACCCTTTTAATTGATGATAAAGTGCTGATATATCTGCAAGATTTAGAAGTAGCAAAATACATAAGTGTTTGCTTAACTTAACCAGGGTTATTAAGGAAAACAGCACATTTCAATAATGGAAGCATACTATACATATGCAAAAACAAAGACATATCCTGACTAATGGAAGACGGCTAATGTTCACGAATGTATGAAGGATGTGAAGATCATGACCATTCATGAAAGAATATGTGTAAGAAAAGCTAAAGTATATATATACTTATCTATCTATCTATCTATCTATCTATCTATCTATCTATCTATCTATCTATATATATATATATATATATATATATATATATATATATATATATATATATATATATATATATATATATATATATATATATATATATATATGCATAGCAACATTAAAGTTATGTTCAGTAAAAGGTCACATAATACCAATATTTTATCGATAATAAGTTCTATGTCAACCAATAACTTTCTTCTCCCTGAGCCCAGAAATGTATTTATGTACATAGGCATGACTATATTTCTTTAGCACTACTCTCTACGTATAATGCTGACAAAAACAAGTTTGATGTAATTTTTACCAATATTTAGTTTGTGGACATATTTCAAGAATGCCTCAAATGATAAGATATGAATAATTTTATTCAGTTTTCTTACAAATATGATAATTAGGGCTAGTACGTAACCTCGGCATATATAATCTCTTGACAATGTGAGAAACAAGTTCAAGGATTTACTTTTCATGATGCCATCTTTAGGATAATTGCATCTAGAATGGAATATGTTTGAACTTGCATGCATCTGGTGAACAGTTTAGTTTGCCCGTGTGTATACATACTTTTAACCAAATTTTGTTTCTCAAGAATATCAGGGATAACGTACATAGCCAACATTTATAAGGAGTAAGTGAAAAAAAAAGAAAGAAAGAACGAGCATATCATATACTCCTGCAGATTGTGCGTGTTTGTCTTCGTTATTTGGATTTTTAACGTAGCTTTAACAATTTTTCATTCATATCGCTACGATGTCTGCAGTGTGCCAGTTTATAGTGATGTCTAGCACTGGGCCATCATGCAACAGACATGTAGCATGATGTCCCACCTAGTCACATTATCCTGACAGCAGGCTAATTTGTCCCAACACTAACCTCTTAATGCTGAGCGCTAAGCGAGACAGCTGTTAGTACAATTTTTATAAGCCTTTGGTATGGCTCGGCCATGGATCGAACCCACGACTTCCCGCATCCGAAGCGGACGCTCTAACCACTAGGCTACCGGAGCGGTCGTCCCAAACCAAAATGCATGCTTGCCACAAGCTTGCTGCAAGTCTCCGTCAAGCTAGTTGAAGTTGCACAAGCTAGTAAGAGAGCTCGTACAAGCTTGCACAAGCTTGTAAAATTAATTTTTCCAAGTCTGCAAGCTTGCAAAATCTAAATTTCAAGCTTGCAGAAGGACATTTTCCAAGTCGACAAGCTTGTAAAATCTAAAATTCAAGCTTGCAAAAGGAATTTTTCTCATTAAGTCTGCAAGATTGCACAATCGAAAATTCTGCATAGCCTGCACGCAAGCTTGCAGTATAATTTAAGCAGTTATGAAAGTTGAAAGTTGGCAGCTAGCTATAGGCTCTGCATCAGAGATCATGCAGTACCTGTTGAAATGTTGAATATACACTTTTACTATATATCATGTGCAGTAAGAAACAAGTCAAATTTAAATGTTATTTTGTTTTTGATTCATATCATCTGATAATACACTCTAGTTAAATATATGTATGTATATATTCAATTCTTGCAGAAATGCTAAACAGTTATACTTAGCTGCTACATACATAAAAAGGTATTATTCCAACATATCTTTGTCTGAACTTAAATAAGAACATTATTCATATATATTTCAAATTAAACTGAGTTCTTGTCCATCTTTTATATAAAATGTAATTTATTTCTACAAATATTTTTTTTCCAATTTAATGATATATCTTGTTTAAAATATCAGCCAGGTTAGATAAGCAATTGAGCCTTTTGCGTATAAAATAAATTCTTTAAGTGATTGTACACTGATTTGGCTATTTTGTCAGTGAGTGATATGGATTATAATCATAAAATAACTATTGGTTGTCTTTAATCTGTTTATGTTCCTAAAAATACAAAATATTTAAATCCACAGGTAAAACAGTTTTAAACTATACAAATGCACATAACCAGTATATTGTCAAAGTCATCCCATACAATGTTTACTATAGAACTAATTCAATCACTTTCCACAGTATTAGGTCTTAGTATGATACAGCTCTTATCTTTTAAAAAAATAATAAATAAACCCATACCAACAATGTTTTCAAGAAGTATGGCTACGAAATGATCAGACTATTTCCCTGTATAAATATGAATCAAACATACATGAGCCAATGTGGTTTCATCTACAAATGCAAATTTTCCTTCTTTTGTGACTTTATTTACAATTCCAAATAACGATGGAGTGCATCTGCAGTCATTCATCAATGCAGCAGTACAGTAGATAAACTTTAACGTAGAAAGTATATGGAAGACTGAATAAAGAATCCCCTTTTAGTAAATTCCTGTAAAATAGATAGTAAATGCTGACTGCAAAGTTATTTACAGACTAACATAATACAGTAAAATATTTTATGTCAAGTATTTGTAAATGCTATTTACCGACTGCATCATCAAATATAGTCTCAGTAACTCTTGTAATATTAACTTATGGCATTGGGTTCTTGAAAGAAGTGTCATATATATTTGTTTCAATCACAATCTGCTGCCAGAAGAAAAAATATTGTCGGTTATTTATTTGCTAAATAAAAGTTTTAAAATATATACAATATTTCTTTGTCTTTGAGAGTAACAGATGCATCCCATTCTGCCAACATTCTATAAAGAATTGAGTTTTGTGAATTTTGCTTGTTTAAATAGAAATCAAATCAAACCATGGAAGATGAAATGTGCTTTTCCGCGACAGAGACTTAATTCGGTATCGAGTCATTAAGGGCGGTTACTTCCCCTGTTTACGTTTAGCAGACTGGTTTACGACCTTTAAATATACACACAATATATTTGAGTCGCAAGAATACAAAACAACCATTGTAGCGTCGCGTTAAAAATTAGGCGCAATTTTCAAAGTTGAACCGTCACAATTTAACATGTTATTTCTGAAAATTTCATTGCCCTCTGAAGCAGTATTTGTGCAATAACCGATCATACAACCCGATAGACAATTGAGTCACAGAGTTATCATGTTGGTGAGTAAACTCAAGTTTGTTTTGTATTTTGCCAGTTTTCGGGACTGTAGTTCAGCGGTAGCGTCGTTTTACTTTTACGATCTAAATACGTAAAAAGATGACTTTGTAATGTTGCTTCATCCAATGATTGAGATGACAAATCTGAAGATCATTATTATTTATTGCTGCGCTTGCCAAACTGCAGTAATCGATGCAGTTCTGTCAGTTATGGACAATAGGGTTATGAGATTATACAATTAAATGCACGCTTGTGAATCTCATTTCCGTTATTCTTAGGGTCTTTCTTTCCTCTCGCATATCAGATTCATCAATTGTTCAGAGGTTGTTACATTCAATTCTTTTCATTCTAAAAAAATATGGCAGTTATTTTATTTCAAAATTTCATAAGGTATCTAATCAGTTTCATCGGATGTTTATTTTGTTTGTTAAAGCTCTGAAGTGCCCATTCGTTTGACATGTACCTTTCAAAATGGATGTTAAATGTACAAGTTAGGAGCTCAATAAATGATGATCTTGAAAAAAACAGTTACTGATATTTTTTGGACCTGATAAGTGTTTTTGGAACTAAAAATGAATTGCTTTTGCCAAAGAGATAAATACTCGGTTTTTGTGTCCTGGTTACATAGCATATGTTGCTGTAATCCATTTCCGTAGTCCTACATGTAACACATAGCACATGTTGAGTTTGTTTAGGTGCTATGTCTTACTATCCAAGTAACGGCCTTGTTTAGCGTGTTCCGATGTCATTGATATCGGAATGAGTAATCAAAGTTTCAGGAACATCTCACACACTTGGCAGCCCTATCGACACTTTTCCACTAATTTATTGTAATTAATATACTTAATGTGCTGTCTTTATCCTGGCGAAATGAAAATATGAGACTAGCAAATGGACGCATTTTCACATTCTGTTGACATACATTTAAATTTGTTGCAATGCAACAGTAGTCGAGGTATGCTGAAGTAAGTTCAAGTAGGTACATGTTCGGGATAAGTTTCTTGAACGAAACGAACCGTTGCTTACAGTTCCAATAGGCATACTATATTTTTATTCGTTTCGCTAAAGAATAATATTTCAAGCTAACCCGATTTCGGCATTCCCGGCTTTCATCGCTTTCCAGCCAACGGAAATGTAGGCCAACGAAACTTGAAAATAGGTCCATTTCTTTTGTGAGAATTTGAATTTATTAGAGAAAAGACATCAGAGTAAGTAAAGTCTGACTAAAACATGATGACTTTACTTTGTAGAAAAGCACTGTTATTTTAGTTGTCAGTTTTTTTGAAATATTCCTGAAAATTTACTTTCGTAACGATGTTAGTCGATATCAAAACACACTACACAGCGCCGTTAGTTAGGTTGTAAGACCTTGACGCCCACAACATAAATATCAACGTCAGGTCTTACATGTAGGACTATCCATTTCAGTGGATGATACCTGAATCACACCAGAAGCAGTGGAGGATGCAGGATTGTATTCTGAGGATTTTGTTTCAGAGTAATTCAAATGGCAAACATTCTTGTTTTCACCTAATAATTCTTTCATTGTGTCAGTAAGATCTCATGCTAAACGATGATCACCATATATTAACATTTTCATTTTAATATTTAATATTACATACTTTTTGCACATCAAGGGCTAGAAAAATGGAGGTATGTGACCAGGTATAGAATAAATTAATCGATGCCATATCAGTTCTTCTGATGCAGCTAGCTAGGTCAGCTTTGTTTGTAAGCTTGCGCAAGCTTGTAATTAGTAAGCCTGCCGCAAGCTTACTTGACAAGCTTGCACCAAGCTTACATGACAAGCTTGCCAATAGTAAGCCTATTACTAGCTTGCTAGCTTGCGCAAGCTTGCCTCAAGCTTGCCTCAAGCTTACATGACAAGGTCGCGCAAGCTTGCCAATAGCATGCTTACCTATTGCAAGCTTCCCTATTACTAGCTTGCGCAAGCTTGCAATTAGGCAAGCTTGCCACAGTTTCAAATCTAAGCTTACATAACAAGATTGATGCAACCTTAAAAATAAGCTTGCGATTTTGGTTTGGGGGCGCTGTAGATTGTAGGACTGTTGACTATTACTTAAAGTGACCTGAATATTTCATAAGTACTGTATGGCATAAATAAACAAACTGGTCTCTAAAACCGTCTCTGACAATGTATTCAATGTAAATAGAGTAATTCTTTCTAAATATCTCTAATATGGACTTAAAATATTTGTGCTCCCTTAGAATGTCAGAAAATGAAGATGTTTGCTTGGTGACTGAACAAACCATACATAATTGTTTACGACAGCAGACTGTAATTACTAAGCAGAAAAATACAGTTTTACCTTTAGTTTCCTTCTTGAGTAACTTTACAGAATTTATGTACTTAATGTTGTAATTGATCCCATTAATAAGCAGTATTAAATCAAATAATTTTACAGCTTACTTATTTTGTCTTAGGAAGAGGACGCCGATTTTATATTCATTGCATTGGAACTATGTCAAGGCAGCTTACATGATTATGTTGAAGGCAAATTACAGAGTAAGATAAACATCGAACCCACAAAGCTGCTTCATCAGGCATTGAGTGGTCTAGCTCATCTTCATTCCTTGGGTATAGGTAAGTCTTTGTGTTTATCTTTACCGGAATAAGAAGCCCCTTTTCCCAACACAGACATGTCTCAAGTGACCAATTTCGCCTGACATGAATCCTTTTATTACGTTTAGCTCGTCTGTAAGTAAGGACATTTAAGGTTGTCTCATGATCCTATATCAATAATAACTTGTGAACCCATGTCTTCAGCATGAACAAACACGAGATTTATAGATATGAATCTTTATTTCAGAATAGATGTTGTCCAAACTCTGCGGGAAGTCTCGGTCATAATAAGCTACACCCATTAATAAAAGCAAATAGACAAATATAATGCAAGCTTAGTCAGATTTCCATCCAAATCTCTGTTACATTTCACCATACCTGCCGTATAAAAATGTATTATTTTGGTATCAAAGAAATGTAATCATGAATACTATTTTTAAATATGCTTGATTTTTTAATTTCATTTGATACATCAGATTGTAGGACATGCGTACACACACACACACGCATATATATATATATATATATATATATATATATATATATATATATATATATATATATATATATATATATTGCAGAATGGAACTGGCTACATTATTGTTTGTAAACAAATTAATTACTTCTTAACCCTATTCAACATATTGTGTCCATAAAATGCTCTAAATCACATAGTTTAATGCTATTTTGTCTAGTATGGAGGATACAAGTGTGAGATGTGGTATTGCCGTTGTAAGATACACGTGTTTATGTCCTTCTTGTATTTTGCTAACTCTTAGAAAACAAACGGAGCTGATGGTAGAGCTTACATCCATTATGAGTCATACATCATCTTCCATCAGTCAACAATTCATTGCTATTATTGTGGGTTCCATGAACATAAACCAGGTTTGATCAGATTTGGAATATAGGTGCTTATTATTAACATATCACAGGTTTTGAATAATAGTGGATACTCGCACATCGGATTGGGAAAGTTTGCTGGCAGTCTTAAATGTGTTTCTGGCCTGAATTTCATACACTGTGGCATAAATGCTTAAACCATCAATATCTCAGACACAGCTCACAATCAGCAAAAGCCACATATTTTAGAGAGGTAACGTATTTGTCCGAGTTTACTACAAATCTGAAATCAATATTCATGATATTACTTTAAAAGATATTAAAGTATATGTTTTAATAATCTAGATGCGGGATGTTCAAACCACGTCCGAGTCATGCCAAAGACTTATAAAAATGGTAATAACAGCTATTTCTCTGGCAGCTAAACATTAAGAGGTAAGTGTTAGAACTGGTCGGCTTTGTAGTAGGATAATGGTAATGGGTGGGACATGATGCTACATGTCTGCGTCATGATGCTCCTGTGCTAGACACATTGTAAACTGTCACACTGCAGTCATCATAGCACTGTGACTGAAAATATGTTAAAGCTACGTTAAAAAACCAAAACACACACTGACAGAGGAACGGTGATATCATTATCTTGAAAGTGAAACCACCAGCAGAAGGAAGTCATAGTTCTCGCTCTTCATATGTGTGTGCCTGCGTGCGTGTGTATGTGTAGCAGGCGTAGACACTGCATGTTTCCATCTCGATTTGTAACGGAATTAACGCTTGCACATATATAATGTTTTACTAAGTTATCTTCAGTTTGATCGATGGTGTATGAAATTAATTGGCATTGACCTAACAAGAGGTGCATTAGAATGATACTGATGTAATGTCCAGAATGGCCTATAGCACATCCATTTTACAAATCATGCATGTACAAATATTATCGGGTTTTCATCAATAGTCGTATGATATATATTCGGAACTAAATACAAATAGTGATAACCTAGCCAGCTTGGAAGTATGTAATCATAATCTTTCTGCACTAAAAGCCATATTTCACTGGAGTTTTCATCATAATAGGTTGTTTAGATGGTAATAAATACACGTGTCTCTGCTGACCATATGGTATTGTCAAGAAGAGGCTTGGACTGAAAGACTTTGTATCATGACCACTTGGTCATGAATAACATGACTCTGACGAACGAAACCAACTGGAAAACATTGGTATGGCTATTTAGCTAGATGGCTGGCCATATCGACATTATGTTTTCACCAAAAATGTATTTGATCATCTCATGCTTGTGGTCCTCATTGGACGGTCATCTTGAAAATTTTGCTATTGCTTTCTTAAATCGGACATTATTTTCATATGGGAATTTTACCTAAAGCCTTGTTTTGGTGATTAGTGCATTCTGAATAAAAAACTATGCAAACTAGCTAGATATAGTTAATATCCGATATGGTCATCATATCCTATTGTTACTGTCCTTACATCATTATTTTTCTTAAAGACATATTATTGTGCCTAGTTCATCCTGTATAAACATGTTGCAAACTGTAATCAATAGGGCAAATAAGGTAGGCCTTTTGTAATATTTTTTATCATTTTTCCTCACAAATTGTTGCAAATATATAAATGGAGTTCACACCAAAGACTCAGCAAGGTATCTAGCTGCTCCAGGCCAAAGACGGTGATTGATATGTCTGCCTTACCTCCCCTTATGATTATATTTTCATCTACCTAAATGAATAGGTGCCAATCTGGCATTCAGTTGTCCAACACAACAGCTAATTTAGAAATTTTAAATAATAATAATAATAATGATAATAATAATAATAACAATAATGATAATAATAGCGTTCATTTGTAATATAGACCACTGGTCCAGCACATATATCCATACAATATGCAAGACACAATTATGTTGTAGTGCGTAACAAAAGAACATCGGATCTATTGGAAGTGATACACATGAATGTAATAATTATTGCATTTTTCGAATTGGGTGAGACACACCTATATTAAACAGTGATCACACATACGGATTTAAGGGGAACCGTAAACCTGCATGGAGCAAATTTTGTGATATTGATCTAGAGTCTTATGTAGCAGGAGTCGGTGATAAAACTATTTATCTTATCTTGAAGGCTTTTATAGTAAACATTGCTAAAGTAGTAATCATAGTAGTATTATTATTGTTTGAGCAAAAGACCTAATTTATTCTAAAGTTGGATTTTTATATACAGAGGTGGGTAACTAACAGGTAATGTTATGTTGTCTCTTGTTACCTCTGATTGGCAAGTTCCCCTCTATAAGCATGGTGATTATATAACAAACATCGTTATCTCCCAACAATTCTAGCAATAATTGACAAGTGAATCATACTCTCTATGACACATATAAACAGTCTTTCCATCTACTTAATCTCATCCTGCAGCCTATTCCTAAACAAATCTTCACATCTCTGATTGAACAATCTAAGAAAGGTATTTTCATCATTTGTACATACATATATACATACATACATACATACATACATACATACATACATACATACATACATACATACATACATACATACATACATACATACATACATTCATGCACATATAACGATATTTCTTAATGAACTTCAAACTTTTTCTAGATGTTCCGATAAGCATGCATTTTGTCTTAGATTCACTTTCTACCATCTTATTTAGTTTTTAGCACTCCTCAGTTAGCGTAAGGTCTAAATTTGTTTCCAGTCAGATAAATATGAATCAAACCAATATATTATATACATTAAATCTAAAACAAAGTAACTTACTTTGGAGAATATCATGCAAAAATTGATCAAATCTGTCTTATATATATATATATATATATATATATATATATATATATATATATATATATATATATATATATATATATATATATATATATATATATATATATATATATATATATATATATATATATATATATATAATGCCAGTTAGATTGTCATTATTCATTTCTCCCGACCCGTGATCAGGTAATTTTATTAAAGCAGCAGCAGAATGGGCGAACCCACCTCATTTCATAACCGTTATTTTGGTAAACTAACCCTCATTACAAAAACGAAAAAACGTGAAACCGAGGCATCTAACTTTCCGAGAGTGAGTCTCTCTGCTGGGTTAGTTGTGTTCTTTTCCGTATATACACGTGAGTTTTACTACGATGATGCCTTATCGAGGTCGCACCCAGTATGCTGCTATTAATTAAAAATTGTGTTGTTATAAGTCCATGCTGGGTTGACTGAACCTGACTAAATAAATTTCTAAACTTAATTATGTCCATATCTCCGCTGCACCAAGTCCAATGAATATTTTGCAACGTATGCGTGTCAACTCCGTTGAATACAGCAAGAATATTACAATTATCTCTGATCACTTTTGGTATGTGTGTATACCGCTGGGTTACATAAATCACATCTTTGTTTTAATACCTGCATTGGGAAAATATTCTAGCTGGATGTGATTGCTTATCCGGCATCACATCATCGTACACAACTAAAATGTTAATAAATGCGTCAAGGTCATCTACAGATGGCGCTTCATCGATATCAGTAATGTATTCAACAACATCATCACCCTTTTCATTTGACAACTTTCCGTTTTCATTAAAGTCCTTTAGCACTTCGTAACATAGTCGATCATGAACCGACGGAGCTGCCAAATACAACATGTCCAAGGTCATCCACTTCATTATTAAAGTAAGTAACAATTGCGTTTTACCAGATCCAGACGGACCTATGATCATCATTCAGATAGAATTTTATAGCGCTGCATGATGTTTAACCGGTTTTCGTTTTCTTACCGCCGAAAAGTCAGTGATCTCCATGTTATATAAATATAATAAATAATATGGAGTTATATTGTGTGAAATTCATTACGCGTACTCCCACAAGTGCACTGACAACTATTACAACAAAAAATAACAGGTCAGCAGTGACAGCTAAGTTTGAACGATGTAGTAGCAAAAAAAATATAGTTTATTCCCCAGACACAGTCAGGTGACATATCAGTTTAAAATAAAAGTCAGGAGCTGATATTGCCGCTCAGTTAGCCAAAATAGCAGGAACACTATGGGCTAAGTACCCAGAATATAATTACTGTGGTCCTGGTACTAGACTTGATATCAGACTTGATGACCAAGACCAACCAAAACCAGGTGAGTATCCAATAAATGCTATTGATCAAGCTTGTCATGCTCATGATGTAGCTTATAAAAGCAAAGATCTTCAGCATCGACACATCGAAAATGAAAAATTAATTCACGCGCTCAAAAATATAACGGATAAATCTTTCAAAGAAACATTAGCTAGTTGGCTAGTAAAAACTGCAATGAAGGGTATGCATGCATTGGGAAACGGTAATTAATCGTCCGATTATTGAAATGATGGAATCGATTTATTATTCCCCAAGAGGATATTGTGAATGGTAGAGCAGCGATTCGTACACTCGCTGAAGCAGCAGGTGTCGGACGTTCAACTGCTGAATAATGGTTAGCCCGACAGGCAATATGGAAAATATATCTACCATGGCCTAAAACAATACAATACAGGGATTTTGATGTCAGCGTCCCTAATGAAGTTCATCAGGCTGATATTTTATTTTCACCACATGATACCAGACGTCGTAAAATATACAAATACGCGCTAACTGTCGTTGATGTTGCAAGTAGATATAAAGAAGCAGAGCCTTTATCAACAAAGACAGCTGCTGAAGTATCTTCTGCTTTTAAACGAATGTATCAACGAGGACTCGGACCACAAGGTGGTCTACGATGTCCACAGCTGTTACAGGTTGATCCTGGCAAAGAATTTCAAGGCGGACATACTGCAATTCATCGTGATCAGGCAATTGTTGAACGATTTAATTGAACACTTGCTGAGCAGTTATCCTTCAATACGTGAAGGAAATAATTCAGGATACTAGATCTCGCGAATGGGTTGCAAGATCATCAAGTGTGATAGCTGTGTTAAATAATGAAATAACCCGAAAAATTAACATGAAACCTATTAAAACGATGACCAAAAACATATACCAGTACAGCGGCGTGATTTTTCAGCGCAGCCTGTACTGGGTAATGTGACTGTAATATATTTTTTTAAACCCGGTGCCATTGAAGGTGGTAGAAAAGAGCAACTGATCCTATCTGGAGTATTAAAACACAAAATTTCCAGCGTAGCTACATCCACGGGTAGACCTGCAATCTACAGATTAGATTCACCTGCTCCTCAACGTGGATTTACACGTGAACAATTACAATTCCCTAAGACACGCAATTACCACCGCGATCACTTAACTAGCGCCGTTACGTCGATTACACTCGAGACAGGTCAACATCACATTTTCACGTGTATGACCACGACGGTTATCTTTTCTATCTACGGTAAATTGTATTGGATTATTCCTCGAGTACTGCCACAACATTACAAAATTACATGTCGCACAAGGATTATTCTGATGCTGCTTCAGTGTCATAATAAATTCAACATCTATATCAAAGTCGCGCTTTTTTTGTCACTTAGTTTATTACCGGCTAATTTTTTTCTTATTGTGCTATCGTTTACATCATCAATAATTCGTGTAGCGTCTGTAACAATTCTCGACATGATCATCTACAATCCAAACTCGAGTATCAGAGATGGTTAACCCCTGAGATGAGTGAATTGTCATTGCGTATCCTAGCGTCCACGGAGATGTGTTTATTTTTATCGCATCGTCAGCAATATTGACATCCACTGGGACAACATCGTTTAATACAAGATTTTGTTTCTCGGTCTGTCCTGGTATATCAACGTCAATATTTTGCCGTCGCGTATGTGCTGGTCGATAACACAGCGGCAGTGGTAATTCTAGAAACTGTTCTATATGTAACTGAAATAATTGCTGCTGAAGTATATCACGAACTATCTTTCTACTCGCCACTATCAAATCGTTCGGGTTCCACGTTTGCAGAAAGTCGTTCATTGAAGTTGCTGAAATTATTTTACGTATTATTTCACACTGAATTTTATTCGGCTGTAGTCTGATTCATTTATTGAACTCATTCAATTTTGCATGAAGAGATCTGTGATCATCAGTTATCTCTGAGTAATAATCTACAAAATTCTTTAACCAATCATGTGGAGATGGTCCAACAAACTGTGGTGGTTGACCGTGATCGCAAATTATCACAGCTTCATTTTTCAATAACAGCCAATCGAGGAACATTTTAAATATATCTTTAGATACTGTGCACACTTCATCCCAAATAATAATGTTTGGACTATTTCGCTCCCATCCGGTCAGGAGTCCATGTGTCGCCCAGTGATAAGTACATGACTGTACTCCTCGTTGTTTCATTTCTCTCGCGAGTCTGTGTGTTGGTGTTAGCACAATCATGTCATCTCAATTCTGTCGAAATAATTCGATCACCCGAGTTGTCTTACCAGACACTCCTGGGCCATTTCGATAAACAGTCTTGTGTCTGGTTACTGGATCATACACGGATGCCGTCCTCGACATTTTCTATACGATAATTCTGATATCTGATTGCTGCGATAAATATCTTTAATCGTAACATCTGCTGATTCATTATAATTATATAATATGTCTTGTTTTATTCTCCACGACCCCCATGTTACATCAGTGTTTGTTAAACGAATTACCAATGATGTATATTTTTTATCGATATAAAACGAATCCGTTGCAACTCTGACTGCAGTGTCAGGGAATATATTTATCGTCGATAATACATTTATTGGCACATAATCGAGCATTGAAGATGTTAAATGAGTATACTAAGGCGATTCGCCATTCGTATGACCAAACAATAATACCTAATCGTGTTCCGTCAGACAAGTAAGCGTTTTCTCAACTTACAAATACAGTTCTCGTTGTTGCATCAGCGATTATACAATTTTATTCCGCATCATCTAGAATTAATCGTGCATATTATCGTTTATGATCATATGCTCCACCTTGAGTAAACTTATTCTTCTACCGAGATCCTTTGCGGCGCTAGCATCATCAGGTGATGGTAACCAAACTTCGGGCTGCTTCCGATATGATATAATTGCTTCACTTACAATCAGCGATATCAGTAGTTTACAATCATATATCGTAATAAAAGTATTTTTGCCCAGCATTTTTCTGAAAAGTGTCTACCAAACAAAACATACCAGATCGGATGAAGATCTTAAGCGAATTCGAATGACATAAAAAGAGCGAATCCGGTTAGATCAAAATCAGGTAGTGGTCCATTTATCAATACTTGCGTCATCTTGTTTGTGGGGTGTCCAAACCGCCTAAAATATCCAGAACACTCCCCCAATCCCAGAAAATTTCCCGGATAATACGCGACCATATCAACCGAGATGACATCATTGTAGTCATACTTGGTATTCCACAATCCACCGTTTCCGTATTCACAGCAACTAAGCTGCACGTCTTCTAGAAATTCAGCGCGTGTTGGCTTCCACGAATTTTTCTCTCTGGTAGCGTGGGCTGCAACTGACGAAACTGTAAAACAATTATTTAGTAATTGCTCAGTATTTTTGACAATTTCTGCGCAATATTTTTCATTTCTTCATGAAGAGAATCTTTACGATATATTTCACCGTTAGGTCGTACAAATTGATCATAGTTTTCATCATCTGAACTTTTAAATAACCATATTGACACAGGATCGTCCTTATTTATTTCGTGAATAGCATCAAACATACCTCTCAGAGAGTTATCAGGAGGGTAAAATCTTACAGTTCGATCTCGTGCAAATATTGTGATTGCGTTGGTCCATGCGTGAGCATTATGATCAACGATATTTATTTAAACTCCCCCTTTTTATAATGTTTCGAATCGTGTAAAATCCCTACTGTTCTCTATGCTACGATTATTGGAAATTGTAGTGTTTTCTCTAACTTAGCGGCATCATTTATTGTAGCTCCGGCATCCTTAACCGATTCAGCCCATTTGTTTATTTTTTAACGCGTAGATTTGTTAACCCATTTCCACGCATCACATTTGTAAAATGTTCGATTACTCGTTCGGCTACAAAATTCAACTTTGACTTTGAAAATCTCATTGGTGAACGATCATAGACGTTGGGTTGATCATTCAGCTGATAAATTCCATAAACAATCGCTGTTATAGGATACGCTCGTTCGTAATATGGTCTGTCAATACCAGTCAGTAATCCTGGCTTGGAATTTTACTTAAAACAGCGGTTTTTCCATTAACAAGGACAGGGTCACGTTTGTCACTGATAATCCACGCAGCGGAATCTGTTTCTGCCAGCACAATAAACTTTATTCTGAAAAGATATTTCTGATCGTTGAGATATTCGATTATCTTTTCCGCTCGCGTATCTTTCATTGTAGCATAAATGACTTCGTCGATGCCTTTGTTTGCACCTTTGGAGTCACGTACAATTTTGAATGTTGACCATACGTGAGATGCTCCATCATCACGAAATTTTTTTTAGCATCCCTGATAATATTAACCAGATTAATAGTCGGATCAGTCACAGTCTCTCAGCGGTTCTTCTGTCAAGATCGAATCTGTAAGTTTTCCAAGGCCGGATTGTAGATAATCTCTCAAACTCTTCCATATTATATTTCAGGCAAGTATTTAAATAAAAAAAGTTATATATATGATGGCTCAAATAAGAAATCAGTGTAGGTGGTTGATGGTGGGGCCTTCAACTCCTTGTAATAAATCCTGTGTGATGAAATTATGTGGTCAACATTTGCAAAGTGTGCGACAGGTGAGTCTTGGTCCACAACTGTGTTTACGGTGTGGGGTTGGAGTTAGAAGAAAAACACAGCTATGCGCGTGTTGTGGTGGTAAAAAATACAGAGAATTAAAACAATATTACGATATTAAAAAAATAAGAAACCCGTTGATAAGGTTATAAGAACCCCATAAGACTATTAGCTAGATTTGAAGATAAGTTATAATATAGACAAATCTGATTATATATAAATGCAGCAAAAATAATTTGTCACACATGCCACCATTAAAAA
The DNA here is from genome assembly GCA_028554795.2 of Sinohyriopsis cumingii. NCBI lineage: Eukaryota > Metazoa > Mollusca > Bivalvia > Unionida > Unionidae > Sinohyriopsis > Sinohyriopsis cumingii. Next base: position 17,280,831 of record CM068832.1, on the reverse strand, counting down.
TTATGAAGCATCTCGTGATGGTGTAGTAAGACACTGTCAGCATTAAAGACCAGTTGGCACTGTTGATAATGCCGGTTATCTTAAATTTACTGTTGGGAAGAAACATTATTACTGTCATAAATTTATATTCGAGTTTTTTTTAGAGGAGATCAAAGACGGTCGTGTGATCGATCATATCAACAATTACAAATTCTTTACACAATTTACAGGCTATCACACCTAGCGAAAATTGTGCACGTGGACCGCCGAGTAACAAATATTTAAATCAATGATCGCAGCTGCCAAGTATTTCAGTTTTAACTCCTCCGGGGTTACGACATGTTGCAAATAAAATATAAAAATCGGTCTTTTCTTATGGGTACGAAAATTGGACCTCATTTCGTTATGTTCAGGCAATGAACGGAAATAACTCTACTGAGGATATGTACCGCGGTTGACATAGTTATTCTCGTTTCCTGTACTGATTAAACCGCATTCTAGTTTCACTATCGTTGTTCTGTACCTCGCATCACAATGCTACTTTTAATAACCTATACTTTGTGTGTAGCCGAATGTTTTCTTAATTGTATACACATTACAGTTTTTCATAGACTCAAAGGTAAATTATTATTCTTTCCTCTTTTTCCTTTCATTATATTTTTTGTGGTAATGGTTAATACGAAAGTAAATTATCTCCAATTACTTCCCGTAGATAAAATCAAGGACTGTCGAAACGGGCAGTTATAATTGATTATTGGGATAAATAAAAAAACATTTCACAGACAATATATATGTTTTACTGAATCCGTCTGGTTTTCTGGTTCATCTGTATTTTTTCTGCGGTTATAATTAAGAAAAACTTAAGAATATGTCACGCCTGTCTTTGAATTTCTAGATATCAGTCCAGCTTATATAATATAAGACACGTTTTCTTTATTGGGGTTTTCGAAACTCAACAAATAAATACATCTTAACGCCATGTCAACACGGGGCGGACACCTTTCGCGCTCCCAGTGGTTGATTTTGCGGGGAGGGTATGCAAAATCTGTTGAGCGTAGAAAATAACCCCGTGTTTGTCTGTGCCGTCCAATATGTATTTTACCGTCCTATATGTATTGTGCCGTCCTTACTATAAATACGTGTAAATAGTGTAAATACATGTACCGTGTCGTCCTTACCGTGTGTTGTGCTGTCCTTAATTCAGGTTTACTGTATCCTTGTAAACTCGCTAAGATGCGGTGGTACCTAGGAGTTTACAGATTTAAATAGTGTAAATACTATGTGTTGTGACGTCCTCGAAAACACGCCCTCTTGAGTCTACTAGACTGTTGTTTGACAGGTTAGAGGTTCACATAGGGGGTTGTGTTTCGTATACCCCTGAGCCTGTGTGATGTCATAAAGGCACCCTAGAGCCTCATATGAAGTTGTGTTGTCCTCGATGTAAAAAAACACCCCTCCGGACTTGCAAGGATGTTATATGGACACCCTAGGTTTTCATGTAGGAGTGTAAATATTTTTCTTTTAAACACACACACAGACACACATACACACACACACACACGCACACACACACACACACACACACACACACACACACACACACACACACACACACACACACACACACACACACACACACACACACACACACACACACACACACACACACATATATATATATATATATATATATATATATATATATATATATATATATATATATATATATATATATATATATATATATATATATATATATATATATATATATATATATATATATATATATATACTGTATGATGAATTATAAAAATATCAATGATGTTATTTCTGCTATTAAAAAATTAGAGCGAGACGGCATAGATATATCTGATGAAGTAAATCCTGAAAAATATATTTCTGATTTTGAGACACTGCAAGAAAGTAAATAAGAAGGATGATGCAATTTACCATCTCAGTATTGATTCGTAAAGAAGATTCAGACAGCAATATGTGAATCGCTAGCTGCAATATCAGAAAGTGAAGAAAAGAAATTTGTCTTTCTGTCTCGTGCAATCGAAAAAATAGATCAGAATTATCTCGTGAATATGAAGCAAAAAAGATAATTAATACTCGTGTGAGGCAGCTAAGACAAATTTATGAAAATGAAGGCTAGACTCCTTGATAAAAAAGGACGTGGAAAAGGAAAGTGAAAGTAGTATGTCAGCCCATCTCGTTGATTTTATCAAGGACAAGGACGGATAATTGTTTTGTGCTGTTGCTGACCAATTTTCGTTAAAATAAAATAAAATTATTGTGAAATCAGTCAGTTTTGCATGATTTTGACTACCTTGTTATCTGTCAGAATTAACAAATCTGACGATTTGCACGATTTTGACTACCTTATTACTTATCAGAATTAACAAATCAGTCGATTTACACGATTTTGATTACACTGACAGATTTCAGTGAAATATTTGTTTTTCACTGAAATTTGTTAGATTTACACGATTCTGATTACCTTATTACTTATCAATTTAACAAATTCGACGATTTACACGATTTTGACTAACTTTTTACTCACCAAAATTACAAAATCGGCCTGAAAATACTATTTGTATGAATCTGAGGACAGTTACAGAAAGACCTCGTCAGTGACGATTTTAAGTATGTGCTGTTCCCTTGCTAATCGTAGATTTGCACGATTGGAAATCACTAAGATTTTACATATACATTCAGATCTAGCGTTTCCCCATGAAGGTCAATTAAGTTCCTGGATTAGTCAGTTAGTCTGAAATGTATTCTTGATAACAGTGGATTATAACATTGCAAATAATAATGACGACTTTGTATAGCACCAAATCTTTAGAAGCTCTAAGCGCTTTACAACATTAGCTAAAACCTATAAGAGAAAAAGCATATAATGATATGATTACACAAACAAACACCATGAAATTAGAGAACACTACAAAACATACTGAGAATATTGAAGGTAGGAAACATTATTAGGTCTTTAAGTTTGTTCTTGCAGTCGAAATAAGTGAGTTTTAATAGCACTCTTGAATGTCATCACTGTGTCTCTGTGTCTAAGTTCAGTGGCAATTCATTCCACGTTGCTGGGCCCTGGTATGCAAAAGAACGCTGTCCATATGACTTTGCTTTCATAGTGGGAATAATGAATTTACGATGGTCAGAAGAGGAGCGTAAGTATCTTGCTGGTGCGTACACACGAGTGAGGTCGGATAAGTATGTTGTACTAGAGTCCGACAGTGAAACGTAGCACAGCGAACACATTTTGTGTTTGATTCTGGATCGAATGGATAGCCAGTGTAGGGTATAGACCAGCAGGGAGGTGTGCTCTGATCGTGGTATTCTAAGTATGATCTGAGAAGCTGTTTTTTGATCTTTTTGAAGTTTCTGGAGCAGGTATTGAGATGAACCAGACAGAATTGAGTTACAATAGTCCAGTCTTGAAAGTGCTAATGAACACACAAGTGTTTTAGTGGCATCAACTGAAAGATGTTTCTGAACTGAGATGATGCGTCTCAGCTCAAGATATGCAGCCTTGCATATGTTCATGACATGTTGGTGCAGTGTGAGAGTACTGTCCAGAGTAACACCTAGGTTTCGTACTGATTGTGTGACTTTAATGTTGTTATTGCTGATATTTATTGTTTGAGGTAAAGGATGCAAATAAGAAAGTCTTTGTTTTGTGATCAGAATGGCCCCAGTTTTGTCATCTTTCATCTGCTGCTTGTTACATGTCATCCATGATTTCAAATCAAAATTGCACCCCTCTACATCTTGGATGGTAGCATCAACTTCAGTTGGGTGGCTAGATTTGTATATTTGGGTGTCATCAGCGTACAATTGATGAGACACTGGATGACGATCTATGACACTTGAGAGCAACTGAGTGTACAGAATGAAGAGAACCACAACATAGATCAACTGGGCTGGAGTGTATTCCATTCGCAGATACAATTTTTGTCCTGTTGAACAAGTAGGACTTGAACCACAGTTAGGCTGTATCATAAATGTCAAACACATGCTGGAGACGGTGAAGTAATATATCATGGTCTATTGCGTCAAATGCTGCAGACAAATCAAGGAGGGTGAGGATTGTAATCTTTCCTCTATCCAACGCAGAGAGAATGTCATTAAATACTTTTAGAAGAGTAGTTTCAGTACTGTGGCAAGGACGATATGCAGATTGTACATTGCTAAAAAGACTGTTTGAATTTAGATGAGATACAAGCTGGGATAGAACAACCTTTTCTAAGATTTTTTATATGAATGATATATTAGAAACTGGACGGTAGTTCTTTAAATCGTTATGGTCTAGTGTTGGTTACTTCAGCAGAGGATTTACAATGGCAGTTTTGAAAAATGATGGGAATTCCCCGGATGAGAGAGAAGTATTAATAACATCAGTTAGTGAAGGCAATACTGGATCTGAGCAGTCAAGCACCATTGATGTTGGAATTGTGTTAAGTTCAAATGACTTTGGTGCACTCTTCATCACGATTGTTCGTACGAAATCCATAGAGATAGGTTCAAATGCTGCTAATGGTTGCAGCTCAAATTGTGTATCCCAACTGTATGGTGACGACGAGTCAATTGAAAATGTGGTGTCAAGCTTATCTCTAATGGTTTGTACTTTGTCACGGAAGAAATTTGCAAACATGTCCGGAATGTCGACTGGAGAGAAGGCAGTTGGAAGTGGTGTAGATTTGTTCCTTGACATCAGCTTGTTAGTAATCTTGAAGAGCTCTTTGTAGCTTAAACTTTCCATGATCTTATTAGTTTAGTGGGCTGATTTCACTGCATGGACTATATTTGCGACATCCTTCTTATTGGCTTCATAAATTTACTTGTGAATAATGAGTCTGGTGGAAAGCCAAGGCCTCTCAGCTTTACGGCTGTCTCTTTTAGCAGTGCGAAGCTGGTCCCTAACACTACTATACCATGGATAACACTTTTGAATTGATACTCTGCACTTGGTAGCTGGGGCATGTTTGTCAAGCAATGAACGCAGGTAGTTATCTAGTTGTTCTACTGTAGGAGGTAAGCAAGTTGTTAGGTTAGATTGGATGTATTGCATTAGTTTGGTTTTATTTATCATACAGAGGTTTCTCTTAGTAGCAGATAAAGGTGGAGGGGCAGGAACTGATACGTGAAGATGACATATACTGCATATGTTGCAAGTTCATAGGATACCAGGGAGGACCGTATAATGTTATCAACAGGTTTATGAAGAATCCAGTCTAAAATGTGACCATGTTTATGGTTAGGTTCGTTAACTGACTGTTTGAGGTTAATGGAATCTACGAGTTTTGATGTATTTGGGTTTCCGGGACAGTCAAAGTGAAAGTTGAAATCTCCAAGAATAAGCAGGTTGCCACCTATGGAATTCCCAGAGTCCAGGAGATTCGGAAACTGCTCCAAAAAGAGAGAGTCAGCCAGCTTTCTTTTGTACTAGGAGGAGGGCGGTATAGGCAGAAAAAATGGACTGACCTTTGATCCAGTGTGAGTGTGGTTTGGACTAGTTCAAACGATGTGTGGTTGAAAGTGAATGTTGTGGTGTGGTTAAGACGTTTGATCATGGAGATCTTTGTGATGACAAAAATTTCAACTCCGCGAGAATTACGGGGTAACGACTTGATATAGTAACCAATTGGTGTTAGATCCACACACTTGGGCTCATCGCCTGATGTTTTTAGCCATGTTTCTGTTAGGAAAAGGACTTCAATATTCTGGTCGTTGATAAAATTAACTATTTCTGTGCGCTATTCCGGTGGTCCTACTGACTGGGCATGGAATAATGCAATACGCAGAGGCATCTCTTGGATAGTTGACATAATGGTTGACGAATTAATAGGGATATGAATTAGGTTATCTAAATTAACGGTCGAATTTTTTTTATTGTTGAGCCGAAATAAGGGAAATAACTGGAATTCTTCTTCCTGTTCTACGCCGGCCAACTTTGAAATAGACGGGATTGACTGGTTCTTGCACAATAAGAGACCCAGGTGGTACTTGTGGTGTAAAACTATATAAGATGTATCCGTGCTGTGCTTGTGTGGATATTTCTGTGTTTATCTGATAGCTTCCATCAATTGCATCACATACGAGGCTGACCGCGATCACTGAGAATATATTTACGATTTCCGGAGATACATGACGGGCTGTCCCTGATGAGTCATTGTTGTGTCAGAAAATAGTTGCCGGCGGTAGTGCTTTTCTCTGTTCAGCGAGTATTTTAAGGAAAAACTCATCAATGATATCTTTGAATTATTTTTTTCACTCGTCTGGGTTATACCCGGGAAATTTAAAATTCGGTAGATCTGCTTCTGTTATTATATATTTATCGAGAAATCTTTGTTTATAGCGATTTATGTCGTCAGTGTATTTAACTATTGCCTGAATTACAAACTGGTTAAGATATTCCATGTCGGATACAAGCTGATTTAAAATTTCTGCTGTTTTTAATGATTTCGCTGCGTGAACTTGCTATATCAAAAAGATGTTCGTGGAAACTTTGCAGTAGTTTTTCTCGTTGTGTTTTATTTTCTTGATTAATGTCTTTAAAATAGTCAATAATAAAGTCTAAGCGAATCTCAATAGATTTAGTTCCTCCTTCAGGGGATTGTTTAACAATGAAACTCCACACTATATGGTCTTTACTAAATAATCTAAAAGTAATACTCAAGACCGTTAAATTTTTCAGATCAGGGAAATAATGATCTTTTTATGTTGGGGTTATTCCATGATATGAACTTCTGTCTGAATTAAAATCAGACCGCGCTGGTTCAGGTGGTGATGGAGGTATCTACGGTGCAACAACAGGCCAACCCAATACTGTTCTGATCAATGACTGATATATATCAACAACGTAATCCGGAGAGGTTATCCCGATTGCATATGATAATGTTGGTTCGTGGACGGTTATTTTTTATATTTAATCCTGGCCTGTGATATGTTTTATTCTGCGTGCAAATTCATTATTGATCTGTTCGATTTGATAACTTCCGGTCGGTATCCCAACGACGGTACAGTCGGGGGTTTCATCTGGTTTATTTTTATTTGCAAATACCAACGAATTATTTAGTTGTAATATACCGACTGATTTTGATCTGATATTTGGCCAATGTGGTACACTCGCAACTGTGCAAGAGCGATCTCGCTTACCGGAATTGGAGTTAGACAATTAATACTGAATTCAGGGGTTGTTGAGCTTGTCGATATCATCGTTGTTCTTACCGGTTCAGTGTTCGGGGCTATCTGCTGAAGTAGTTCGGTCATTATTCTTTTCATTTTCTTTCAAATGGTGGTTTGCTGAATCAATTACTTCATTGTATATCTTCAACATGTTGGTAAATTCGGGATCTTATATTGTTGTGTCGTCGAGGCTGGATGATATCAGTGATAATAATTTATAATATGCTGCTGTTGCCTTGTGTAACTGCGTAACATAATCGTGCAATTTTGTATTCGTGCACGTGGATATCTTTTTCACGATAATATTAAAAACACCTGCAATTGCTGCTGATCATGAAACACATATTGTTGCTACTGCTACTGTTATCGGAGTCAGCACTGATAACAATGTAACAGTGGACGCAACTAACGTGGACACCAAATAAGCCACAACATCAATGACAACTGCACGCCGCTTGTATTGTTTTACTTTCACTGTGTACCTTTCAATGATGGTTTTTAATGCTGATTGCCATTCACATACTTGATCATATATATATTATTGAACTTTTGACTCTGTGTTTGACTTCGTCCCTAACTCTGTTAAGGCCATTATTATTATACCAATTGAGGAGTCTCAGCAACAAATTCCAGACACCATCAGTACGATGTTGTTTATTTTCTTATCAGCTGCGTCCAGTATAAATGTCTCTTTGGATCCGCTGTTTAACAAAACAAACACAACCCCGGAAAACTTATCGGTTGAATGCCGCCAGGGATATGTGGTGTATATACTACATTTTGCAGCACTGAACACAGACAGCCTGTACACACCAGTAACTGTTGCAGTTTGTTTGATAGTATTATTTTGCTGCGACCTTGTTGCAAATCCGGATGACACTGTGTATACTACGTTAGTAATTTGGTCCGGAGTTACTCCCGGAGGAATTTTAATCAGATTAATTTTGTTAACGATATCAGAAATTCCACTTAAGATGTCTTCGAGTGTTTTCTTAATTGTATCAATGTTCGTCTTGATATCAGAGAGTTTCATGTCAGCGGTGACGGAGTACCAAAGAATTCCTCTGTTGTTTCATTAATTTTTCTAAAATTTCTACGGAGATTCTTAAACATACCCACATGAACGTCATACTCGGCCCGTAACGTGGATAATTTATTATCTACTGTGCTATAGTTAACGTCCACATATTTTATTTATTTCCGCGTCTTCGTCAGATGTTGAGTCTCCAAGCGTTACTATTTTGCCTCCGTTCATGCTAAGTCTGCCTGTCATTATGTCACCGGTTTTCTTTAAACAATTAGCGATTTCATTTCTGAGGGTTGTAAACGATATACTTGAGTCTTTGATTCTACCTCCGTCAGTAAAAACAGGGATGTTATCAGTAGCCGCACCGAGTACTCGTCGAACTATATCATTCCATTTGATGTTCCTGGTTTTTAGCCTGCCATATCGGTCCTGAAAAATAACAACTTCATCTCCGTCAACCTCAGCCAGATTCATGAGATCATTAAGATCATCTTTTGTCACGTATTTTGATAAATCTATGTCAGTTTTCTTTCTTTCTATTAATATCACTACGATATCTTCCGTAAATATCAACCATCATTCTTCTTCGTTTTTTTTTTCTCTTTCAAATCGTGGATTTCTAACGCTGAATTGTATAATCGTGCACAGCTTTATGAGGTGGTAATGACGATTTTGATATAAACTCGAGCACAGAAATTGCTTCACGGCCGCATATTGTCGGATCGGTTAACGTTTATGTTGGTAACGTTGTGTACCAAACTGGGATCCCTGACTGTTTGACATACTTGATAAATTCCTGCGGTGGAGCTAACCCGTACAAGTCAAAATAAACAATCACACGAGGGTCAGTCGCGTATGATACCCAATGAGTTCCAGGTCCATCACGTGAGTCGAGATTAAAAATACCTGTTTCAGCTTTGTTTGGGTGTTGTGGTAATTGATCTCGCATAAAAAACCCTCTGAAGTGTTTTTATTTTGAGTTGTTTAGCCGCACCGATTAAATCAAAATCTGACATTGGTGTAAAAACGCCATTGTGAGTTCAACGTAGATAAGTTCCCGGAAGTCTGAGACCTTTTCCTAAATAAGTTCCTGGAAGTCTTAGGCCGTTCCCAATTTTTTTTAAATCGCTTTTCCCATTACTCTTTATGCTACCTTGCTACCAAGATATCCAACACCACCTAATGCGGCCGTTTTTGCAATAGCTGGGGCAGCAGCAGATACCAACGCTGGTATTGCCACGAGAAGTGAAAATATTCCTCCCGTTTTAACTGCGCCTTTGATAGCACCAGCATAAAGTTTAAATCGTATTCCAGTCTTGGATTGTTTGGCATCATTGAGATGTTTAAGTTGGCGCGCTGTCAGCGACAGTTTATTTTCGCCATCTGTGATTTGATCTTGCTTTAGCATTATTGTTGTTCCGCATTGGTGTGCTGATGCAGGTTGTAATTTCTTGATCTGACCAGGAGTCAGACTAACACTAGCATGATGGTAAGACATTTTTATACAATACTCGTGTTTCTAAATAACGTGGATTAAAGGTTTCCACTGGTGCATTAACGACTCTCATATGACCACTTCCACCTTCAAGTAACATTGCTTTGTCGCTAAGTATAACCGCGATTATTTTGTAATCAACACCGCCACTTGTATTTATTATGGCGTTGAAGTGTATATCAACAACAGACTGTTTGGATAAATCAAGATGCTCCAATGAAAAGTAATAAATCGGATACAGATTTCTAAAATCATGCTGTGAGATCTGTAATCCAGTATCTACGTTTTGATCACGTCCCATACCATCATTGACAAATGGAATGCACGTGGTTTATGATTTTGAGCAAAATCCAGTTTTATGCTTACTGTTGGTTCTTGTTGTCCGTTTATCCGCAAAGAAACGACAGTAACGCCAAGTTGGTCAAATATCATATGGGAGTGAGTATGCGAGTTTAATCGATAATAATTTTGAAAAGCAATAAATATATGTCGTGGTGCATAAACATTTTTCTGTGATGCAATATGCCATGTAAATTCCCCGTTAATGTTACTTTGGGTACTATCCGTGGTTGTTGTCAACCATAACAGCAGAGATTTACCATCTGTGTCCATGAAAGAAAGTAATCGCTGTTCTTCAGTAAGCGATGGAGTTATTATCGGCATCCATAGTGATAATTGTATTAGTATAACTTTACCAGCATCAGTTCCAGCATTCATCCAGAGCGCAATGCTGTCGGTATCTTTTCTCACAAGAGCAACTGTGTGTTTAGCTCTAAAGATAACTTTTCTAACATTTCTGCAAAATCCAAAGATATGCGACAGTGGAATCGAGCATGAAAAATGTATACGATTTCCTTCCAACATTGATCGACGTGTTGCAAACCCTAAGTTGAAATTTGAATTACCATTTATGACCACCGTCTCCACATCAGCGTCAGCGGTTCCTGCAAAATTTCTTGGTTGTCTTATATTATACGGTTTGCTGTCTGGAAGATCAAAATTGTCTTTGTAAAACATATTGTAGGACCTGCTGATTTTGTATAATCATCATAATATTTTGCTAGTCCTATTATTGTTGTAGCAGCCTCAACGTTTTTGCTGAATCGTCTCGATGATGTCTCCATCAGTCAAATGACTAGCACTCTCAAACAGAGCCATTATGCCGTTGTTCACAAAGCCAACTCGATCGTCTGCGTCGTATACTAAATCATTTGTCTTTAAAATTTCACCTTCTACCTTAAAAAAAACCTCGGCGAGTAAACAGTATCTGCTTGTATCATGGACTTGTAATTCAATTCTTTCTCGTTCGTTGGGTACGCGTGCGTTTTAAGAATACAATTCATAATCACGTACACTTTCGTTCTTAAGGACAGGTGCTGCCATGTCTCAAATGCTGTGTCGGGTATACGCTTAAACATTTTTATTATAATCATTTTCGTCTAACACGTGAATGGCTTCTTCGGGAAACTCCGCTTCCTGATATTAAACTTGAAATAGTATACCCTGCTTCACCTAGTCCTTGATCGGCTAGCGCTGCCAGTTTCTGATTTGCAGCTTGATTCATTATTTTACTGATATTTGCAGGCATAACTTCAGTACTTGGTAATTTCACTGGTAGCTGTGATTTTCGTCGTATTAATCGTGCTAGTCTTTCTTTGATTGCCGAGAATGGCTTAACAGCAACGTTGACGATTGCACCAATCGATTTTTCACGAACAACATCAATAGATTTCATAGATAATTGTTTTGCAAAAGGCGCTACTTTTGGAGCTAACCTTCTGAACAATCCATGAACAACATCACCAAGTCCATCTTCATAAATAGCTCTGTCGTTTGGTAATCGTGAGTTTACTGCTCTGACCGTTACAGGTCCACGCTAACTATTGTGTATGATCACCTTATTTTACTTGCCACTTATCAACAGCATAAGATTCCGGATGAACCATTATGCGATATAACAATTTTTAATTAATAGCAACGGAAAGGTGTGACCTCGATAGGACGTCATCTTAGTAAAACTCACGTGCATATAAGAGAAAAAAAAAAAAAAATAACCCAGCAGAGAGACTCGCTCGAGGAAAGTTAGAGGCCTCGGTTTCACGTGGTTTTTCTCGGTTTTGTAATAAGGGCTAGTTTATCAAAATAGAAGCGGGGGGGGGGGGCGAATCGGACATTTGTCTGAATCGTCATTTGGCTTAATTAATACTTTCTGCACTCAGCGGATCCGGTGTCGTCAGCGCCCGGTAAAAAAAAAGACGACGTAATCGTCAGGGGATCGTCCAATCGTCATTTAGTTTAATTGATACCTTCTGCGCGCCGATCCTAGCGTCGTCAGCGTCCGGTAAAAAAGCGCGACGACCGCGTCGATGTCATCGCCCCCCCTGCTGCTAAGTGGCTACAATGATCTTACAAACAGAGTGATCACTAACTCCTCCTCTTGTAGATCAATTAGGTTATTTGACTGATCGGTAAGTCTAAAATTAATTTTCGTTAAAAACCGATTATGGCATCGCATATAGACCGGATTAATCGGACTCTCAACGATTAAAAATCCCGGAGGGGCTGTTGGTGAAAATGAATAAAGGATATACCCCTGTTGAGCCTGATTTGATTGCTTGGTATCCACCTGGTAACTCCCTTCGATAACATCACACACTAGATTGATTGCTATCACCGATGCGATATTTACGTTGTATGGAGCAATATGCCTACCACCCTCTCCGTTATCGTGTCTGAGGATAGTTGATGGGGCGAGAAAATCATTAAGAGATTTTCTTAGTTCTGGTGCGTTGTATCCTGGAAACTTGAAATCGGGTAAATCGGCTTCTGTGATATTATACTCGGTTAGGAATTTTTGTTTATTATCATCGCTGTTAGCGGATATTGTTTTAACGATTCGTTCATTGATATATTCCATGTCTGATATAAGTTGATTTAACACCTCAACGTGTTTTTGTGCTCTTGTTTTCCGTAGCTGTTCTAGTTGCAATTGGTAATTACGATTAATTTCGGCAAACGCATCAGCGATATCATTTAAATTAACTGTGACCAGGGCGGATAATTTAGGAGTTTCCTTATACGGAAAATACCATTGCATGGTATTCCTGTCTTGAAATATAAACCTACTGGGTAATAACGCGCCTTTTATAATAGACAAATCAGTTCGATACCGGGGGGTAATCTCATGATACGATTGCGCATTCGTGTGTAAGTCCGCGGGGATTTCATGAGGTGGATTCTTAGGCCATCCTAGTATGGTTCTTATTGAACTGCCATAAATATCAACCATATACCCCGGTGTGCGTATTTCAATCGTCGACGATAACGTTGGTTCATGAACCGTAATAGCTATTTTTGATTCCTTTCCTGTGATTGATTTTATCCTGCGTTGAAATTCTTTATTGATTTGTTCTATTTGGTATGACCCAGTTGGTATTGCAACCTCCTTCCAGTCTGGGGTCCCATCGGGTTTATTTGTCCATGCAAAAACCAGCGAGTTATTAGGTTGTTGTCCGTTAAATGCGTCCGCTCGGATATTAGGCCAACTGTGATATATTCGCAATTTTGCCAGCGCTATTTCCTTCACTGGAACCGACGATGGGAAGTTCACACTGAATTCGGGTTTCGTTGATGTTATCGATATCATACTTGTTTGTACGGAGTGGTGTTTTCCGCAATCCGTTGAAGCAATTGAAACCCTTCGGGGTTCAGCGACATTATTATTATTCGTTGTTTTTAGTGTCTAATTTTGACACCGAATATTAACAACCTGCTTGTTTTAAGCCATTGAAGTGGTTTCCGGCTTCCAGTTGAAAATTTTCGATTTTTGACATCGCGGAGCCATACAACTGGACCATCGTGGAGAATTCAACATCGGATATGAACGAATTATCAATCGACAACGAGATCAACCCGGATAATTTCGAGTACGCGTCGGATACTATTTGATGTTTTACTGTATACTCGTTGAGTTTTTTCTGAGAACACGATGATATCTTTCTAGTGATTGCGTTTTCGACTCCAGCAATTGTTGTCGCCGCGGAGATAGCGATTGGAACAGCGATCGGGGCTATCGTGGTCACCGTGGATAAAATAACACCGGTACCGGCTACTATACCTGACACCGAGTACACGACCGCGTCGATGGCGGTTATTTTTCGGCGGTATTTTTTTATTTTTGCGCGGTATTGTTCGGAAAGCGTTTTCAAGTTCGCGGAGAATTCTTTTACGGTATCGAATCGATATTGATGTGACGTCGGTGATACCTCTGATTCAATTACCCTGGTGGTCATTTTATTTTAAAAGAGCTAGTGTTTTTAATTACTTAGATTCGCTACAAATTCCACATACCATGTAATGTTTGCCTTGGTTAAATTTCTTTCAACGGCATAAATTGTAAACGGTTCAGTTGCGTCCTTGTCTATAATTGTTGATATTGTATTGTTAAACCCGGATGAACTCGACGATAATATATTAAACTGCATCATTGAAACCAGTGTCAATCGATAAATGCCCTTAACAGTCGCGGTAATATTTACTATATTCTGTGTAGGAGTCCAAGTGAATGATCCATGCCGAATCGTGTATACTGTGTTGATGGTGTTCTCATGAGGGATTTTTATTTTTTCGAGTTGCTCTGTTATATTTTTTTTGTTCGCTGCAACATCAAGTTTGATCGTTCCTATTTCCTGTGTATTTTCGGTCATACTAGTTCTGATCGCTGCATTATTAGCAGCGAGTTTAACTATTTCCCTCCAATGCCCGCTCATACCTCTTTCGTTCGCTTCAACATAAGTTTTGAGCGTTATTATTTCCCCTCCATACGCGTCTACACTAGTTTTGACCGCTGCAACATCAGTTCTGAGCGTTATTATTTCCCCTGTATGCGCGTCTATATTATTCTTGTTCGCTGCAACATTAGTTTTGATTGTTTCTATTTCCCGTGTATTCTCGGTCATACTTTTTTTGTTCGCTGCAACATCAAGTTTGATTGTTCCTATTTCATATGTATGCACGTCTATGCCTTTTTTGTTCGCTGCAACATCAGTTTTGATTATTCCTATTCCCCGCCAATACGCGTCTACATTTTTTTTGTTCGCTTCAATATCAGTTTTGATTGTTCCTATTTCCTGTGTATGCGCGTCTACACCATTTTTGTTCGCTTCAACATCAGCTCTGATTGTTATTATGTCCTGTGTGTGCGCGTCCACATTATTTATGATCGTTGTAACATCAGTTTTGATTGTTTCTATTTTCCGTCCATGCGAGTCTACATTATTTATGATCGTTGCAACATTAGCGCCGATTATTTCTATTTCCCGTTCATGCACGTCTACACTCCTTTTGTTCGTTGCAACATCAGTTTTGATTGTTTCTATTTCCTGTCTATACGCAGTGATATCATTTATAGTTATTGTAATCTCATCCGGTTTGACATTTATTTTACCAAGGAATTTATCATCGGCGCTATCAACCCTGTTAAAATTTTTCCGTAACGAGGTAAATTGGCCCGACAGCGTCGTAAACTCCAAAATAGTATTTTTTATTGTTGCAAGATTCGGTTCGGTTACCGTCGGGGTCCCAAAAAAACTAGCAGTAGTGAGTTGTATATCGGTGACAGATTTTTTCACCTCGGTGACAGATTTTTTCACCTCGGTGGCAGATTTTTTCACCTGCGCGTCGAGTTCGATCACCAATCCATTCAACCTTATAAAACCGTTCTGGGCTAATGTTACCCTATCCGTCACCGTCGACAGATGTTCACCCGGTTTGAGTCGTCCGTCGCTGATATACAGCGCAATAGTGTCCTCGGCGGCATTACGCTGTCGTATTAAAACGTCATCCAGCGACACATTACTGGATTTCAATTTACCCTGGCGGTCTTGAAATACAACTATTTCGCCCTGGTCAACACTCGTTAGATTCAACGTATCGGCGATTTCATCCTCGATTAGTTTTTTTATGTCATCAGTGGCGAGCGTTTCCGTGGATTCTTTCCGCGCCGAAATAGGTCGTCCCCAAATATCAATCATCGTTATTGTAAAAAAAAACGGTGTTTTTAATTAACCCGCCGGGCCTCTACGACCCCACTAGTGTATTCGTTTACAACCACATGAGGTGGTTTCCGCGATGATGAAATCGCCGCGAGTACGTTCAACACCTCACGGCCGCATATCGGTGGGTCACTTAATCGTTGTGTTGGCAGAGTGGAATAAAAAACCCGGGCTGAACACGCCCGGGCTGAACACGCCCGGATATACCGCATGAACTCGTTTGGCGGGGCTAACCCGTATGAATCAAAATAGACGATTGCACGCGGATCAATCGCGTACGCAACCCAATGAGTTCCCGCTCCGGAGGACCCATCGAGGTTAATTATGCCGGTTTCAATATTCATTGGTGCCGCCGGTAATTGATCCCTCATAAAAACACCTCTGAAGTTTTTTATCGCTAACGCGTTTGCGGCGTCTATTAAATCAAAATTAGACATAGGAGTCATTAAACGGTTCCCGGTAGTCTTAGACCCTTTCCCGAGTACCATGAATACGGGGTTCCCGGTAGTCTTAGACCCTTTCCGGCTACGGGTCGTTTTTTTTATAGCCTTTCCCGGTTGCCTTTTTCAATGCCATTCCCGCCGCGGTACCAACGGCCCCCAACGCCGCCGCCTTAGCCACCGCTGGTGCGGCCGCGTCAATCAACGCTGGAATCGCAGCTAACAGCGGAAATATCCCACCGGTCTTTTCCATGTTTTTAATCGCTGCGGCTGAAAAATCTATTTGAACACCCTTTTTATTCTTCATCGCATTATTGAAATGTTTTATTTGACGCGCCGTCAACGATATCTTATGATTACCACCTGCCATCTGCGACGGCTTCAGCGTTATTGTGGTTCCGCATTGTTTAGCCGACTTTGATCGTAATTTCTTGACTTGACCATCGGTCAACTCTACACCGACAACACTATACGACATTTTATTGTAAACGCGTTTGTGTTTTCAATTACATGTTTTCCACTGGCGCATCAACGATTCTCATTCGTCCACCAACACCTTCCAACAGCATTGATTTATCGCTGAGAATGACAGCAACCGCTCTATAATTAACACCACCCGGGGCTATACGAGCTCTAAAGTGTATATCAACGACGGATTGTCTCGTTAAATCAAGATGTTCCAACGAAAAATAATAAATCGGATACAGGTTTTTAAAATCAAGTTGTTATATTTGCAAACCAGTGTCGACGTTTTGATCACGACCCATATATGACAGCAATCGATGATACACACGTGCGATATGGTTGTCGTCGTAATTAAGCTGTATATCCTCGGATGGTTCCTGTTGTCCGTTTATTCTCAGCGAAACATCCCTGACTCCTAATTGATCAAATATCATATGGCTGCGTTCTTGATTACCCAATCGTTCCCTATTCTGTAGCGCTATAAAAATATGACGCGGGGCTGAAACACCCTGTTTTGATGCCAAGTGCCATGTAAACGTATCGGCGACGTTATCCTCTTTAGCATCAGTTGTTACCGCTAGCCAACTCAACAACGATTTTCCTCCCTGTTCCATAAATGCTAACAATCGTGCTTCCGTGGTAACTGATGGAGTCAGCACCGGCATCCACAATGCCATTTTAGTTAAAATGACTTTACCGGCAGCGACGCCAGCAGCACGCCATATTGCATTGTTATCATCGCCCCTTCGCGTCAGCGCGATTGTGTGCTTAGCCCCATAGATAACTTTTCTGACATTTCTGCAGAATCCAAATATGTGATGGAGTGGAATCGCGCATGAAAACTGTCGGCGTGGTCTTTGCAACATCCCTACTCGTGTTGCAAATCCTAGATTGTAATTATTGTTAGCACTTTTTATAACAGTGAAATCAGCGCCTGGTTTTGCTCTGCGATCTGGATTGGCTGCTTCAGCCTGGTCAACTGCGGTATTTTCTTTCGTCAGCACGTTAACGTACTGAAGATGATCAGCGTTATTAGTGGAGTCCTTTGCGAACATCATAGATGGGCCCGCCGATCTTGTATAATCATCCGAGTATCTCGCTAACCCAATTATCGTTGTTGCAACATCAACCTCGCGTTCTATTGATTCAATTTCTCGCCCGTCAATAAGATATCTGGCGCTCTCAAATAACGCCATGATACCGTTGTTGACGAAGCCAACTCGAACACGATCGTCATCTGCGTATGGTGCATTATCGGCAGCATTTGTCACGAGTTCTCCCTCAATTTCGATAAACGCTTCACACGGCAAAAAATATTTACTGGTATCTTGGACTTGAAGTTCAATTCGCGATCGTAGGTCAGGTTGCGCTGCATAATAAGAATAAAATTGATAATCACGGACAGAATCATCCCTGCGCACTGGGGCGTCCATATCAAACGCGGGGTCAGCGGTTCGCGCAAACATTTCTATTATTATTCATGTCGGTGTTTTCAATTCAAATCCATCAACGTCGTTTTCGTCGTAAATTCTTCGAATTTTGTTTAAGACCACTTCCCGCTATCGCGTTCATGAGCGCGTTGGTTGCCGCATCGGCGGATGACTGAGCCGCCAACGAGGGAGTCGTCATCAATGACTGAGCCGCCAACGACTCTAGTTTTTCTTCCACGGCGTTATTTATTACTTTACTGACATTTGCAGGCATCACTGTTGTTGATGGCATCTGTTTTCGTTTTCTCACCAATGACATTAGTTTGTCCTTTGCTGCAGAAAACGCCTTTCCGGCAACATCTCCAATAGCGCTGATTCCCTTATCACGAATAACATCAATAGCCTTCATTCCTAATTGTTTGGCTAACGGCGCTACTTTTGGAGCCATTCTTGTAAATAACCCCGCAATGGTATTACCGAGACCATCTCCATAGTACGCGCGGTGAACAGGCAATCGCGAGTTTACCACGTAGACGAGTACTGGTTTATCGTGGTTGTAATGTATGATCATCTTTATTATAAAAACACCGGTTTTCTAATTAGTGATTGATCACCCCCCCCCCACCGAATTATAAATTTTGTCAAAAACATCGATTTTCTCTAAATGATTTCCTGGGGTTTTCATCGGCGGCAAAAATCCGCGTTTTTTGGTCGTTTTTGTCAATTTTTGTCGTTTTTTGCCAATTTTTGGTCGTTTTTGGTCGGTTTTTGCCGGTTTTTGGTAAAAAAACATCGATTTTCTCTAAATGATTTCCTGGGGTTTTCGCCCGTAAAAACCAACCAAAAACGACCAAAAAACGACCAAAAACGACCAAAAAAACGACCAAAAAACGACCAAAAACGACCAAAAAACGACCAAAAACGACAATTTTATAATTTTTTTAATCATCCACTAACTCGTCTATGAGCGTTCGATACGCACTAATGTCCATGATACCGCCCGTAAATAACCGCTTGCAAATATCAGCTGCCTCATTGATTATTTCCGGAGAGTTATTTCCGGCTCGTTTTCCTCCGATTAGTACCTCTAGCCGTGATATATCACTGAGAACACTATTAGGACAGGTAACGCCGTAGGATTCTTTACCAACAGAGTATCCTTTTCCTTTTTTTAGTTTTGCCCTTTTTTCAACTTCCTTGTGGAATGCGTCGTAATCGGGATCACCACGATGTGGTAATGCATTCTCGTGTTTACTCGCTAAATACACCATTCTTGTCCAATCTTTTAACGTCTTTATATTTTTCTCGTAACCGCTATTGATATGCTCCTTATCTCGTATGCTCTTAGCAAAATTAGAGGCAGTAAAATCAACTAATTCTTCCCTGCTGCTAAAGCCTCTAATTTGATCTATTGTGCTCTTCTTGAGTACATTACGGGGTATATTCCCCCCTTTCTCTTTTTCTTCCGGTATTTCTTCCGGTATTTCTTCTTCTGGTTCTCCTGCGGTAGCACCTAGTTCTTCTTCGTCGGCCATTGTAACATAAGGTTCTTGTGGGTCCATTATAGCGAGTGGTGGTGGCCTCAAAGACCTCTTCGTTTGTTCGGTCTGAGCCGCTATCTTTTCAAGTACGCCAAGCAGTGACGCCTTTTTCTTTCTTTCTTCGTCGGGAATATCCCCGTATATCGCTGTTTTCACGTCTTTGGTTGCACTCGTTATCGGAGCAAAGAGTTGTTCGCTTCCAACAGTAAAATCGGTTTGTAGTTGCTGCCGCGTTTGAAGTTGTTCTCGGACCCTGTCTCGTAACGGTATGAACTTTTTAAGCGCCGCTAGCCGCTCTCTGGCTAGCCGAGTAGTAGGTGATTCGCCTACCATTATTGCAATTGCTCCGCAATTTCTAATTTCCCGCCGAGTGTGCCATCGGGGGCTCCACGGAGTTTTCGTCTATAATCCTTCTAATGTTTTTGATCTTACTAGAAATCTCCCGGCGTTGTTCATAAACACGTCCGAGTTTTTTTCGTATTATTTCAACGGCAGTGAATAGTCCAATGAATGCATTTGCGTCATTGTGGTACAAGTTTTCATTAATCGTATGTTGTAATCGTTTTATAAAAAAGTACTCGCGGGCCAGGGTAAAACGCCCCCGTTTCGATTGTTCGTTAATAATCTCATAATCGGATAATATTTTTTCGCTGTCGAGACTATCAGATAATTCAATTCCTTGATTTTTTAATTTTGAAATCTCGGCTAATATATTATTGATGTCTTCGATATTCATTATTCTTATAAAACATCTTGTTTTTAAATAAAAAAAATGAACTCTGCGCAGTGTGTTAACATTCGATTGAACCGTAGGATAATTCGTTTTCTTCCGGAACAGACAATTTATTGTCATGGCGACTTCGTCAGCGCCATAGGCGCCGGTGACCTTGACACTCGTTGATATTTGTGTACGAAAATCGAATTCTGTGTCCGGTCCTTTTTGAGATCGCTGTTTGATATACTCGTTCTGCTACTTTTCGTATTGAGGCGATACAAATGTCAAAATATTTTCCTGCCTCATTCATCGACTGAAATATTTTTCCTCGTGAGTTGTTGTATCAAATGACTTTACGGGTTTTGCTTTCTTTGAGTATTTACCAGTTTCGCCTTTTTTGGTATTTTGACTTTGCGAGATAGCTTGCAAGTTTATAAGAGAGTTATCAGTCTTATTATTATTAATATGATCAATCACAAGCCCATTTTCGATTAATCCGTTGAATACTTCAAATACCATCCTGTGAACATAATACTTCTTCTTTCCGGCACCAAACATCAAATACCCCTGATTATTTACGGTACCAACCGGTTTCTTCAGTCTGCTGTTTCTAACAACGCCGTCGCGAGATGCCTCGTAATTAACGAGCACAGGATGCGGCTGAAATTCTTGGTCCATTTGTATAATAATACTACTTGTCTAATTCATTATTTGGTTTAATTATAAACCTTTCAACGTAGTCTTGGGGGGTTTTAATGACGAAGTCGGCGGTGGGGTCAATGACGGCGTTTTTAATTCGTTTGTCATAATAGCGTTTTAACTCTCTGTATCGCTTTCCGCCACAATTAATACACAACTGCGATTTACCACGCACACCAACGTGGCAAACCAAGCACGGGAGGGGGCCAAGAGAACCATTACGAACGCTTTGTAAATGATACCCGCAGAATTCACCTCTACATGATTTATTGCACGGGGTTGTCGACCCAATCATCAACCATTTGCATTTATTCATTATACTATATTCTTTTATTTAAATACTTGTTTTAATTATATGGATGAGTTCGAGAGATTAGCAGCAATTAAGCCCTGGAAAAATATTAAGTTCAATCTCGATAGAGTCCTCAAGGACACATCAAAAGCGTTAATAAACGATAGAACCCTGTTGAATAAAATACGCGATTGTATCAATGAATTCAAGCGTGATGGTGCATCTCATAGTTGGTCAACATTTCGAATTGATGGTGTTGTTAATGCTACCATGAACGACAACCGCGCAGCAACGATAATATCACAACTTGGCTCCAGCAAGTATTTCTTCAGAGTAAAATTCATTGTCCGGGTGGAATCAGGTAATTGGATCATACGTGATAAATTTGAACCGGTTCTCAGCGACAAGAAAACAGTCATTGTTAGCCGCGACTCCAAGCCGGGGCTGTTAACCGGAATTGACAGACCATACTATGAACGAGCGTATCCTGAAACAGCAGTTGTTTATGGAATATACCCGTTAAATAAGAAACCTGATATCGGAAAACTAGCGCCGATGAAACAGTCAACGGGGATAAATTGTGTAGATGAACGAATAATAGAGCATTTTACAAATGCATGTCGAGGAAACAAATTGACTGATTTACGACGCAGCAAAATCAACCAGTGGGAGGAGACAGTGCGCGAGCGAGGAGCAACCATCAGCGACATAGCGAGATTAGAAACATCGCTGAGATTTCCAATAACCGTTACAACGATAACCGGTGAAGTATTACACGAATCGAAGTATAAATCAAAGGGAGCCCCAATTAAAATTATTGATCATAACGAACACGCGTGGACGCCCGCGATCACAGTGTTTCCACGGGATAGAACAGTAAAGTATATCCCCGGGGAATTTATACAAGATGGTTTTCTCGCGGAGAGGAAACTATTTGATGCTATTGCCTGCTTGTGTAAAAACGACCCTGTGTCAGTGTGGTTACTTCGTAGCGCTGAAAACGATGCGGATACTTTTGATCAGTTTGTAAGACCAAACGGTGAATTATACCGCACTGAAGCGTTTCACAACAAGATGAAAAAACCGCCATAGAATTTGAGGAGCATGATGAACAACTGCTAACAAATTGTTTTACGATTTCATCGGTTGCGGCTCATGTTGCAGCAAGGAAAAATGCGTGGAGTCCAACACGCAAGGAATTTCTACCGGATGTACAATCCAGTTGTTTGGAATACTATCACGGTGGACTATGGAACACTGAATACAACCGCGACGCTATGATTTCCGTTGATATGGTTGCCTGTTATCCAGCGAGTTTTCTCGGGTATGGATCCGCCGCTGAGTATTTCAAACGATTTGGACACCCCAGACATGAAATGACTCGTGTTGCTATTAATGGACCACTGCCTGATTTTGATTTAACCGGATTCGCTCGCATAGTATCATTTGAATTCGCGGCAGGACTTCATCGCTGTTGCTATATTTGGATCGGTAGACACATGGCTGAAAAGAAGTGGCTGCCAATAGCGCTGCTACGGTATATGATTGATTGTAGCATGCTAGTTTCGTTGATTGTCAGTGACGCGATTATATCATACCGAGCGCAGACTGAAGTCTGGTTACCAGAACCGGAGCGTCTAGATAGCATAATTGACGAGTCCAGAAAACACATCGATTCCGAAGAGGAATATATCATCGAATGGTCCAAAAAGATACTCAACCAACGAAACCGCGAGGCAAAAGATCTCGGTAGAAGAATAATCGGTAAGTTCACACAAGGTGGAAAAAACTGCGACTACAAACGATATTGCTCACGGCTGATTATAGATGACGCAGAATATGATTTCGTAATCAAGGACGCAGTGGCGAAAAATAGATACGTGAACTGTAAAACAGCTTTCTTGTCCAATGGAACAAGGTTGGGTACAGTTGTTACCTACAGCGATGGAGACAGCCCAGCATACCCGCATTTGAGGGCATCTATGCTGGGTTACGCCGCTATCAATTTATTCTCGACGATAAATAAATTTCCCGACACCGCGGTTAGAGTAGCCGTTGATTCGTTTTATGTTGACGTAAAGTACAAGGAAAACGTAGCCGGGTTTACTAGTCCGGACGAGAGTTGGGGTACATGGAGAATTAAAAATGAAATACGACGCGATTATTCCCCGTCAGCAGATGTCACCGTTGAAAACAATTACCTACGCGGTGATAAATTGTCAGAATGGTCTAATGCACCACCGTGTTCTGATCCAATTTGTAGACATAAAACAGTTTATTTAAGCGGCTGTGGCGGGTCAGGAAAGACGACTCGGGCAATTGAATTATTTCGAACGCGGGCAAGTATAATCGTGCTTATACCGACCCATAGACTAGCGCGAGAGATAAAACAACGAAATGTTGACGCCGTTACTTATCACAGCTTTTTTCGATACAGCGGTGGTGTGTGGACTCCTGATCGAATGGGTGAAAAATTTATTCCTGAGGTTATCATCTGGGATGAGATATGTACTGTTTCGTTAGATGTTTTACAAATGTTTCTTGATTGGTTGCTGCGCGCGAATACAGCGGTGATCATGTGTGGCGACCATGGTCAACCACCACCATTTGTCGGCGAGGGTCCGCATGATTGGTTGAGCGGGTTTGTGGACTATTATGAAGAAACCGATACTGATTACCGAGCACTTGATGAACAACTGCGCGAGGTTAAGAAATTAATCAGATTACAGCCGGATAGAATTCAATGTGAAATAATCCGCGAGGTGATTCCGGAAACGCCGTTAAATGAATTCTGGGAAACATGGAAACCAAACGATTTGATTGTAGCGAGTAGAAAGATAGTCAGAGACACACTTCAGCGGAAGTTGTTTGCGTTGCATAAGGAAAAGTTTCCAACGCGTCCAGTGCCGTTATGCTATAGACCCGCGGACACACGGCGGCAGAACATTGAAGTTGAAATCCCGGCCCCGACAGCGTCGGGGACAAAAAAAACAGGTTCTCGTGCTGAATGATATCGTGCTCGTTGATATCAGCGTCGTCGAGGACGCGCTACGTGCTGATAAATCCCCGTGGACGCTAGGATACGCAACAACAATACATTCCTCGCAGGGGTTGACTATCGCGGATACAATTGTTTGGATAGTTGATAATCGCATCGAATGGTCAAATCTAGTTTATCTTGCAGTGTCCCGAGTACGGAGGATAAATCAGCTTCGAAGAATTGTTGTTGACGAAGCCACCGACGAAGCCAGTGACGGAGTCATCGATGCAAGCGTCATTGATAGAAAACTCTCGGGTTACCGCCAACAGGATAAAAAAAACAGCGGCGTTTTGATATTGATGCCGAATTAATAATCTCGCTACGACAACAACAGAATAATCACTGCGCGAGTTGTAATTGTATAATGAGTTGGCGTTATTCGGATAAAGACGCTCGCCAATTTACCGTGGACAGGATCGATAACAGTCTCGGTCATGTCAAAAACAATGTGAGGTTGACTTGTCTTGAGTGCAATAGACGCAACGGCGCTAGTTAAGACCACGCGGGGGTAATTGAGTATCGTCAGGTATCACTTGTAGTTGCTCGCGTGTAAATCCGCGCTGAGGAGCAGTTGAATCCAGTCTGTAGATCGGTGGTCTACCAGTTGATCGTGTTATCGTTGATATGTTATGTGTGGTAACACTCCAGATAGGATCAGTAGCTCTTTTTTTACCGCCTTCAAGCTCTCCTGGTTCATATAGATATCTCACGGTGACATCGCCGAGAATCGGCTTGGAAACGCTATCTATTTTTGATCTTCCGGGTATATACTCGTATTTAATCGCGTCGCTGGGCTTCATGTTGATTGCTCGGGCAATCTCGTTATTTAACGCTGCAATTACGCCTGTCAACCTTTTGACCCATTCACGAGATCGTTTTTCTTGGATGAATTCCTTCGCGTATTGATATCCAAATAACCGTTCAGCAAGAGTCCGATTAAATCGTTCAACAATTGCCTCATCACGATGTAGCGCAGTATGACCTCGTCGTACCGCGACGCTATAATGTTTCAGCGTTGATAAAACAGCGCCGCGAAATTCACTACCAGGATCAACTTGTAATAGATTTGGCCAGCGCAGAGGACCTCTTCGATAAATTCTTTCAAACGCAGCGGCTACTTCAGTTGCTGACTTT
Organism: Sinohyriopsis cumingii; assembly: GCA_028554795.2. Lineage (NCBI taxonomy): Eukaryota > Metazoa > Mollusca > Bivalvia > Unionida > Unionidae > Sinohyriopsis > Sinohyriopsis cumingii. The sequence continues at coordinate 17,255,321 of CM068832.1, read as the reverse complement.
GTTTTTAACAGCTCCGCTTGTTTGTATCGACTCGCAACATCAACTACGGTTAGCGCGTATTTGTAACCGTTGTCATGCGGCAGAAATAGTATATCAGCCTGATGAACTTCATTAGGTACGCTAACATCAAAGCGCGAGAAGTTGATTTGTTTAGGCGGTGGTAGATAGATTTGCCATATAGCCTGTTTGGATAACCAATTAGCCGCAACGGCCCTCGTTACTTTTGCAGCGCTTGCAAGCTTACCAATTGCGGCCTTCCCCTTCCAGTATCCTCTCGGAGAATAATAGATGGATTCCATGTTGTTATTATAAACGCTAGCGTTTTCAATTACCAGCGCGAGAAGCTCCGCTTCCAGTCATTAATTTACCTTTTATAGCCGATTTTACCAACCATGAGGCCAATTTTTCTTTGAAGGATTTATCAGGAATAGCATTTAACGCGTGAATTAATTTTACGTCCGCGATATGACGCTGTTGCAGATCGCTACTTTTGTAAGCAACATCATGAGCATGACACGCCTTATCGATAGCGTTTATTGGATACTCACCGGGCCGGGGTTGATTTTGATCATCGAGTCTGATATCTAATCGCGTTCCGGGGCCACAGTAGCTATATCCTGGGAGGTGTTTTTCTCCTGGATACTTTGCCCACGGGGTTCCGGGGAGTTTTGATAACTTGGCTGCAATATCACCTCCTCGCTTTTTTTTAAAACATCTCTGGGTCTAATAGAAATAAATCTAAATTTCTTTATACCGCATTGTTCACACTTGCCAGTAAGCGCCGATCTGTTATTTCTTGTTGTAACGGTTGTCATATCATTTGTGCCAGTACGCACTCTACACTTTACACAATATAGATCCATAATTTATGTATAGAGACATGAATATAATTGACTTTTCAGCGACTAAAACAAGAGAACCAGTTAAGCATGTTGCAGCGTTACCAAACTCGATCCGGATGATTATCATCGGACCATCTGGATCCGGCAAGACGCAATTGTTACTCAATTTAATAATGAGATGGATGAAGTGGGATAAGTTGTATTTGGTTGCTCCTAGCGTAGATGATCAACGATGCTACGAGGTGTTGAAAGATTTCAACGAGAATGCATCAGCGATCGCTAAAAAAAATGTTATTGAGTTTATTACGGATATCAATGATGCACCGGGTATCGATGATATTGATGGCGACGTTAACAATCTAGTCGTGTACGATGATGTTATGTTAGACAATCAAAAAAACTCAGCTAGGATATTTTCCAGAGGCAGGCATAAAAACACTGACGTGATATATGTCACTCAACGATACACTCAGATTCCAAAAGTAATCAGAGACAACTGTAATATTCTTGCTGTATTCAACGGCGTTGATAGACACACGCTACGAAATATTTGGCAGACATGGTGCGGCGGTGACATGGACTTTAATGTTTTTCGAAACTTTTTTAGTCATGCTCAGTCGACCCCACATGGATTTGTAACGATAAATTTACATGATCCTCGGACACGATATCGTATCGGACTTGACCAAATATTCGGTTAAATTGTAAGCAGCGGGGGGGCGATGACATCGACGCGGTCGTCGCGCTTTTTTACCGAGCGCTGACAACGCTGGGATCGCTGAGTGCAGAAGGTATCAATTAAACTAAATGACGATTGGACGATCCCCCGACGACGACGTCGTCTTTTTTTTACCGGGCGCTGACGACACCGGATCCGCTGAGTGCAGAAAGTATTAATTAAGCCAAATGACGATTCAGACAAATGTCCGATTCGCCCCCCCCCCCCCCCCCCCGCTGCTAAAATAACGCTTATAAAATGAGGTGGGTTCGCCCCTTCTGCTTCTAAAGCTGTCTGACATGAATTTTCTTTGTGGAAATTGATCCTTATGCTGTTTTCACCTTTTTGTGTTTAATATTTCTCTCAGAGCACATACCACTCTACTGCTATGTCCTATGCACCGAACAGCACAGTTCCATCTCGATGCATTTCAGTTTTTTTTGACTGAGAAAACCTGCGGTTTTTAAGTATTAGTAATATATGCTTAGTACCCAATGCTTTTTTTTTAATGTTTAATATATTTGTGCATCAGATAGCGAGTCTTAGGTTTGAGTGTTATTAAAAGATTCCAATCACTGAATGGCTTCATAATTGGCGATCGTTGTCAATGCCATATCGTCCATTTTGGTATATTATTTTACTTTGGTATATTATTTTACTTTCTTATTAGAATACCCAAGTTTCTGCTTACTGGCAAGGTTATGAGATGAAATTAATTTGGCAATAATTTATTGAACATGCTATAATATACTTTGAAATTATAGAAACTTCCAAAAGTCCCCTTTTACCATAGTGGAATTCCCATCAGCTGTAGTTAAGAATGGACTATGGTAACAACATTATTTATTACCAGGGACATATGGAAGCGCTCATATGGTGATATAGCATGGGACTCGAAATGCACATACATTTAAATGCAAAAGAGGCATTGAAATACTCTTGCACTGGAATGAGGACAAGTGATAGTATTTGCAATTGTATATGGCAAACTTAATTTATATTTAACTCATCAGCACATCATTTCAATCAACCACAATTTCAATTGACTCGTCGTCACCATAATGTTGGGATACATAATTTGAGCGGCAACCATTAGCAGCATTTAAACCTGCCTCTATGGTTTTCGTACGTAAAATCCCGATGAAGTGTGCACCAAAGTCATGTGAACTTGATCCAATTCCAACATCACTGCTGCTTGAGCGCTTAGATCCAGTACTGCCTTCACTAACTGATATTATTAATACCTCTCCCTCATCCGGGGAATTCCCATCATTTTTCAAAACTGCCATTGTAAAGTCTTTGCTGAAGAAACCAACAGCAGACCATAACGATTTAAAGAACTACCCCCCAGTTTCTAATCACATTCAAGAGGGTTCTCAAAACTAACTTATTTCGACTGCAAGAACAAACTTAAAAACCTAATAATGTTTCCTACCTTAAATATTTTCAGCATGTTTTTTAATGTTTTCTAATTTCATGGCGTATGTTTTTGTAATCATATCATTATATGTTTTTTATCTTATAGGTATTGCCTAATGTTTTAAAGCGCTTAGAGCTTCTAAAGATTTGACGCTATATAAAGTTTTCATTATTATTATTATTATTATGTTGTATAAATGTTGTCTCTATTGTATGAGAATGCATGTGATCATACCCAGGTAATAAGATGGGAGAATAAAACAAAGTATATTCTCAAAGAATTAGAGGATTCACATGGGTCTGTACAAAGCGTTATAAAGAGGTTCATGTGTGTATAACTATGCACATAGATACAACATTCTTCAAGCATTCCTAAACATTTGCAAGAAATTGAATTAGTGACTCCACTCCTGTACTTTACTAATATGACCACGTGTGAATCCTATGAACAGTTTCTAATTGCGATGTTTCATTTTTATTCTTTTTAGTTCACAGGGACATAAAGCCACAAAATATTCTGATATCCAAACCAAGTCCTGAGGGTGAAGTAAGGGCAATGATCTCAGACTTTGGTGTCAGTAAAAAGATTCCTTCAGAATCAACGTCCTTTTCTTCAAGATCTAATGTTTTGGGGACAGAGGGATGGATGTCTCCAGAGATGTTAAACAGAAGTCTGAAAAAAGTAAGAATGCTATTTAGATATTGATCATCTTGACGCTTTTTCAAAACAAATCATGTTTGTTATTGCTTTTGTTGATAATTTAATATATCCAAAAATAAACTGATCTTACTCCAAAAAGTTTTAAAATTGTACTCAATGGAAAAATGTTTTTGAAAATATTTAGCAATAATGAAAGGTTTGAAAAACGAGATTCAAACTATTTGGGGATAATTGCAATTTAACTTTTTGAATACAATTATTTCCAGTCATCATTTGCTGCAATGCTTTCTTTTCCATAACAGCACAGTATATGTCAGTGCTCCTTGTTTCAGGTAGGGCTGGTGGTGACAGTTTATATTTAGACTCATTTGTATTGCTGGAATTTAACATTGAATTTTATTTTACAAAATATATGCAAACGTACATTATTTTCTTGAATGAACTGAATCGCTTTAATAGTTGTAATATTCATTAATAAATGCCATTTTGATCAATGGTTTAAGAGATACGATTCTGTGATATGGTTCAAGACAGATTAATCAATCGAACATTTGGCGCCTTGACTGGGAACAAATCGACAGTGTTTATTACAGTACCCAATGTATTCGAATGAAGCAACTAATGTGTTCGTTAACAATGACACTTAAAATTAATACTGTGTAAAGGAATTATTCGACCATAATGCAGCATTTCTTACCCATGAAGATGACAACTGTAGACAGGCGTTCGTTTTCGCATGTGTTAAGTAGTGTTTGTGGGTTTCCGTTTACAACTATCACTTTTAAACCACGAATCTTATCCTAAAAAAGTCAACATACATTTTCACTTTTTGCACCAGGTGATCACATACATTACATTACCCAATTTAAAAGACCAGAGTGAAACTCAAGATTCTCAATTATTTGAAGTAATTTATTTTATTGAACGTGTTTTTCCTGTTACGCACCATCAACATAATACACAAAATTAAATGAATAATTCTGTTTCTTGCCAGTGTTAAATAATAAGACACGATTGTCATGTGCAAAACCACACTGACAATATCAGCAGAATTTTATTAAGAACCACAAAGAACAATGTTTGTCCATAAGCTAAATCAGCAATGGACCCTACAAAGGATCCAGCTAGATTAAAGTTCACTGTCACAGAGATGACCAAAATGCTATTGTTCATTCTAAAGTAAAGTCAAACCAAAGTATCAGTCCCCAACACTATATGAAAAACAATCGCAATTTGACATATAATTTGGTATAACAATCAAACAAACATTTGGTGCAGAATAAAGCTTACCAATCGCAAAATCACGTTATGATTTTACATAGTAAAATATGTGCACTCCTAATACTGTCATCTCTGGTCCCAGCATTTAATCTACGGAACATGAAATAATTTAAAACAGATCCATACAAACCATTGTTATTAGAGTAACAGCTGCATACTCAGTCGTATCACACAACCCGAATTAAGAAAACATTAAAGGGCATGTGGTATATACAGTATTAATGTAATATACTATATGTATATTTTTCCTTTTTCACACTGGGTGAGGGATCCTCTGAAATGGATTTATTTGAGAAGGTCAAATTTGGATTTTTCTGCACTATTCATTCACAAATACTGTAACAGAAAAACACAGGAGTATTCAGGCAGTACAACAACCCAGGGTATATTCTTCGGAAAAAGCACTCAAACTAGACGCCATCATGTCTCACATTTTATCTAAATAAGTCCAAGAAATCTCAGTTCACTTTGTCATAAATTAATTTCGTGTTCCCAGTGCTATTTTGTTTAAATACAATGTTTTAATACTGAAAGTAAATGTCAATATTTCATGTAAATTTAACCAAATGTTTCTTCAAAAAGTAATGTCTAAATTAGAAAAAAAGTGATGCACTCAGCAGTCCTTTTGGTTTTGATTTGATGATCCCAAATTTCAGAAATAACACTATTATGTATGTAAGTCCACCAAATTTTCACCCACGATCCTTGACAAAATCCGTTAAAAAGTAAATGGTCAGGCACAGTCAGAGGCCAATGATTACAAAGTGTAAACATTTAAGTCCAGGACTAATATATTATATTATGCCATAAAAACATATGAATGAAGGCTTATGGAAACAGTTCCTGCTTTCCAACTATCACTTATGTTCAGAGGTTGTCCTTTCTACTATAAATATTATCAGCGTTACTAGCATCACCGTTTTATAATGAAATAGGTGTCCATTTGCTGAAATATTTGAGCCCAACGAGGGTCCTGAATACAGATGTTGCCTAGGTTATCTGGAATAGTTTGATTTATGGGACAATCATTAAAGCAATTTCTCTTCCAAAGTTTGCCTATTGAAAAGCACAAACTGATTTAGACTTTTCATAATCAAATTGTGATAACTAATAGACTGGAATAATGCATGTCCTACACTGCGAACATGGACATTATAAACGGCTATCTGGGCTGACATTCTACCACATTAATTTGAAAACTATACCAGGTATATTACTTACGTATAATTGTTGTTAAAAGTCAAAGATTGCTCACATTAAATATAAATATATGCTATATTGATTCCTGCCTACTATTACATACAATCTATTGAATATTCCACTGCAAGTCACACCTCTACATACGCTGTATAGCCTGGACAACACATGACGCATTTTATTGAAAATTATATGAAACGTTCTCTCTGTCTCTCTGTCTGACTGTCTATTTTTATATATGTGTGTGTGTTTGTATGTCATTGTGCTATTTTGATTGTTTACCACTGTTACGTCGAAATTTTTGAGCCTTCCAGTGCAATTCCTGCATGGAATGTGCCTGTATAATCTGGACAGCATACAATACTATTATTTAAAATTCTACTTCTCTCTTTCCTTTCATCACTATCTATCCCTCTCTCTTCATATATATATATATATATATATATATATATATATATATATATATATATATATATATATATATAATATAATATAATATAATATAATATAATATAATATAATATAATATAATATAATATATGTTCTTAAACTAAATAACAGAAAAAGAGTTGAAACCAATAGGTTTTGTGCTATTCAAAAAACAATGTATTTCCTTAGAATACAAATTGTAAAAAGACCTCACCTTTATATAAATTATGTCGCAAATAGTCGAAAAGGTTCTATCAACAGTCGAAATGAATTGTAATTCAAATTGTTATAAACATGCTAGTAAGTCGGTGGGCTGAAACGTGATGAAGTGTTAACAATCTTTTGACGTATCATGATCATATAATCTACTATGTACTTGCCTGCATTCACTATAGTTCCAAATTAATAGTTTAGTCAAAGAATATGTTGAAGCACTTTGTAATTCCAGTGAGGAAGTTCAAAAAAATTAATAAACCGAACTAAAAACTGAACACAACAATAGGACTGATTCAGATGTAAAGGCAAGAATAAATTTTTTTTCAAGTAAACAACATTAAGATAAAAAGATAAGATATTAGAGACATCGCATACGCCAGCTAACTATATAAACCCTTGACATTTGTCAAAACGTTTAGGAATTTCCAAGTGAAAAGCGACTGTCCAAGACTCCGATTCAGAAAGACATGTTTATCATCACTAAAACTGATCCAAAGTCTTAATACTTATATTAATCGATAAAGTAATATTAGCTATGTATTGTGTTATTTCCAAAACGGACACTGGTTAGTACACGATGTTTATTCTTATAGGTGGGCAATTTTTCTTGGCATAACAACCAAACACAATAGTTATGCTGTTAAGATATCGAAGCAGCATAATGCATCATGCAATAGTAAACATACAGCTAGATAGAATGTTCTGAACACTATGACATTTTCCCGTAAACTGCACGATCAATTAACTATCTCTAATAATATTCATGTCAAGTTATCCCCTTAGAGCTGTTTGAAACTTATTTTCATAGAGTGATTAAAACATACAACGGGTTACACTCTAATAACCACACATGCGTAGGTTACGTAACTGGTCGTAAAAAGAACTTGTGTGATCATAATCGAATAAACAGTTTACCTAACTGACTGACAATGACTGTAGTTATTTGTGCTATGTATCCTTTGTAGGAGCACAAATTAAGTTTATTTTCCTAGGTTAAGATAGAATGGAATAAACCAATTCGTTTGAAGTTAGGCAAATTAATGAGATTAAAAAAGATTTTGTTATTATTATACATTTCCTTGAAATATAACATTTAATCAATATTTCTTAACGGAAAGTGGGTTGTTTACGAGCAGTGACACAATTTCTTTTAAATGCGAGTTTCCTCCATATATTATGTCAGTATCTAGAATACTAGTGAAGTGTGGTATATTGGTTTTAAAGGCAAGATTTTGAAAGGCATATGTGATTGAGGGAATAATGAGCCACCAGAGAAGTAAGCAAAGCCAGGCAAAAATATATTTTATAACTTGGTCAACCGACTTTATCAACCAGACTAAAATGGAGAGAATTTTAATCATTTGTTCTCAGAAAACAGCATCCATCAGAATAGTCATTTCACCCACTGTCAGCGTAAGTTCATGCCGAGTTCAACTATTATGCCGTAACTTTCTATCTAATTAAGATATTGTTTATGTTAAATTCTCTCACAACAATGCAGAAGCTTAAGAATAATTTGCTATGCAAAGAAAAAAGTAAAAAAAGTCTTTACAGTTTCTGGTGAATGCAAACACGAATGGCACTTTGAGTGAAAAAGTTTGTTCTTCTGTCAAATGGCTTATAATGGCAGAATTTTAGTACATTTAGATCATGCCATATTTGTGTCGTTGTGTGAGTGTGAGTGTGTTTATATATGTATATATGTTGTGGTCGTGATATTTAAGGAAGATAAGGGACGTACCATTTAGATGACATGATGGGATATACATGTTTTGTTTTGGCATTTTAATAGCTTTTCCTACACCAGAATAGATTACAAATAGTATTACGCTAATATGTAGAAATAATAGAAGAGATAGACCCATTATGTCAGTTGAACAAAATATATTCTTTTGAGGTTAAAGATAAAGAATATCATGATTCAAATGCAGATCTCAGCGCCTGACCTTCATTTCTGAAAATCAAGTGTTGGATCGCAACATCTAGCAAATATTTCTAGTCAGAGTGTTTTAAAAATCTTAATGAAAACGGATATACTACATTGTGTACAAAATTTAAATGTCCTGTCATTTTTCGAAGTCTTATTGTCATCGTATGATGCTGTTTTTCTCGAGAGTAGGTGGCGTGAACTCTCACCCGCATCCCGGTTTCAGAACCTATGGCTTGGCTCTTTCAATAGTATCTCTTTTAACTAACACTATTTGGAACGTAAAGAGGTAAGCTTAGATGTGTGCCATGGTACACACATTTTGTCGGTCCCAGATGGAGACATAGTATTGAAACTGGAATGGCATCATAGTTCTAAGCCTTGTCCAGTGTTATGACTAAACCTTGTGTATCAGGTCGCTTTTATCTAAGGGAGTTGCTTGAGATTATCCGAAACTCTGGATGAAGTTAACAGACTTTGACATGTCTTATGGCGAGTATGCAGGAAGTTACTCATTGATAGATCTATTTTCAGGACAATAGGGCAGCGTCCAGGTATATTTATATCAAATAATGTGGACTATCTCGTGTGGAAATTCCGTATGTTCATGCTCTCAACATCATAGGGAGTATGATTTAGTTCTCAGAATTCCAAACAATAATCAACCAAAAAAAAATTTGAGAGAAATGATCATGAAGCAGTAAATAACTTTCAGAGAAAAATTAGAAGAATACATTTTTTTATAGACTAGAAACATTATGTAAATGATTGTAAGAGCATGGACAGGTTTTAGGGGAAAATACATTGCCAAGCAAATCAACCTATTGATGATAGCAAAATTGATGCTGATGTCACATCAGTTATCTAGTCAAGTGCAACAGTACAAATGTCAGATGATGAGCCAATGGTAAAAGCTTGAATAATATCTGTGAACTTCACTACCTCTTCACACACAGTTGATGAATATCACAAAGGAATCAACTGGTCTGTGCTGAAAATGAATTTTATCACTAAATACCAACAACATTAACGCTACCACATATGACTGTAATGACCATGAAAACACCGACTCGCTGTCTACTCTCCCAAATGGCAACAACAACTCATTGATTCAATAGTTTTATCTGCATGATTACCTATGACGATAGGCTATATCTGACACCTTAAGAAAAGAAAATAATTGTCAGTTCCATGCAATAGTGCGAAGTTTACATTGATAAGATTTGAAGGTACGTGGAAACTAATGTACTTAGCTTCTTCACTAATGAATCCTTGGATCCACTTTATATTTACTGTCTTGTTATGGACATTACTTGCCTAAATACGTTTAATTAATATAATTGTGGTTAGTTACTGTTTCATTGTAGTCATATACTAGGAAAAACAAAAACCAACACGTTTTATAAAATTCAAAATATACTTTGTTTCCCAACAATCGAAGTGAACATTCAAAATGAACTTGCAGTAATGCAGATTAAGTCCCAAACAGCTCAAGAAAGTCCTAATGAAAAACATTTTAAATAAATATAAATGGTATTCAAAAAAAATCCAGCGATGAATGTGTTGATGTGCCTGTAGTCTTGAATATACTTGTGTACTATTGTCCTTTAGTTTAATGATGAGCTAAACGTCTTCCTATCAATCACAATAATGTAATCCAAAATTTCCTTGTCTGTATTCACTATAATTCCAAGTTGATGTTTCTGTCGAAGAATATTATCGAGAACCCCGTGTTTCCAGTGAATAATAATTTGAAGCAACAATTTCACTCAAATCAAATACCGAACACAACAATCATATTGATTCTGCCTAATGATCTTAAAGCAAGAAAGAATAAGTTTTCCAGTAAACACAATTATAAATCCCACTACTTGACATAGGTCCCAATTATCATGTTCTGGAAATACTGTGGCGTAATAGAATTTTCCATTCTAAAACAGTTGAAGGTCACAACAAAACAAAATGTGTTTTTAAATTATAATAAACAGTGTAATATACGTAAGGCAGGATAAGTTACTCCGTTGGGGAATTCCAATGCTCTAAACCTAGACCCAAATTATTATGTTTACCTGTATTGATAATGATTTAATCTACACTCATAGGGAAATGTTGACTATGTATTATTTATTTACAAAATACAAACAAAAGCAGTGTCTCGAGACAGGAACACAGTGAACTTGATTTTGGAGAGGGACAGGTGCAAAATACATTTATGCTTAACTTATAATTAATGCGAACAAATTTGAAATAATACAAATTAAATATTCATAACAGGTTTAATAACCATTTTGTTCCTATTACTTATGGTGTTTCATTCCAGTATTTTAGTGGAATGTAACTGATTAATTCTGGTCTGGGTAACATACACACACACACTTATATATATATATATATATATATATATATATATATATATATATATATATATATATATATATATATATATATATATATATATATATATATATATATATATATATATATATATATATATATATATATATATATATATATATATATATATATATATATATATATATATATATATATATATATACACACACACACACATGTATAATACAGCTTGGTAGCAGTGTAGTCCTGTTATAGTACATATAATCTCTAGTTTCCAGCAGAACAGCATTTAAATAAATTGTTCTCATAATTTAAGACTATACAAAAAGGTTGTCCCATACCTTGCCTTTCAGATTCATGACAGCAATGAGAATTACATTGGATTGGACTAGAAATGTGTGAATTATTTTTAAAACGTAGCAGGATTACTATAATAAGGACACATTTTGTACGATCCGGATTGGTAGAAGTTTTTAATAATTTATGACGGTCGTAAATGGGGCTTCTGCTGAAACACACGATTACGTGGATTTTTCCAGAACGCACCTTGAATGCAATTTTGCCTGTTGGAACACTACAATCTAGTACACTCTGCTGAAGACATATAGTTACTCATCAATGTTAATTTCCGTATGGCGCTGACAATCTCAACAAACTCACTTTCTATCACTAAATCTTCTCATGTTATTTACAATTAGCTAATACCTGGGCTGGCCTGTAGAAGTGCTCAGCTCTCAATCTTTCTATCAAATGAGTCACAGAAGCGCCTGCTTTTTTCTATGAGAAACTTAAGTTGAGTTAATCTGTTTTCAGTTATACGCCTCTTATGTTAATTGTAGACATGTATATTTTAATAAGAAGACTAACTTAACAATCCTCATATTTTTTTCATACATTTTAAAGTGATTGTATCATGTATTGGTGTTATCTGACTTTCCGGACATTGCCACATGCTGGTGTGGCCGATACATTTGTAACGGTCAGATAATTGTTTTGGACACTCCAAGTATAGATGGTATGTATTTAAGTTCTATATTTCCTCAAGCACTAAACCACAGGTAAGAAGATTATAAGTATGTGACGTGCATCTTTCTCTGTAATTAATGTTTTACACCACTTAATACATTTAGAGAAATTTTAGCAAAGAATGTAAAATGCCCACACAATGATTGACAGTTTAATAGCAGCAATCCAACATGTACTGCCATTGCACTGCATTCAAATCCGAGAATGCTTATACATCTGTAAAGTATTCGCTTAGTAATGGTACTACAGGAAATGAGAAAAGAATATAATTCCAGTCTGAGTCCTTATTAAACGCAAATGTAGGGCCTGCCTCCAATTTGTCTCCCCAACAAATGTAATCTCGTTTTTGTTTAGAGTCGTCGTTTTAGTCAATCATATTCCATTTTGTATTGTCTTAGTTATGTTAGGCCCATTATTGGAATGTTGTTTTCTTGTGTTTTTCTGGTATTTGTAAAGGTTTTTCCCTCCTTAACCAGTGAATTTCATTTTTGTGTTAGTTCTCCCCCTTCTTAGTAATGGCATCAGCGTATGCATTTTCAAGCCTGTTGTTGAGTTCTCATTTGACTTGTTCTGTATTGGTTTCTCTTCAGGATATATAGCAGCAGACACTGACTATACCTGCCAGTTATATACTGGTAGTATACTCATGGACAGATGTCTGATTTGTTGCCATTGGTCAGATATAATACGGGACATGGCATAAATGTATTGTTCAGATATCAAGGGAGGAATACATGTTCTTATTCTTCCTGGTCATCTTAGGAATGGCCCCTGTTCCCTGGATAGTTGTTAGTCACTTTCCGTGTTAGGACAATCAACATATTTTGAGTGGCACGAATAAAGAAAGAATTATGTAGTCCGAGATCGCCAAAAGGCAAAGATCCCAGATGATCCATTTGTTGTTGTTAATGCCAGTGAAAGATATTTTCTTGGCCACTCCTAATGGAGGGGAAAAGACCAGTGAGCTAGCTGGGCCTGCCTACCAGGGATGAAGAACACATTCGCAGTGAGACCGAGTCATATCTTTTAATCGGGGATGAGCAGTAATTGTGGTATTGGTGACTAATTCTGAGTTCCATCTTCCTGAAGAGCAGATGATCTTATTCTTATTGTATGACGTGTGTAAGTCTGTCGGATCTTTATTGGGTCAGTCATCGGTGAGCGGGTGCGTTTCGACAATTATAGTAACACTCTTCGAGCATTCATACACTGGATTGTGTCAGTCTGGAGAGAGATAGTGGGTTGATCTTACACTGTCTATACGCTAACTTCCAATCATTATGTGGATAGTGAGCTGAGATTGTCTCACCTCCTTATGAAAGGGATGGGAAAAGCCATAGTCACTTGTGCCCTCCAACGATGCGTAAACCTCATATTGCATCATTATTTTATGATCGATCTGGACAACACATCAGTGTTGCGTACCTCTGGTTTCAATGTGCTATTCATGTTCCCTCTCATTGAGTTGAAGTTTGCCTTTTCAGACAGGTATGTGTTGTCTTGATACAATGGCCATTGCACAGCTAGGTTGGAGGGTCATTTACACCTGTGATTGAGATGACCAGCGGACATATTTGCTGTGAGACTTGACAACATTCTCCTTCATTTTTTTATTGTTTTGCCAGATCATATAATCTGGGTGGTAGACACTTTTAGGCCTATGTAAGTCATCCCTACCATTCAAAATAAATCCAAAGGTAACACACTAAGTCAGGAGTCCTATGTCTTAGCGTATCCTGGTAGCTTCGTGTAGTATAAGAATATATTCAGTTTTTCTATGCAAGCTCATAAGCTTAAGACAGACAAGGGCCATGATGTGACAATATATGCCAATTATCATTTACTTTCACTTTTGTTTTGCTCTACCATTGCATGATTTTGTCTTCTGCTGCTAATGATAAAAAGCCACCCTCTCTGTAAGTGTTCACCACTGTGATGTCATCAGGACCTAGAATGGTCTCATTTCCTCTCTACCTGCCTTAGTCTAGCCAGATTGATAGCATCCAAAACTTTGGTTTATGTGAAGCTCCGTCTCAGTACTGATTTTTAATTTCGAGGATGCGCACATTCTGCTGTTTTCCATTATTGCCAAGTGTAGGACATATTATTCCGCAACATTTTGGAGACCAAAGCTTCATCTTTATTTAGTTGTCAGCAAATTAAGCATTGACTACACTTGGGAGTTTCTATATCATTTAAGAACGCTAAGTAGTTCTTGTCTCAGCTCTAATAGTCATTGATCACATGAACCTATGAAATCGCGTATTGTCCATCGTCTCTCATGTGTCATCCTCCATTAAGTTAGCATAGGTTGGCTATCACATCTTTAAGAAAGCTTGATGTACCCATTCTTTTCAAGGTCTAGTTTGTCCTTAATGAAATGTTGTTGCTCAAATATCTAGTATGGCTATCACAGCACACTACTTGTGAATGGATGGTCATGTCATCATAGGGTTTTCGCTGAACGACTTCCTATGATGGAATTGTTATCTGTAAACGAAAATTATATCAAATATGGGTGCCTATTAAACATCCTAAAAGTCATAGTCCTACTTGTCAAGATATTGTGTTTTCAACAGGAGACCTCAAGCAATGTTTAGCTGATCCTAAATTAAAAGTTTATTATTTGGACTTCAAATATGGGCGCTAAAGTGGCAAAGTTGAAAACTAGCGATTGCTTCTCCTGAATGGATGTTCAAATATATACGGGGTATCTTAATTTGGCAGTTAAAATAACATTAACCCATCGACTGATCGATGGATAAAGGGACATATGTCTAAAATCCCTCTGCTAAAGTGCATATATAAAGCTGTGTTATTTTTTCAACTTTCAGACTACTGCAATGGATATCTTTTCAGCTGGTTGTGTGATTCACTATGTGTTAACTAAGGGACTGCATCCATTTGGGAAACGTACCGGTGAGATACAGAATAATATCCTGGAAGGAAAATTTACCTTGGATAACCTACCTAAGACATCTGGTGAGTCCTAACACCGTTGACATTTGACAAGCATTGCTATAAATGATTGCAAACTGTTTACTTGATATGTCATGGAATGTATTTTCTAAACTTACAAAGTGTAATGAATATACTGACCCAATATCAGACCAATGTTTAGAAATGGGAATGTAAGTGAAACAACTTGAATGCTTGAGTGCACATAAAAGGTCAGTGTGATGCTTGACAAAAGATCTTACATATTTATTAATTAAAAGATGGAAGATAACAATATTTAAATTACTCCTGTATTGTATGTGTTAATCTGGAAAACATTGTAAGGCAGCAGATAAAACGACGAAAACAGTTTCCGTCTCCCACTATTTCATCTTTGAAGAGTGAAAGACAGAATATGAAAAGTTGGATATCATTCCATTTTCTGTTTTGTCATATATGATAAAACACATATTTATATTTAGTTGTCTTTATATCTTTCAAAGTTATGAACATTGGATTTCAAAAATGATTTCACACGTAAACACCCGTTATTGTGTAAAGACTGAAAGAACTTTTCTGTAACATTTAAATTTTGTTCCGGCTTTTTGTACAATTTTGCTGCCTTGAATGAAAACATAATTATCCTCAATTTTAAATCTTAGGTGAATATCTGGCTTCTTGTTGCAAGTAACCTTACATTTGTAACTTAAATATATATGATCCTAATGTGATGGCAGACAGGGGCATATATGTTTAATGCTGCCTAATATTCAACTGTACTACAATTTCTGCGAGTTATAACAAATCCTGTTTGACCGAGAGTAATGAAACTTTGTAGTCATATTAATAGGACCTGGACATTATGATGGTCCGAGGTCCAAGAATGATCCATTTGTGGCAACGGACCTGTCACACACACACACACACACACACACACACACACATATCTATCTATCTATCTATCTATCTATCTATCTATCTATCTATCTATCTATCTATCTATATATATATATATATATATATATATATATATATATATATATATATATATATATATATATATATATATATATATATATATATATATATATATATATATATATATATATATATATATATATATTTATATTGCGAGCATATTACAAACACTATCCTATCGGGCCTATACGGTTTTCTAATTGATTGTATGCATATAATTCAATGTTATATTTAATCCTATAAACATCAGGAAAGCATTATATATGTGAACTGATAGAAGCAAAACTTCATCGCTCCATATTAAGATACCAGCTCTTCTGTATACTTTTTCCTTTGCACGGGGTCTGATTTTTGAAGAAAAGAGCTACCCAACTTTCATCATGGTCTACTCTGGTTATTTCAACACAAACGGGTATTGTTGCAACTCTATGGACATACAATAGCTAACAGCAAGAATCAAAGCCAACAAATATTTATCAGAGGTAACCATGACTTTTATTATACAAGTTATAAAATAAAACTTTAAGAGGAACTTATATAATTATGAATAAAATCCAAAGTAATCTTTAAAGTTTTATTCAAGGGCAAAAGAATCGAATGTTCCAAATAAATTGCAGATCCTCGAATGTAATGGGCCGCCAACAGACACTATGTATCACATTTATATTGTCTATAACTCCTTTGGAGAATTCACAATAGTCCCAGAATAAAATTGTAATCAAAGGCACACTTTATAATTCCAATGATTAATCCTAACAATTGGATCCTCTCAATTAATATCTAAAATAGCATTAAACACGTCTGCAGACTTAACGTTACAACAGATTCACTGAATAAAGGAATGAAATGCAAGTACTATAATATGTTCCTTATTTGTAATTTGACCATAGCTATTGTACATTATATGCAACCCATCACTCAAAAAATCTTAAAAGTAGATCATGTATTTGTCTAAAAATGTTAGCTATATATGATCGCAACAACTTAAAGTTATAAACAAAGATTTCTAAAAAATAATCTAGATACATAACGACATATATTAAATATTGTTAAAACAAATATGGTAATATGTGCATTGCTTAAAATCCTGCCAACTCCATTAGTTCATTTTCAGTTCCTGGACTTAGGCAGGTAACAATTTCTTGAACGTGTAGAATCTAGTATTGTCAATTCTGGGAAAATAAAAACCAATTTAGTATTATACTTAGTTCTAAAGTTTCTCTAGTTTGGGTTGTTGGTATTTTAAATTCATTTTATGTGCACATGTGAGCACCCATTTTTATCATCTATTTTATGAAGCCCGTGGTTTCGATAGTAGCACGTTCGGATATTTAGCTCACAGTACATGAAAGTAACATAAAGACTTGGCCAATTCTCTCTATTGTGCTTGCAGCAAATGGACAACATTACCTTTTACAAGTCACCTCTCAGAAATAAGAAAGGCTGCACATTACATTTTCGCATTTTGCAAAGTGTTTCAATTTTTCTCATAAGGGTAATAATTGCGACATTTATTGTATTTTGGACAGTTTACGCTCATTTATTGGCACATATGAGCAGCCATTTTATCAGCTGTCTGTTTTATATAGTAAATGGTTTCCATAATGACCATGACTATGATTACAAAAATGTCAGCAACAGTACATGAATACAGCATAGAGATATGCCAATATTGTCTCTGTTGTGCATGTTGCCAATGCAAACATCTTCACTTCATACCGGATCCTCTTTCAAACGCACTTACTAACTGTAGAGCATAATACTTGATCGGAGCTTGGCTTATGTTGACTTAGGAAGTATAAAATCCTGCTGGTCATGGCTCAGTTAGTTAGAAATAAGCGTTTCAGAGTCTGATTATTCTGCGAATAGACATTCAGTTCTTATGGTGGTTATTTTCTTCTTTCTAATGATGCTCAGTTTTAAATAGTTGGACCTTTATTGATAGCCTTTTGAAAATATATAAATCACAGGAACCATTCAGACTAGGGTAATACAATATATATATATATATATATATATATATATATATATATATATATATATATATATATATATATATATATATATATATATATATATATATATATATATATATATATATATATATATATATATATATATATATATATATATATATATATATATATATATATATATATATATATATATATATATATATTGGTATACTGAAATGTCCTCATCATATTTGCATATTTGTTTATTTTTTTTAAAGATACCAAAGACTGAAACATTGCCAACATGGTCAATATTTTTAACATATCTGTAATATAATTCAGTTGCAGAGATAATGAAACCGAATCATAAGAAAGGCACAATACACAAGAAGCTATTAAAATCGATCAAGGGGAGCGCGCAGGCTAGAAAGTAAAGTATTGTTAATCAGCGATATAATACATTTAGTAACAAAAAACGCTATATCTTATGTTTCTAAACATAAAAATTACACATTAAAGTTACTATTTAGGTGCATTGAAGAATTTTAGGTTAACCTGAAATAAGCTTTGAAGGTGATTGTCTTGTGGAAAATACATGAATTGTGAGCCGCTTAACACAAACAAACAGATGAATCTCTCAATACAACTCTATGTTTGTACAAAGGTTATCCCAGTCAATATGAAAGGTGCTAGGAAGGGTAATGGTACCATGTGTGACTTAAAAAACAACGTGAAACCAGCTCAAATGGTCCTAACTAAGATGAACAAAAAGTATGAAACAAAGTTAGGCAAATGGAAATCTGACTTACTTTGCAGATCGGCAATGTTTTCTTTCTTACGTACAATAGACAAAAGCGCAGCTGGAGGTACCAAGATGAACGTTTCCTGTATGACGATGATGTATTTTCTGTCTCTCTCACAAACGGATGCACTAACACACACAGTTATCCGAATTTTGTATCCACTTTAGATAGCATCCCATCCAGATTGAAGAATCATTTACATAATAGGCTGCATACAATCATATACATCATCTATGCAATTGCAGTTTTTTCATCTGACATGGTAATACTGAATGAAATCGGTTTCTACATCGGCGTAATGGAATATGTTTACAAGATGTGAACACTGTAACCAATTTTAAAACTAAAGGCAAAATGGTATTAGAAAATCAGCAGTTAACACAGCCCATACGGCATAATTAAAGTAACTATTATACGTATAAAATGAGGAGAAACATCAACCAAACCTAAAGGTTATAAGCAAATCTACAACACTAAAAACTAAAATTCTTAGCATGCATCAGACTATGACAGCAGCATGAACATTTAACATGTGTCTATACATTGGACATTTGCACGTTAAACTTCCAAACCATGGATTTAAGAGATATTTAAAGTCTTCAAATCGGAGGTTCTAATAGCATCTCTTAGGTAAGCTTCTCAATACCTAAACGATTGCAACTCATTGTTGATTATTCTGCTTTTATACCTAAAAAGGCATAATGATAAATTTAAAACTAGACATTAGTTTATTAATGTTCCACATTGCATTATATCATTCGATTGTATTGTGATCATTGTTATTTTCTATACTCATTTTTCATGTATATGGTTAGAACCCACATATCCTTTGCATTTTGAATGTAATATGGTTGCTGCTTAGGCATGTCGATTTAGGTAGTGATAACCTAAAATTTACAAATACTAAATCCGCCTCATATACAATGGGTATGTGTGGAAGAGATCCAAACAAGTTTACATGGTCCCAAAGGAGGTCAGGACACTTGACCCAAAAAAGTGATATTTTAAATATGAGAATAATTATTTACTCACATGTGGCATATGAGTGGACATTTAAATTTGTCAGAAAAATATCCTATATTTAAATAGCAGTATCATACTACCAGCTATTACTGCATCCCATTCCTTTTCCACTTGTGCTAGATCACCCGTCGAAACTAATATTCCCTTCTCCAGTTTGCAATCGTAATATCAGAGTGAAACAGACATAAGTCTGAGTTCTTATTCATAGCCACAATACCTTATATCTTTCTCGTTTCATTGGACCGTTGTGCTGATGACGTTTTAACAAAGTGGGGCTATGTTGTTCGGTCAGTTATATCCCGTTTAGTATTGCCCATGTCACTTGCATTATTGGAATATTTTATTCAGTTTCCAAAGGGCGTTTGCTCCTCTTGTTTAGGTGAATGTTGCACGTGTTGATTGATCATCGTCTTAATATGGGTAACTGGATTCAGACGGGTAAATACAACTGTTGATTGTTTAAATCAAATATATTATAAGGGCATTATACTCATGCACAAATGTCAGTGAAACATTTCTAAGTCGAAATGTTATAGCTTTTTAGAAACTATCAATGACATATTTATACAGTTTTGTAAGTCAAATATCATACACTTTGTAAATGTCTAGCAAACATAATATTTTGTAAAATACAGTGGTGTTAGATAGCAGTGTATGTGTATTAAGCATAACTTAAGCCTTTTGATTAGAATGGGTTGCAAGTTGAAAGATACAAAATATAGGAAGCATTTGTCCTTGTGCACATTTTCGATGGCAATAAATCTTATGGATAAAATGCAATCAGTTAGTGAGTAGATGTGCTCGAACTATTTATATTCCAGCTGCTTAATTTTTTTATGCATGTATATGTTTGCACCAGCATGTATGCATTAGCTGGTTTATGTATTTATGTGGCAATGTGCATACGTTGGTAACTGCATATCTGAAGCAGAAATTTGTGTGCGCCCTCAAAATATCATATGAACTCCAATGCTATATTATCGCGGCAGAAATGATTTCTTGAAAAGTTTGAAAACGCGCCGTCTATCGGTTGTTTACATATGTAAATCTATTGTCATGGAGGATGTAAATCTGTCAGAGCAATGACGACAACATTTATAGTTAGTCTATATTGGAAAACAATCAAAATCACTGTTGTGTAAATTGCATGCAAATCCGTTCATCATGAGATATGGGTAAAAAAGTGTTGGTAACTTTTATTTCAGGAGATATCTCGGCTCACCTTTATTAACTTACATGGTGAACAACAAATCTTGGCACTACAATACTGTGTCCAAATTCTTATCTCTTGATGCGCACAATTCACTTTTTTAATTTCCCCTTTTTCTGATTTATGTCGAAAACCAATTTTATACAATCGCCTCCTTTAATTATTATTTCGAAAGTAAACCATGTATTTGTTTTAAGTAGGTTAAATAGGTTACCCAGCTCTCGCAAGCACTTTTAATAATAGGAACATGTTCACTCAAGGGCTGCATTCATGAAGTATAGCTTCATCATCCCTCGGAGCTCCATGATGCACACACTCTCCACCCTCTTTCTCTGGTGGCACTGCTGAGTGACTATCAGCACAATTTAACGAAGCAACTGCTGACAAGATCAAATGAAAGAAACTAGTATTCAGCCAGTGGAAAAGTAAAAGATACGTTGACCATGACCAAAATTCCTAGCACTGAAGTAACATTGTCATTCGCATCAGAAAAATAAATAGAACCCAGGAGTAAGATCTTAATCCGCGGATGGAACAGTTTTTCGCGCTCAACACAGACCTAATATTTGTTTGCAAAAAAAAAGTCTTATTGAATCTCTCAATCAACTCCGTTTTCGGGGTGCCTTGGAAAACTCAAGAGGCAGATTCGTGCAGGTCAGACTAGGCCATAGAGTGCTGAAAGCACATTACGCTGGTAAGCTGCTGTGTGACACCAGCGACTAACCAACTGGCCGGTGATCATCAAATCAACAGCAAGATTAAGGACCAATAAAACGGTGAACATATTTCAAAATGTTAAGGGATTCCCAAAATTATGTACATAATTCAGATTACCACTGGGTCAGTGGAGGCCAGAAAAAGCGATGGTCCAAGTGCAGGATCCATATTGGGACATTGGAATCTAGACAGGCGTCGGTAAATGCGCAGTATATAAATTGTACCAGGAGGCGATCACAAATTACACTAAAACACATAGATGGGAGAAAGGAGACAGTGTATAATATCCAAGAAATCAATGGTATTTCAAAGGTTGTCCTGAAACAAAGTCTGTGGCACCAATCGGAGGGTCTTTCATCAGGTGGTCAAATGCGGAGAAACCACCATATGACTAAAGCACCAATAAAACGAGTCAAATACCAACGGACACCCAACAAAACAGATCGCTCTAGATGGAGTCATAGACAATACTGCACTGGTCAAGTGCACCTTATTCTGGTGGAGAAGTAACATCAATGAGCTTTAGGCTGGGTAAAATGTACGTAGCTACTAGCTGGGTACCTGCAGACACAATCAAAAGTACCTCATGAACAAAAGCTTCGGCGCCAAGCACTCTTACCAGAAAGATGTTATACAGACGGCTGGCCAGTGGTTTCAAAGGTAGCAGCTAGAGACCACATTGGATGGGTACTGCGTTGGTGCCTCTCTTAAAGCACCCAGCAGATATAGGCACTGCATCAGATTAGTAGGTGAGGTTTTTATTATCAGACCAATCGGTAACATCACTGATGTTGCAGATGTAGCCCGTACAACATTGTATGAGCTGGTAAGAATTAGTCCTTCGCCCATCAGTTGTGTTACTTCACTGTTGAAAGGTGCGCAAACATCAAGCAACTGCCACACCCACCCAGTGCTATGTTTTAAAGTCATTCTTTCTGAAAGCATTATCTTGTGTGCATGCCGATGTACAGTCGCTTTACTAGAGTACCATTGAACCGTTCCACAATGCTCCTGCGTTGTCCTCTCCCAGTCTCAAATGCACACTCTGCTTGACCAGGCAATGCATACATGGCTTCCATACACTATATGCGGGGAAAGCTTCAGTAATTTAGGTAAGTACGAACGTATCAGTGAGGCTGGATCTTTTGTTTATGGTCATGGGTGTTTCTTTGGATTGATTGGTGACATCAACTACCACCGGTGCATACTTATGCATATATTGCCCAATTTTGTCGCATATGAAAGACAAGAGGATGGATTCTGCACATCGTTTGGATGTGAAACATGACATTGCAGCCGGGGTTCCAAAGTATCTTATCCAACCTGTGTTTCAGATCTAATTGAGAAAAGGTGAGGATAAGACACATTTCTAGGGTTGAATACAAATCAAATGCAACCCATTTTTTTCCAAATATTTGTTTCATACTTTCAAGCCACACTTCACACTGTTTTCATAAAAATATCGCCTATTTCCACTGCTACCTCTCGTATCAATCTTGGCAATTTTGTTGTAATTATAATACAATTCATTGCCTGTAAGTTTCATGTGATATATGCTTTATGCAAAACTAACCGAACTTGAGTTAATATTGTGTTGTTTATTAGAGTATTTGTATGGAAGATGTTTGGTAACCTCATAACTACTATAACTCAGTGCAAATATATGTAGTCTTGAGGGAAGAATCTGGTAAATACTAGCTTTCAGTGTTTCTTATTTTATAAGAACTTATTCTTAATACAATATAATTTTGGCTGGAATTTATCACAATAAAATTTACTTTTGTGAATAAAATGAGTATATGTGATTCATATATGCAAATGTAAATGGAGCAAACACTTTACAGAAATGTTCAAGGGATGAACATTTTTATGATAATGCGAATAATAATAATCGATTTGGGCATAGTATGTTTACTTTGCAAATTAAATTGGTGCAGTGCTATACACAAATTGATGCAGTTACAGATATTCAGGATGGCAAGTTATTAAAACAAATATCATGGAAATCTGCAATATTTTGTCAATCAGTTTGGGTATCTCAATAGAGTAAAATGGTTTTTAGGAACTCTTACCAAGTGTTAAAAGTTTAAATATATGGTGAGATGGTGTGGTAAACATAATTTATAGAAGGTGATGAGTGAAGCTAAATAGAAGTGTGATATGATTGGAGGTAAATATATTTCATGCCCCAAACGTGTATTCTATGATATTTTATGTACCGTCACTGGCCTGTGAGCATGTAATCATCAAAAACTTACCTCTGGTTAAGGGTAGTGGATATCACTGTACCTCTATTTCCCCATGACATTTATCAAGTCACCCACAAAAGATACGGGAAACTGTTGACAGCCACATTGAACAAAATATTGGTCAAGAGTGAACCTTAATCCAGGAAGCAAGTCTGATGGGCCTATAATACCTTCTGCCTGATGAACTTCATGACAGAAGGCAGAGTTGGATGTAGCATTATGTGACCCAGCAAGTGATACATTTCTGACATCTTAGCCAAATAATACCTAACTAATCACGTTTATGAGAGACCTTAATCTGTTACCCTACCCATGTGACAGCTGTCTATTTGAAGTATAGCAAATATCCATCATGGTAGAATGAACAGAGGGGCCCCAAGTGGTAGAGTCATCTAAAGCGCTCTTCGTTACGGATCACCGTCATCTCACCTCTGTCTGCGTGGGTTCGATTCTCTGATTCAGCCATTGTGGGCATGTGAGAAAGCTTGCCAGTAGCTTCTCGAGGGTCGGTGGTTCTTTCTGGGGTATTCCCGGGTTCTTCCTCCACCATTAATACTGAACGCCATGTATAGCCTATCGTGTGCTGAAAAATGGCGTTTAACCCTACAACAACAACAAGAACAACAAGAATGAACAGACCATGCTGATTCACAAAGCAACTATCATCAGTGATAGCACTCTAGATTTTAGTGACTAGCATGATCATGATAAAAATGATGTTAATGGTGACGTCGATGATGATAATGATGTGCTCTTGCCCAATATGCAGGATTTGCCAGTATCAACAGTGAAAGGAGTGGAAGTGAATGTACATTGACTAAGTCAAACATATCATCAGAACTGTCGTCATATGACATTGAAATGAAGAGAACATGGAAAACGTTGACAAGATATATATAAGCAAAGGTAAATGCAGACAAAAGGAAACACATTAAATAAGTTAGATGGAGCTACCGTGAAGCCAGATGGATTAGGAACTCAATGAAAGAGAAACTGATTTCTTGATTTTGACAATATCTGTAATTTCAGCGATACCAAAGTTATCTTAAGCAAGACACATTATCAGATGCCATCAACATTCCTGTAAATATGAGTGAAAGTAAGATAGAAGATGTTAAGAGCTTTTTAAATTCCAATGACCAAACAATAGACATCTTTACTGAAAAACAAGATGATTAATGGGTGATATCAAGTGCACTTGACTGTCTAATGGATGGAGTTGACGCCGAAAGTTTTGAAGTTTGTATAGAGGAGACACTTCCAAATGTATCGTTTAGTTCTGATAGAGATTCACAGGATGTGTGTATTAACACCTTTTTCAAACTTAGTAAAACATTTGAGAGAATGTTAGAAAATATAATGGATATAATTAAAGGGGACAATTTTAATGCACATCAGTTGTTAAAAGATCATGAAACCATTAGCAAAAAACTTTGTTTTAAAAGCATTAAATCAGCAAATAGTCAATGGATTAGCCACAATAATGACAGGTACGCTTTCAAATATTATGTTTTTCTAATCTCTTCCGACAACTGTATAGGCCAGAATGAAATCACTTATGTTTCATCAATGAGGTGTTATTCCACACATAAATTTATATATATATGCATATCATTCAATTGTTAATCGCCTTAAACAGCTGCTTTGAAATTGACTTACATTATTTGTCCAAATGGCAATTGCTAAAAGGGTTTAAACTATTCTGCAATACCATCATAGGAAAAGTTACTATGCTTCTCAATAAAAACATGATCTCAGGTATTTTACCAATACATGTGCAAGTCATGTTAACTTTCTTTGCCTAATTCAAAAAGACCAATTAGAACAAATTTTTTTCTGCAACAACAATGTAGATCACTAAATTGCTTATCATATTTCTGAGCAACACATTATTTCAAAGGGAATTTATTTATGTTGATTTTATATATTTGTATCTGTTTTATGTGCATATAACGATAATGTATTTATATGGTGATCCATGAAGTTACAAACAACAACAACGTGATGTCATAGTTCGAAAGGAGCTTCTAAAATGTTAACCATGAATTTTGTGATAACCTATGTTGTAACTGCGGAATCAACAGAAAAATAAAACATTGAAAGACAGTTTCAGACTCGACATCACACCCCAGTGTAACCAAAACATACAGTGCATCGCGTCATCCTTTACTTATTATTGATAAGACAAATATGTTTCATAGGCATGTCCTTTATGAAGCTTAGTATATAAGATGAGGTTACCAAACGAGTCTTGAAGACACTTACCTGATTTAAAAGCCCTTGTGATGGGTCATAAGTTGAATCTGTACGTATACAGACTAAAAAATAGATGGACTTTAGTGTGTCACATGACTGGAAAGTTGTTTGTAGCAAGCATATTTCAAATGAAAGCACTTTAAATTGTTGATGTTTAATGCGTAAAATAAAACTATGGATAATGATTGGACTTATTCGTGCTGGCATGTTCTTGTTGGACTTGTCAAATCTGAAATTCCAGTTTAATCATTTGGGACTGATTTCTACAGACTTTAATCATTTTATTCCAAAGACACATATAAATCGTCTGCTGAATACATTCAATGAAGCCCACATCAAGCTTATATATATGTGTATTAGAATTAAATTAGTAAATAACCTCTAGACTCATAAACATAGAATAATTGTTGGATTAAGTTTGATTAATTCTGTCTGCCCCTTATTAGGAATATATTCGTAAATTAATTTGCCAGTGTTTATTAAACAAAATGTCGGAAAATTTAATTTTAAAAATGTTTGAAATAAATAAATAGTTGTATTTTTATCTATTAAAGTAAAGTAGTGAAACATGCGTTTACGATAACGCATATGAATGTATTTTTAACACTCCCAAGTCAACAGTTTTACACATCCTTTGGTTATTTTGTTAAAACAAATGTTATAAGAACAACCAATAATGACACTAATTCTATTATATATATTGTATTTACTTTTAGTCTGTACTATTGTATATGTATAGGTCACACATTTATAATACTCATTCTTTTAGATGGATTCATCGCAAAAGATATCACAGTGAAAATGCTGTCTGCTGATCCAAAAGATCGACCTACTGCAAAGGCAGTTCTTAACCATCTGCTGTTTTGGACGAAGACAGAAAAACTCCAGTTTATTGAGGTGAATAGAGGTTTAGATAATGTTTTTTTTTTTGTTTCTAGTTGTACATGTCATACACCAAACGGGCCTATATTTGTGGTAGTATTTTTGTCCGGCCTCAGGCGTTCAATTTTAATTTGGTTCTGTTGTTACTTTTCTTATACTACTGGTAGGATCATCTCCAAACGTTACAGAATCATTCATTAGATGTTTTAGTTGCCCTGATTAAAACAGCGTGACGTTCTAAAATCAAATATGGCCACTTTGGAACCATTTTGATTCTTCTACACTCTTCTTATAAACACAATTACATATCAACATAGGGTTTATACTTTAAACATTTCTTTTGATTTTGTTACAAAATACCTGATTTGACAAGTCCGATATGCCATAGACTACCAGATAATCAATGTGACACATTTGGACCAAGTATTTATTATTTCTTTAGTTTACTCTTTGAACGATGTGCTCCCAGATTTGAAGGCACTCGAATCACATGTGCGGCAGTTGCCAAGTACAGCACCCGGCTATATTTTAGGCAATATATATAATTGTCGCAGATACTAAAGATGAGGTTCATTTCTATGGATAGCTGACAGAGTCTGATTGTCGTTATGGTGTAAGTCTTTCCTTTTGTTAGATTAAACAAGTTAGGTGAGTTATGTTTCATATTACATTTGAGATTGTTGGACTGTTGTTGAGTTTCGTAGTATGGAGAAATTCTGTACTGTTGGTTTTGCTCTGGTGTTTTATTCTTAACAATTACTACCGTATTTTTAACGTAATTCATTGTTATGTATGGATTATGTAAAGTTATTATGGGTGTTTTTTCTTTCTCTGTGTTATTATGGGTGCAAAGAGAAAATGGTGGACAGAGGATGGTAAAAAAGATGTAAAACAAATATCCAAGTCTCCACTTTGGTGAGCAATTGTTGTAAAACAAACTTGTTGTTTTCCCCTTTGTGTAATTTCGTGGCTTTTTTGTTGTTTTCTCCTGAATCAGACAAGGTTTTTTTAATCACCGGCTGACCAAATGTTAGCCAAAAGTATTTTTAAACAAATCAGTGTTGTGTAGTATGGTTAAAGCTTTAATTCGCATTTTAGCTTTAATGATTTAATGTTTTTATTGACATTTTTGCTTTAATGAATTTAGTATAATTTTCACTTTAAAACTTTAAATGATTTTATTAGATTTTTGGACAAAATTTCAGGCTTGTCATCCACGTGCTCTACATTCAGGATATTTACCAATTATTGAGAATTGTTTTACGCCCCCCTCTTCCCTAACAAAATACCAAGGGTACAAAACCCAATCCCTTTAAGGGTTGAGTAGAACTATCAATTATCAGTGAATACCCAGTTAACTTTGAGCTCAGCTTGAACCCCCAATATGAATAACGTCAGTTAAATCCGCCAGCAGTAAACCAAGTCCATGGTTTGAATCACGAGGTGTACCAGTAATGGTTTGGAAATTCAACTACATTACCACTAGACTATGCAGCTTCGAGAGATACTTGTTTAAACCTCATTTAAATACCTGCAGATGATCATAATGTTTTGCATATTTATAACTCATCCGTGCACTAGCATATTCAGCTGGAATAAAACATATAAACATTGATATTTACAAAAAAAGATAATGTATATAAATTCGTATTAGGTATATTGACGAGTGAGAGAATAATCCGTATATGTAGTCCACAGGTAGAGTTATTGATTTTTCTATAAATAACATTGCCAATCAAGCAAAACAGGTGATGCTCGTTTTAATTATCGCCATACTGAAGGATGTTCCTAAACAGCCTGTGGTAAAATGGGTGGTTTTCGCAGAGAATCTATTAATATATTATATTTGTGAACAAACATATCAAAAATTAAACACATACCTATTTTGACTTGGGGAAGCCCACTGTTAAAATCATGCTGGTATGCTCAGTGCAATCAGACACGTGACTGGGTAATGTATAAATAGCTGGGAAACCCTGTGTGTTATTGTCAGCGGAAGGGTTTATGTAGTACATTCAAAAACGTGATCGTGGCATAACTAAACTGTAAGTAGAACTGAGATTCCTGCAATTTATTGTAGTTGAAAAAAAACTGTTACGTTACTGTAATACCATAAAACCTTGTATATCTGCTGACTTAGTATTCTGTAATTAAATCATTGTTGTATAAAAATTTTGAGTGATTATGTGCCTACCATAGAATCTCCTATGGGAACATTAGCTCGACAACGACTCGATGCAATTAAGACGTATTTTCTAGTCCGTGATTCTGTGAAGGACAATTACTCTTGTGGAAATTCACAGAGGGTACAGAACATTTATTTAAGCCAGGCACAAAAGCCACTAAACATCTTCTTCCATCGTTGGAACAAACCGCTACGGCAAACCGAAAAACTAGCAAAAAGAACTAGAGAAAGATTATCCTAGAACTTAAAGCTGAAATAACTGCTGCTCAGCCACAATTACAGCAGCTCAAAGAGTATATCTAAACATTATCTTATGATACAGAAGATCCTGTTTCACCAGAACTAGAAATTGTTCAAATACCACCAAAAGCTAGAATTAATTTTGGTAGATAAATTTAATGGGGAAGGTATTGCAGAGATCGAATACTTATTATAACCGTGTTTAGTCTGAAAGAAAGATAAAGATAGATAACACCTGAGTATCTTAAAACTGTAAATAGTGTTGAGTGGCTTGAATAGTTATATTGTATATATTATTACCAATACTAATCAGGTCAAAGAAAATGATTAAAATTTAAACTTTTCGTCTGGACAGTATATGCGCATGCAAGACAAGTGCAACTGAAAACAGAAAAAGAACAAAAATAATTGGAATGTCAACATGAAAAAGTAGAATCAGCTGTAAAAACTTGGTCTAAAATAACCAAGTAACAGAAAACAGTAAAATCTCTGTACCCCCGTGATGCCACCAAATGTCATCAAAATGCTAAATCAAGCTGCAAATGAGCGGTTGAAATGATTAGCTGGCGTGCCGTCTCTGACAATACAAGCTGCAGCTGATATAGAAAAAATATAACCACACATCTTAAAGCGGGTAGTGGTCTTGCCCGTCCTCGTCGGTGATCAACCACTTATTGATCAATGTTGGAACATCATTTTAGACAACAACGAATTAATATAAATGTTCAAACGTGTATCTGTTCCTGCATTTTATATGGTTGCATCAATACTCAACAATGACTCATGCGTGGTCATGAGTATTATTCTTATGAAGCACGAAAATAAAATCAAGGTGAGTTAATTGAACTAGAAGTCCAAGATACATCCAGGTCTTTCTTGCCCACCGAGGCATTTATTGAAGATCAGTGTAGATTTTACAGAGATAAAAATACTGCATACACTACAGATGACCAATGACCATTAATAATGGCGTTATTTAAAAGTGCCGTGTATGAGACTGATAGAAGACATACAGAAATATTTCACAATGACATTGATGTTGCTACGATAATATAGAGTCTTGCAAGATATCCGATGATTATTTAAGGTCTGTTGGCCCATCAGTGTTGTTCTTAAAGGATATTGCTGACCATCCTAACCATACAAAGTATGACATGACACAACCAAGACACTTTGCCGGCAATGATGATATGGACAGAGCCCCAGCAGTCACCACCGATAATCCAGAGTTTGGCTTGAAATTCGTGGCACGATGATCTCAAATTAATGCTCAAGGTAGATTCAAGTGTGTGATACCATTGTTGCATATCTTTGGATTATGCAGAAATGTTACATAAGGTATTTTCAGGGCCAAAAATTGGGTTGAGTTAGTCCAAAGTCCAGTGACAAAGATACAATTTGGCTAATGCTGCAGCAGCAGGTAACGTAATACTAACAAAACTTGCGTTGTGGATGACAGCAATGCCTCCATCGATCTCAGAAGAAGCACGTTTGTTTTCTTCATGGATAACGGCGGCAAGTCAACGTTGTCGTGGTTGACAATGACCACATACTCAGTTACAAGCACAGTAGATCCATTTGCATGGCATATTGTGTTTCAACAAGGATTTTCTGCACCACGACATATATTCGTCGCATTTCAAGGTAGTACAAGATTAGAAAATCAATAAAGACACCATATGGTGTTTGATAGATTAGCTGTGTGTACGATTTCGCTGAGAATAAATGGACATCATGAACCATCTGGAGACATAATACTGAGTTTCGAAGAAACAAACGCAGTACAAGTGTATCATAGTTTGATGAGATTTATCGGGCTTGATTATAATGTTGATTCGGGTTTGGAGATATATCAGCGTAATTTCTCAACGCTGTATCCAATCTATTATTTCTCACTGGAACATATGTATTTGTTCATATCATCACGTTAATGTTACACTGACACCTGGTCAGTTTAAAAAGCTGCAATCCGCATCGAAGCAGAATTCTGGAGCAAACATAACTATGAAATCAGCGACCCAAATAAATTATAGTTGACTGATCGTCACGTTAAACAATCCAATGACAGTAATAAATATAAAACTGGTGTGAGACTTGATCTTTCTGCGAATGCTATGTGTGACTCAGCAAAGACCGGCTGTATATTCCCACTGCTAGCGGAATACCAGCGCTAATTCAGCAGCGGCTCCAGTTCTTGCAAAAGCAGCTGCACTTGGTGCTGTTGGAACTGCTGCATGTGTGGCACTGAAAAAATCAGCAGGACACGGAGTGACCTGACACTGTCTAAAAACCTCAAAAAAGGGATGGGGTCTAAGATTACCAGGAACTTGTTATGATCAAGGTATGGGACTGATGGGGGCATTTTGTTCAAACTCCCCATATCCAATTTTGACTTACTTGATGCTTCTTGGTGATTAGACATAAAAGCTTCTGGGGTGTTTTGATGAATTACCGGTAAAACAAAATTGTGTCGAAACCGGTATCATTAATCTCAATGGTTGTTCTGGTCCAGGTACTCATTGGGTTATTGGGTTGCATATGCGTTTCATCCATGTGAAGTGGTTTATTTTGATTCCTATGGATTGGCACCCCATGATAATTTATTTGGTATAGTGGCTTAGCCGGTGACATATCAATCTAGTATTCAACATTACCAACACAGACATTACCAGATCCACATATATGGGGTCCATAAGTACTTGCTGTACATAACGCAGTGTCAATGTCATCTGCGTTACCGCATAAAGTCGTGCAACAATACAAGTTAATGGTTTATAATGATAGATGTTTATGGAAGATATGCCATACTTAAATGCCGAGGTGAAGTTGATCTGGATGCATGTGTGACATGAGATGAAGATGCTGTTCTTATTCGTTTCACTGGGGTTGATCCAGATGAATTGTTATTTTTCAGGATCAGCAAGGACAGTTAAAGAAGAGCAATATTAAGTGGGCAATATTATCCTGCAAGTTTTGGTGCAACGAACAATAACATCATGGTATTTACCAGCGACAGAAAAATAAAACACTCGAATATTTCAATTGCTTCAGGTGTCGCATCAACATCAAAATTAGTTGAAGAACTTCAGAAAGAGATAACAGAGATATATACTAAGATTACAAATACACATACTGATATTGATAATCTGAACACTCGTATAAATGATAAACAGGACAATATAAAATGTACATGTATACCCAATTCATTTATCATATTTTTTTTCCTAAGGACAACATTAATTGGTTCAGAAACCCAGACAGTGAGTTTAAGTTATCAGCACGATATTTCAGAATATCGGTCGCACATATATCTCAGAAAGAAAAGGATGATTATGATGTTAATATAACATATATAAGCAGCATTGAAATACATTGTATATAGGGTAATCATGGAATAAGTATTTCATCCACAAAAGTCTCTATTTCTTTCAAGAAAAATAATTCGAATGAGATTAGCATAATGTACAAAACATTACCAAAATTTATAGAGAAATTTGAGACTATTAAAGTCATTGATTTTGCTTAGAAATTGTTATGACTGTAAATAAGTCACACATCAATTGTTTGAAACAGGTTAGTGGTTTCTAATGGTAGGTATTTACGGAAAGGCTGCCACGTGCAAAGATCACTGATTTTTCCAAATATGTGACACGAGATGAACTTGCCAATGTAATGCGTCTCGCCGATTTTGACCCAAATGAAATTGTTATTTTTCAGCATCGGCAAGGACGGTTAAAGACAAGCAATATATCGTTGACATATATTATTTTGCGAGTTCAGTGGGCGACCTAAGAAAACATAGTGATGTTTACTAAAACTGGTAAAATAAAGACCTGGAGGAATCAATTCTAACAATCATGGGAGAGATTACTGTACATATTTAAATGATTGGAGATATAATATATGACAATTTCAATATGAGCAGAAATACAATTACCAATGTGAGAAAACCAAAATCAGACAATGCTGTGGCAACACAAAATATGTTGACAACAACAATACCACAAACATAACTGAGTTCAGTAAATGTGTTACTAAATCCAGCGATGCCGTGACTGGCGATCTCAGCATGAGCAGAAATAGCATCGCTAATTTGAGAGAATAGAATCAAACGATACGGCCTCAAGGAAGAGAAACGTTGACAACAGCAACATCCAGATGATGCCCTCGCTAATGACAAGCAATGATGGACTGACCACATTCAGATCTGAATATGATCTTCATATAAACGGCATTTTGGATTTTCGTAGCATCATGAATACAACCAAATATAACTTCTTTGAAAATCCAAGAGTTGGCAACATAATGGTCGCTTAACTCTCTTGAAAAATCAAAGCGATTCAAGATCTTGTAATTCACATAACTCTGCTCATCAGCGCGGTATACAAAATAGCATATGGATCACAACAAATCAACTCCATCAAATATACCGCTGAGGTCACAGGGTTGTATTGGTCCTCTTTTTTTAGCACTGCTAAATTCAGGATATTAGCCATATTTCCATGGCGTCATTCCACCAATAGATTTTCTGGAGCCGTCTCAGTCATGTTAAATCAAAATGTCGAGGAAATGTTCATACTGGACAAAAATTTATCCACAACAATATATTGGTGGTGTCTTGAATTCATCGCAAAAATACCTCAATTGGTAAATTAGTAAATACCATAATGAATCCCACACAGACTGTATAATCAAACGTGTGCGTGGAAGGCATCGTCGGAATAAATTATTGACGAGCAAATGATAAAATCAACAAAAGATATCGCAGACTAATCATCGTCGTCGACAAAGTTGTATTCGAGGATTTCTCGTTGGTCGCTGTAACAACTACGTTAATCGACACATTATCAGCGACTCGCGTAATACTGCACATGGTTGGAATCGGTGTCGCTGTTTTTGTTTGCGTTTCTGATATACTCAATATCATTGTGAAAAAATAGCGACATGTACCAGTAAAAATAGCACGATAACACAGAAATAATTTACGCTGCTGTATATGCGTGCATGCATACTTCATTGATATTGTTAGCAGGGTTAAATGATGGTGCAGTATCAGACAATGAAAGCAAGCATACTAGCACCAACGCTACCAATGCCACATTTAGAATCCGCCATATAAATACCAATGATCACAGGAATAACCACACTACTGGAACAGTTCATTGCTCACACAACACCACCGATGACCAGAATGATATCAGCAACATCAACATGTCCAGAATTTGATACAGTTTTTTTCCAACTCCGATAAAATCGCTTAATGGTCAGTCGCTTGAAATCGCACTGGTACAATTTCGACTTTATTATAGTTGGCTAAATATCTGAGAAAAAACATCTGAATATTTATTTAGATGATTTGGTTAAGTGAGAGAACTAGAGCCCTATAGAGGTTGCTATTCCGTGGATTCAGGAATCTTAGCAGTGGATTGCAAACTATCAATGGCACTTGCCAATGGAACAAATTTAGCTATGTCATGTTGTTCGTGTAAATCCGCCAATAACAATTCCATTTCACGCTGGAGTAATTTGATACATCTTTGCTCAACCGTGAGTATATATTTCCCTCTTCATATCGCTACTGTATCATCTCAAATTCATCGTCGATTGTTTCATCCTTGACTTGAACCGCGAAACCATCTTACTACAATTGTTCGATTGTAGAGATAATCTTTTTAATGTTTTCCTGGTTCATTATACACGAATTGTATTTCTTTAATACAAGATTTTATCTAGATCAATTTGATAACGTGTTGCTGGGTCGTGACTTTATTAATCCATGTGAGTTTTCTGAACATGTGCGTAGAAGGTTTTAGACTTGCCAATGTCCATATTGCCAGGATACCATGTATGATGAATATTTGGAAGCGTCTGTGTATCAACTCCATTAAAAAATAAACAAGACAATTACAGTCATCTCTGATAACTTTCGGAATCTGAGTATACCGCTGAGTAACGTAAACGATATCTGTGTTTTTATGTCAACCCCGTGAACATATTCTGGCTGGATTTATAAACCACTAGAATGTTGATGACCCTGTAAAAGTTCTGGATTCATAAACCACTAGAATGTTGATGTCCCTGTAAAGATTCTGGATTCATAATCCACTAGAATGTTGATGTCCCTGTAAAGATTCTGGATTCATAAACCACTAGAATGTTGATGTCCCTCTAAAGATCCTTGTTGGACGGTGCTTCATCATTTTCAGCCGCCGGAGATTCATTAAAGTCCTTAAGAAAATGATTGCATCGTTGGTCATTCATGGATGGCATTACTGAATAAAGTCTGTCCCATTTGAGCCACCTCATTTCCAGGTTGTGCAACGATATAGTTTTATCAGACCCAGATGGACCAATTATAATAGTTAGAATGGAATATGGTAACATGCT
This sequence comes from Sinohyriopsis cumingii, assembly GCA_028554795.2. Taxonomy (NCBI): domain Eukaryota; kingdom Metazoa; phylum Mollusca; class Bivalvia; order Unionida; family Unionidae; genus Sinohyriopsis; species Sinohyriopsis cumingii. The sequence goes on along the minus strand of CM068832.1, from coordinate 17,219,428 downwards.
TGACTATGCTTGCTCGCGTGTCGGTGAAAAGTCAATTATGTTCATATTCTAAAAAAATAGTCATGAGTTAATTTTGTGTTCGGCGCAAGATAGTCACTGGTATAAAATTTCTAAGAGCAGCTACTTTGAAAAATAACACACCGACACTTACAGGTAAATGTGTATAATGCGGCGCACACAAATATACGTTTGTGACATTGCATCGGCATGTACTCAGCAATGCTCTCATTCCCGGTGGTGACATTGCTAAGCCACTCTGAAAAACACGTGGCACACCATAGGCTAAGTATCCTAATGAGAAGCATCTTCAAGGATATAATTATTATGTTCCTGGAACTCGCCTTGAAATTATTCTTGACGGGAAAAAATCAGCCAAAACCAGGCGAAATTCCGGTAAATGCGATTGAGCAAGCATGTCATGTTCATGATGGCACTCACAAGAATCCAGATCTACAACAATGACATATTGCGGATGTCAAGTTGATTCAAATGCGAATTTGATAAAGAATAAAAACATAAGAGAATCACTGATTGGTTGATAAGCTCTTCGATGAAAGGTAAAAGCGTGTTGGGAGCTTAACTCCTTGAGCTGGCAATTAAACAAAAGCAATTACATAAGGGAGTCCATGTATAGATATTAGAAAGGTACAGCGGCGAAAAAAAAACTTGATGATGCAATAGGTGTCACACGAGCTATAGCAGCAGATTAGTGGTCTCAACAGGCCATAGTGCAAAGTTATCTTCCACGTCTCAAATGAATCAACATGGACGGTTTGATGTCAGCACACCCAACGAAGTTCATCAGAAAGACATTTTTTTTACCGCATGACGTGCATAAATGGTGCACATATACATATACATTGACCGTCGTAGACATTGCAAGCAGATAAAAAGATGCTGAACTGTTATCGTCTAAAACAGCAACTGAAGTCTCAGCAGCGTTTGAACGGATTCATTCCTGTGGATCGTTATGCTGCCACAACTGCTAAAAGTTGATCCTGGCAAGAATTTCTTGGTGCAGTAATGACTGATGCAATTTTAGCATGTTAAGATCAGACATAGACACACAGCGTTACATCATGATCAGGCAATCGGTGAACGATTTAATCAGACACTTTCACAGGGACTCTTTGGCCATTAAGACATGCAGGAATTACTGAGCAGCAAAAGATCCTGTGAATTGGTTGTGAGACTATCTCATGTGGTGGCTGCGTTCAACAACGTGGTCATTCCTGAAATTAACATGAATCCTGTCCATGCAATTGCGAAAACGCACATACCACTGCGAAAATCACTAGGAAATCTACCACAACAGCCAGTGCTGAGTAGTAAAGTAACAGTGATGTATTTATATGAATATGGTGAACTTGAGGGTGGCACGAAAAGAGCGACTGATCCTATCTGGAGTGTAACAGCACAAACATTTTTCAGCATGGTAAGGTCTACTGTGCATTGTGTAATCTATGGATTAGATTCAACAGCTACTACACATGGATTTGTCAGTGAACAATTACAGGTATTTGCTGAAAACACTCAGTTACCACAGGGTTGGACAAAACACTAACATCTACACTAACATCTACTGTTTGAGTAAATGTCAATGTGACATTTTCGTATTTGTGGTTGAGACTATTTGCAATTCTGTACACGGTAAGCAGACGTGTATCATTAGGAAAATACTGCCACAGCATTATTGTGTTACAGCAGGCACAGTGGCTATTTTGTCATTGTTTCAGCGTTATGATTAATTCAAGATCAAACTGATGTAATTGTTTTTGTCATCCCTCGCATAGTGTGTTTTTCTTTCTTTACCGGTTAATAATTCTGGATGATGATGTTGTTTGTGATGCTGGTTGAACATCTAATTCTGCCATTGGCAACTCCAACACGTAGACAAGCATGGGTAATTTAGATATTTGAGTTACTCTAGACAGAGTCAGATGAACTAAATTTGACCATTCGATGCGATCATCGACAATGCAGATATTGGTATCTGATATTGGTAATCATTGAGAAGAATGAACTGTTATTGTATATCCCAGAGTCCAGCACAATGGGTTTACCAACAACACCCATTGTACAGCATATACTGGAACTTCGACGATATCATTAAGAATGAGTATTTGTTTTGTTTCTGTTTGTGGAATGTCAACAAGTATATTTTGCCGTCGTGTATTAGCAGGGCGGTAACATACTGGAACTAGTTGATGAGGAAATTTTTCCTTGCGAAGCTCAAAAGATGTATGCTGAAGTGAATCACGGACATTTTTCCTGGATACCACTATTAGATCATTAGGGCACAATAAGTTATAGAAATTACACTGAAATTACTACATGCATGATTTTACATTTAATGTTATCTGGTTGTAGTCTGATTAGCGATTGTAACTCTCGTATTATTTTATCATGTGCTCGATGATCATGCAATATTTCTTCATAGTAGCCAATGTAATTTGTCAGCCATCATGTGTGGATTGTCCTGTAAATGGTGGAAGCCTTTCATGATCATCACATTGCTAATGCATGATAATTGCAGTAGATTTTGTTATTAACCAATACAAAAACATTTTCAAAACATCTTGGATACTGTAAAAATCTCATCCTAGATAACTATTCTTGGGATATATTTGTCACCCATTCGTTCAGGTGTCCATGCATCACCTCATCATGAGAAGAAAGTTTGATACGTGCATGCACTGATACCAAATTGTCTCATCTCTCTGGCAAGCCAGTGAGTTGGCGTCAACATAATCATATCTGAATTTTTTAATACTTCTATTGCAGGTATTGTTTTACCACAACTATCTGGACCATTCAGATAGACTGTGCTATGTTTCTTGATTGCATCGTTTACTGACAGTGACGATATTGCTTCTGATAAATTGACATTAAAGTAATAAATATATGGTGTTTTAACATCAGCCGACTCTGAATATTTGCGTATTTATTCACGTTTTATTGGCATGAAACCCAGTTGGCATCGACTAATATAGGAAAAAAACCATTGCCGCTTTATTCTTGACAACACAATCTAGTTTGTTGGAGCCAAACTGACACCGGGACACTCGCACTGATGTGAATTTTATCAACAATATTGCCATGATAACAACATATTGTTCTTTATTGTAGAAATTTTGTTTCTGATTCTGTCACAGATAACAGTGATGGTCTATAATGTTTATTGGAGCACCATGTGTTGTATATTTGTTCGAGTTGTATAACACTTCATTAGTAATTGTTTTCACAATTATCGGCATCATTAGCAATTTTTATCATGTGTCAACGTCATCTTTTTTAGCTCCGTTGATAAGATCATTTTCCCAGCATTCTATTTTGTCTTTTTGTTCTGCTCTTGATTACGTTGATCCATTTCCATGTTTAGAATTTGTAAAATGCTCTCTGACACATTGAGCAAAACAATTTAGCGATCCTGTTTTCATTGGCACAACAGCATTTATATTTGGTTCATTCATATGATAAATCACGATGATAACTGTTGCAGGATAAGATATATTGTAATATCTCTTGTAAATACTGACTAGTAAACCAAGCTTTGTGTTCTTGTCCAAAATGACAATTGAAGTTGATTGCGTTTATTTAATCGGCTCAAGTTTATCACGAAATTTCACTGTGATCCATCAAGTGTTTCTTGCTCATTTATAAATGTTATCCTGAAGAAAAAAATACTTATTGTTGTCCTGTCTATGTTGTATTATTTTCTAAGCAAAGTTTGGTTCATTTTTGGGTTGATCAATGTTCCATTGCCATCTATTTTAAACTTTGAAAAAACATTAGTAGCACCATCACAGAAAAATTAATGTTTCGCTTGTTTATTGTCATGTTATTGTAGCTTAAATGGTATTTGTTTTCTATGTTCGTTCTGTCGGTCAAAACAAATCTAGATGTATGCTCTCGTGCGATCACAGATAACCCTGTGAACTAGTATTATGTTGCTTTTATTGATCTAATTAAATATTTTATGATGTTTTAATCTGATATTGATTTTGGTAATGTGATTGTGATTCCTGTTGCATTTTCATATTGCTGCTGTAGTAATCTACCTTCATCCTATCGACCCATTTTATTTAATTACTTTTCTTTATATAATTGTATTTCTCTAATTAGACTGTTACTAATAGCATAATGATCAACCAACCATATAACAGTTGCAAGTGGTTCAAACTGGGATCAGCCGTCCCGTGTGGGGGCCCCGAGTGCCTGAGTGGTCTAAAGTGCTCACCTTTACAGATCACTGCTATCTCACCTCTCTCTGCGTGAGTTTGAGTCTCAGCCTCTGCTAATGCTGGTACCTGAGAAAGCCTGCCAGGAGCTTCTCGTGGGTACGGGGTTTTACAGGGTTCTTCCTCCAATTACACTGGCTGCCATGTATAGCCTATCTTGTGCTGAAAAATGGCATTAAACCCAACAAGCAACAACAACAACAATTACTGTCCCATGTGGCATAAATTGCAGGGGTGACTGTTGTGCGCTTCATTTACAGAGTGTTCGACAAGACAGCATAGGACAAAAACCAAACTTGAATTGTTGAGTAGGAGTCAAAGGTAGGACACAGATATATATTGCTTGTAGCGGAAGAAAATATTATGTGTTAAAAAGATACTTTGAGATAACAAATGCATATGAGAACGTAAAAATAAAGAACACAGACGATTACATGGAGAGATATTTTTAAGAAAAGTTATATCGAAGATAAGTAAATAATATAATGAATCAAGTAATAACTGAGATTAATGACGACGAATTTAAGATGCACCCAATTTATGCATATAAAGCAAATAAAAATGGTTACATGATCGGTATCAGAATTTATGGCAGTAAAACTGAAACATTATCTTGTACATATATTTATTTACAAATGCTTCACTTGAGTGATGTAAGATGGCCTTGCTTTCACACATATAAATTCTATCAAAACAGATAATCGTATTAAAAATCTTCAAACGATCAAGAACAGCAAACGTAGAAATGCTGCAATAAAAAGACGCCAAGACCAGTTAGTTCAATTAATCTCGATACTGGAGAAGAAAAAAAAAGTTTTTATCAATAACAGCTTCTACTGGAAAATATATTGATATTCATAAAGTTTCAATACAGCATATAGCAGGTTGGTTGACTAGCTCAGCATTAACAAATTTGTTAAATCAGAAAATACAACTTACACACAATACACAGAACATATGCTAATATACTAATCAGTGGTTCAATATAACATTATTTTGGCCCTTGATTTGGTCATCTGGTGACTTAAAAATAAACCTCGTCTGATTGAAGATAAAACAACAACGAAGCCACGACATTGTACAATGGGAACAACAACAAGTTTGCATTACAACAATTAGCTACAGAAACAGGGTCTTCTATATTTTTTTTTAAAGTCACGTTTACATCCCTCTGACCGCCAGTTTCTCTGTTCACCCCCTGTGCTGCTTGGATATGGTTCTATTAATCATAAATATTGATACGTACACCTATGCAAAACACCTGAATTTACTTTAGATGGTTGTAATGTTAAGTAGTGATTAATGGGATGTGATATGCATTAGATTTTGACATGGCTTGTGACCTTGTATATGTCTGAACATCCTTTAGGCAAGATTTTGTTCTGTGTCCATAATTATTTATATTTAAGTTACATAGTGATTTGCAGGACTTCGCCAGATCGTTATGTGGGAGTCACACTGATTATTATTATGCAATTTAATTCATGTTTTTCTTTGCTTGCCTTAAGGCTACAAGTGACTGGATTGTTGAGAAAATGGTTCACGAACTGGAAAAAGATGAGGACAACATTATCAAGGGTGACTGGATAAAGCACCTCTCCCAAGAACTTCAAAATGGTAAATCAATAAATCTGTATTGGTTAGATTTGGTTAAATGCCATACTATGATCAGATATGCAAAGGTTAAGACAGTGGAAATATTTCACTGTTATATGCCATATGTTATTGTCATAACTGACCATTTGTTTTAACAATTTGCAAATTATATTTTTACAAGCACATATATTTTCTCACTTTTAAAAATAATATTGTATGTTTTGACTTAATAGTTTCAAAGATCTGATGGACGTGATTTTGACCTTCATGTTTGTGACATGAAGTATTTGAAAAAATATTGGACCATTTATCTCATGCATGGTATGATTCAT